>WOVY01011979.1:0-29046 GCA_013436015.1 Rhipicephalus annulatus
AGAGCAGCGGCAGCGAGCGCAGCGCGGGCGGCGGCGGTGGTGACGGTTCGGCGGCGTGGTGTTGACGGTGTTTTTCACGTTTGTTGCTTTCCGTTGTTGTTTTGCGGCAATTTCGTTTCCGTGCGTGATGCTGGAGTGATGCGACATGCGAATGCCGAATAAGTGTTGTGTACCGGATGCACCGGCAACTACAAAACAGGAAAGAAGATACAAGTGTTTTCCTTCCCTAAAGACGCCGACGCTCTCAAACAATGGCTACGCGCCATTCCTAGGAAGGACTTCGTGCCGACTTCGTGCACTAAGGTAAGAATTTGAGATGCTCCTGTTCTTAGCTTGTCGTTGCTTGTTCGAGTAGAATCACCTATGATGGGAAATACTTGAGCGTGTGGCCGCCGGGCCTCGCGAAGCGCTGACGCCAGCAGCGTTCGCAGCAAGGATGGTCAGCTGCGCTTTGTTCACTAACAGTGCCGTGGTGTCGTCCATTCTTGCAAGCTCTCTTGCAAAGCGCTCG
Organism: Rhipicephalus annulatus; assembly: GCA_013436015.1. Taxonomy (NCBI): domain Eukaryota; kingdom Metazoa; phylum Arthropoda; class Arachnida; order Ixodida; family Ixodidae; genus Rhipicephalus; species Rhipicephalus annulatus. The sequence continues at coordinate 512 of WOVY01011979.1, forward strand.
GTGGAAGCGCTTCGTGGAGTGCGGTGACATCACGCTCCCGTGTTTCCTTTCATGTTGCTTGTACCGCTTAGCGCAGCGCTTTTATTTAGATGCTTGCGAAACGTAGGTAGACTTGTTTTAGCTACACGGACTGTAAAAACACGGTCATGCAAACGGGAGCGCATTTTTTTCTTTTGAGAAGTGGCGTCTCAGACGTTCTTGAAACGTTTGTGCAGGTGTGCGCGGATCATTTCGACGCGCTTCATGCATTGAGAAGACGACATCGTAGACGGATCCAAGGACAGGGAGAGTTATTGAAGTTGCACTCCCAGTACCACGGTTGCGTCCTGGATCTGTCTCAACGGTATTTCCCGGCTGTCCGTCCTACCTATCAGTACGAGACCAGAGCACGAGAGAAACCCCTGACGCCAAGAGGAGCCGACAAGAAGCCTCCCAACTCGCCCGTGCTGTAGAAGAGTCGCTGGCGTCATATGAAGCGGAGCAAGAACGAGACCGGTTTTCGTCCCTCGAAGAACTAAGGGCTCGCCTGCAAGGGGTGTCAGTGTCTCCGAAGTGGACTGTGATTCATAAAGAAGAGTGCTCTATGTTTTTGAACATTATCGACTATCGTGAATCTTGTTTGAATGCGTCATTGACCGTGTTTGCAAACCTTGAAGTCTTTGCCTGCTATCAAGGTTCACCAATCAAGAACCTTGGTAGCGCTGTTGTACCAGACTCAGTTCAAAAAGTAAGTTTTCTTGTTGGAAATTTTGAACAACCTGTCGATGCTGTCTGAGGAGCGCTGCACTTATTGCCACCTGGCTCAAGCAATACATTCCCTTGTTTGAGCCTTGTTTCCAGTTTTGTATCTCTTTACAAGTGTTAGCTTTTAAAGGTGCTGTTTTGCTTGTACTTTTTTTTTTTTTTAACTCGAACTGCCTCGGTGCCCACTGTAGCAGTTGTACAGTCCGTTTTGGTACCTAAGCTGTGTACACTTTCCTTGTGCACTCTGTGTACAGACATGTTGTGCACTGTGATTTGTTTTTCTTAGATTTTTGTTTGATTTTTTCCCTAGAACATGCACCTACCTGTGGCAGTACAATTACTTTTCTTTCTGTCATTTATCATGCTGTGGACCACAATTTAGTCACCAGTGTTCTTATGTATTGTATTTTTTGGCAAGTGTTTGAACCTGATACCTTGTGTTGCTACTGCTACTATGATAAACGAATGGTATGTTTTCCTCTAACCTACAATTTAAATGAAAGTGTGCTTTTTCTGTTCCAAAGCTCGGGGATGTTTTGCTGTTACAATCTGTTTTGTTTTCTGAGTTTTATGTGGCAAGATATTGTGTTTTGTACTTTTGGCATATTTTCAGCATTAAGGGCAACATCTTGTGTTGCCTGTCGTCTGCCTGGACCGAGAACAATGTGCACTGTGATATTTGTACAGACGGCGTCTGGCTGTGATAAATAAATACGCATTATTCCATTCACGATATTCATTATTTCTTGATACCTTGATAAGTTCCCCCGCAACGGTGGCTCAGTGGCTAAGGCGTAGCGCTGCTGAGCACTAGGGCGCAGTTTCGACACCGGCTGCGGCGGCCGCATTTCTGATGGAGGCGAAAAGCAAAAACGCCCGTGTGTACGAGATTTCGGCACACAATAAAGATTCCCAGGTAGTAAAACTTGATCCTGAGCCCTCCCCTACGGCGCGCTTCATCGCCTGCGTTGCGTCGGCGCGTTAAACCATACAATCAATGGATACCTTGATAAATCGTGCGGACATGGTGTCAAGGAACCTCGCCCGAGTCGGTAGGCGTTAAGGGCGCTCGCGGCTGGCGCAGCCACCCAGCGAAGGGCGGCCGCCGGCCGGCGCAATGTGACGTCGTCGACGTCACGTCACGTGACGCGCAGGCCTGAAAAGCTTCCGGGGGTGACGGCCGAAGCCGCACGACGCGGCGAGCGTTCGAAGAGAAGTAATGAATTGCGCGACTGGCTCACCAGGCAATTGTCGCCTTTCTTGGAATTTCACGCGTGCGAGATAATCGCACGAAACATCTTCAAAATGCTCATCGAAAAGAGCAACAGCATTCTTCAAGGCATCGCCCGACGCTGGCGTTGGCGACGCGTTGGTGGCTTCCAAAGTATAGAAGAGCTTTAACCCGGCAGGGCCCAACGCGTTGAGCAGCAGGGCCTTGCGACGCTCGGGCTTTCTGGCGTACTCCCCGACCGCGTCTGCAGTAGGCCTGAAACACCAATTTCCAGTCCGCCCACGGAAGTGGCGGGTCTCCGGGCGAATGAAGAAATAGGGGAGGTGGAAGTAGGAGACGCCATTTCAAGTAAGAAGTATGGAGAGGTGCAGTCGAGAAGAGAAAATGACGCCAGTCACACTGTTTGAAGAAGACGACAGAGGCGGCGTAGCTGAATGAAGAAGAATGAAGCGACGCAGCACGGCAGGAGCCACCTTGCTGGGAACAAAGAGCGTCTAGGGTTATCAGGAGTAGGTCCGTTTAGAAGCATAAAACAGACGAACACGGAAAACGAAATGGGTTCTTACAGGTCCTCGTCACCATTGCTGTATTGGGGTCTGGCTGGCCCGACGAAGCAGAAAGAAGAAGATGACGGGGCGACGGAACGTACGCGGCCGGCGGGGATACCGACCAGCCCGAACACGCGGGTTGGCGCGAAGCGCCGAAAGAAAGCACAACACCCGCACTCCAGGGTACCTAACACACACTGCCTTTATTTTACAGTCGCCTTGAAATCCTAGGTGCCCAGAGCGGCGCCCCCTGGCATCCTCACATGTCAATCTGAAACCGAAACTGAAAACCCAAAACACAACAAAGGCGACAGTATTCTTGCAAGATTGCTGGACCCGAACAACGCAAAAGTTCCGGGATCGGCCCAAGGTCCATACCCACTATGGGCCCGGCTGAAAACAGAGGAGAGCGGCCCATACCCACTACCGAGGCAGATCAACATGAAGACGTTCGGTCGTCCGTCTCGGGGACTACCACTGTAGCGACGGGTCTCAGGGCGGACCTCAGATCTCGATCGATGGCCAGTGTCCAGGAGCTAGAGGACGATCTGTCGAAGTTCTGCGCTGACCCGTGCAACAGGATCACAGTCACCTGCCAGAACTACATCTTGGAAAGAGTTTTCGAACTTGCACGACTGTGCTCGGACTTGCGCGCTGACGCGGCTGTGGAGTGCGCGGTCGTTTTGTCTTTTCAGGGCGAACTTGTGGAGGCGCGCCGGGAGACGGAGACGATGCAGAGACTGGTCGCGGTGGCTGAAAGACAAGCAGCCAGAGATGTCCTGACCGGCGTGCCGGGCGCGTTCCGTTCTGGTGCGGGTGCCTTGGCGGTTCTTGGCGGCCCGATGTAGACTGTCGTCGGAGAAAGGACAGCCGCACCTCTCGGTGCGGTCAGCGGCATGAGCTATGCCGCGGCCCTCGGCTCGGGAACGAGGCCGGGAGCTCAGGGGCCTTCTCGAAGCGGCCCCGCTGGACCTCAGGAGACTGCGGCAGCCAAGGGCGGGCTTCGACAGGACTACGTGGCCTTTCTCGCGCCGGTCAGGAGCACGGACGCCCCGGCGAGAGAAGTGGCGAGCGTCCTGAAATCCAACATCGGCCCGGTGGCCAAAGGAATCAGAGAGGTCACACTGCGGCATACGAGGTATGGCGTCACCGTTTTCTCACACATGAGAGAGTCGCTATAAAACATGAAAAACGCCATCGAGAAAAACACCATAACACGCAACGCCATTACAGTCCGCGTCGCAGATAAGCATAACCCGCACGTTACATTTTCGGGTGTAGATTCAGAAATAGGCACACAGTACTTCGTCTGCCTCCTCAGCGAGTGTAATCCGAACCTGCAACTCAACAAGGAATTGTGCAGGGTTGAGGTTTCTTTCCGGGAACGTGCAGGGACAATTGGACATGTAGTCAAGGTGGACCCAGAGGCTTTTAAATGCATAATGTCGTGTTCGCGCATTTCCATCAGATGAAACGGTCGTCAGGGCGTGGGAAGACGCGCACGTCCCCACGTGTACATTGCGCGCATCATAAGGGCACGATATGAGTTCCGTGTCCCGTATCAAGACGCCGAGGGCGACATGCATGCGCGTGCTACGGAGGGCAACGAGCAGAGAGTGCACGGTGAGGAGGGGGACGCGGCGTTAAGGTGCGCCGCCTGCCACCACGCGGGACTGACGTCTGCCGGTCACCCGGCGGGACATCCGCAGTGCCCGTTACTAATGGAAAAGGTGGCAAAGCTGAGAACCGGCACCAATTATGGCGGGGCATAATGCCGCGCCGCGACTCCGGGCTGATTCAAAGGGGGAGGCTACAGTCTCATTTGTCCAGATCAATCTCGATCACGCGCGCCTGGCGACTGGCGTCCTGTGCAAGCGTATGGTCCGGAGTCGTTGAGCCTAGCCGCAGTTTCGGATCCATATCGAACTTCAAAGAGGATATCGAATCCTTCCGGCGGGGTTCGGGGTGGTAGCCTTGGATGAGGATCAGGCGCAGCAATACTCTATAGGGAGCCACCGTGCGACATTTGCCCCATCACAGTGGCCAAAACTGGTGGTAGTGGTATATGGTCAAGCCCGCGAATTCGATTTCAGTGTTAATATCGGCGTACGCACCACCCCACAGGTCAATGGACCCCACCCGTACAGGCGTGAGAAAGCTTTAGAAGGCCAGGACTCCCAATGTAGTGGTAGCTGGGGATTTCAACGCAAAACACTTAGCGTGGGGGTCGAACGCCGTTGACTAGAGAGGCGCGCCTGCTGGAGTTCGCTGCGAACAATGAGCTAATCGTACTCAATGACCCACAATCGCTGGCCCACGTACGAGACGCAATACGGGGCCAGCTGGATAGACGTAATGTTGGCCACATCTACCGCCGTGCAGTTCCGGATTCCAGTGGGAGGTACGGGAGAAACGTAAGCCACTAGGAACACCGATACATCGAAATCAGAATTGGAGGAAGCGAAGTTCGGCCTGGGAAACTGTTGACGCGTTTTGCCCTGGCCGAACTACTCAGGGCACTCGCAAGGAACGCTTGGTTTGACCGAGTGTTAGGGGCTGACATAGCGTCAACGATAGCGCTGTACTTTGTAATGGAAGCATTTTATAAAATCTTCCGAGGTCACCAACACAACAATTGCGTCCAGTCAAATCCAGAGACGGGAAGTCTTGGATGGACGCCGTAATTGGCAGAAGAAAGAAAACGGGTTAACGCAATGCGGCGGAGGTTTCAGTGGTGCCGAGACAATGAACTAAGAGCATGGTATAGATACGAATACTCCAAGGCTGTTGGCGATGATCCGGGCCCGAATAAGGGAGGCCAAGGACTGGTACGAGGCCGAATTTAATTCGGCGTGTTCGAGGCGTAGCATTTTTTCGGCCCCTTTTAGGGAGGTCCTTTGGCCGCACCAAAAGCCTAAAATTCTTGCCATCCTTGGAGGGCCCGGACGGAACGCTCACGAGCTCGCACTTGGAGTCGGCCGCCCTGCTTCTTCGTACGCAGGAGGCTGTAGATGACCCCGACACTGACCTGCCAGCGCATGTCGCGTTAAGAGATTTGGCGGCAGCCACGTATCAGTCTAGGCTACAGGACGTACCGTTCACTGAAGGGGAAGTGAAGGAAGTGATAGGTAAACTATCACCGAGGTCGGCGCCGGGTCACTGATGGCATTACGCCTGGCATAGTTAAGGGCCTATACGAACTAAGGCCAAGAGTTTGTAATGCTCGTCCTTAACGCGGCAATGAGGCTTCGGTCATTTCCCTAGGTGTTGGAGACGCGGCCGAATCACATTTATACCGAAACCTAACCGGCTCCCCGCAGTGTACGACTTCCTACAGACTGAATATGCGTAAAACTCCTGTATTTGGGAAAGTCCTGGAAACGCTCCTCAACGGGCGATTATATAGCTTCTTGTGGCGGAACGGCCACGTACACGCCCAGCAGTACGGGTTTACGCATGCCAAAATTGCAGTACTGGCATTGCACAACTTAAAGGCGAGGCTCGTGCAACTGCGCGCGTCGAAGATTCCTGTCATACTAATGATCCTCGATTTCCAAGGGGCATTTGACAGTGTATTGCACTTTCAGGTGCCCCACTTCCTTAGAAACGAGGTTTCCCGGCGAACTTATATCGCATGCTCCGATCATTCCTAACGGACAGATCAGTAGTACTTTGAACTCAGGCTGGGGAAGCGGATGCACGGCCTACCCTGGGTAGCCCGCAGGATTCGCCCCTGTCGCCTCTGTTATGGCACGTCATAGTCCATGAACTACTATGTTTGCCGATGCCGAAGGGCGTAACCACACAAGCATATGCAGATGACACTTTTATCATCATCCTTGGCGAATTCAAGAAAAACTTGAAGAGCTCGGATCTGAAGTACTCAGAAAAGTACTGGAATGGGCGCGGGTCTCGAAGGTACTGGTAAATTAAGATAAGGCCTTCTGCGTAATGTGTGCGCATGAACAAGGCAGACTTGGGGACGAAAAGTCGCCTGACCGTGAGAGCGCAAAGAGAGGACAAAGCCTTCGCATTCAAGGAGTCAGTGCGGATCTTGGGCGTCACGTTTGACAGACGTCTTTCGTTTTTCCTACATGCCGATGCCCTGAGGGTTAGGCTGGAAACACTTCTGACGTGTGTAAACACCCTAGCCCGATTGCAGGGTGGACGACTGCGTCTCGACCAAAAGAAGATGCTATATCGAAATGTCATTCTCCCGGCCGTCACATACGCGTCACCAATATGGTGGGACGAAGTATGCCCGGACTGCAGGTTGAAATATAGAATGGTCTCTATACAACGGCCGCTTTACAAGTCATAATGCACGCTCCACCTATCGTACTGGAACTATATCGTTTGAATGCGCAGTTCCGCTTGTTCGCTCTTCGAGAAACCATCCGATACGGAGACCTGATCATACGACCGAAAGACATAATGTACCCGGTCAATGGGCTCACGATCCATCCAGCCGAGCGGACTTCTTTTCCCCATCGGCGTTTGACGGCACGGGAGACCAACGTGATGGCAGAACGTCGAGCACAACTTGTATACACGGATGGATCCTCTGCAGAGCGATTGGCAGGAGCAGCATGTGTCGTTTTCGGCAGGGCGAATCATGTGGAGGCAGTGGGCAGATTCGCTATGTCGGGAGTCACGAGCGCGTTCTGTGCAGAGGCCGTGGCCCTTCGCAGGAAGCGTTAACATGGTTCAAAGATCACCCCACTGCCCAAGGACATATATGTTTACACGGATTGTCTCTCACTACTGTATGCGTCTGGCCTCCAGAACTAACGCCGATCCCCGAATAGCGGAAATGCAGAGCACGATTAAGCGCATAGAGTCGACATTGAATATAGAGCCTATGTCACGTTCCGGGACACCGCGGAGTTTTCGGCAATGAAGTCGCCGACTTTATCGCTTGCCCGCGTCGCAAGACGTGGTTTAGCACGACAGAGCAAGTGGTCCTCTCGCATCGTGCGAGCCAAGTTTAACGCAGAACTCAGAAAACGCTGGGCCTCTGAGTGGTCGTCGAAAAACAGTGACACTGAACTCTATAAGTGGGTGCCGGGTTTATCACAACTGCCAGCGTATTTTCCACCAAACAAGGCGTTAGTCACACTGCTCATGGGCCACGGACGGTTCCACACATACTTCCACTGATATAACCTGTTGAGCGAGCCCAGGTGTTTCTGTAGGAGTATGTGTGAAGGCATCAAACACTACCTGGCGGAATGCCCCGATACAAAAGACATCATTGAACAACCACATCCCCGGAGAACCGCGGACCGCTCGAGCTACCCAAGCGTTTTACAACAGGCGCAAAATCATGCTCTGCTGATACGATTAGTGCAATACATAAGTGATTGGATCCCGGAGATCTCGCGATAACGTGTGGTCTTGCCCTCGGCCTTTGTCATGGCGGAGGCTGAAATAGAAGGATCATTTACAATCACAAACACACCACAAGAAACGGTTAATGGCGCGTGCCGCAGGATGCATGCGTCACCTCCCCCTGTCAACCCTGCACAGGAGGGGTCTTGTACCTCGGGGACGTAGGCGCCGTATCTTTGCTGGCACGCGCCCGGTACATTAGCATAACATGGAATAAATAACACACCACAACAAACGGTAGATGGCGCATGCCGCAGGATGCATGCGTCGCGTCCCCCTAGCGACCCTGCACGGGAGAGGTCTTGTACCTCGGGGTCGGGGGCGCTGTATCTCTGCTGGCGCGCGCCCGGTACGTTAGCGTAACATGCAATAAATAACGAAACGGTGATGCCCCTTTCAAACGAAGACCTCTTGCGAACGAGTCGGCCGTCCGGTAAGAGCCTCGGAGAGAAAAGACGTGCAGCATCTGCTCTCGAAGATCAAGAGAGGTTCATCGGACACATTGTACAGCGGACAAGCCGAAGACAGCGACGTGGAGCGACAGTTCTGGGAGTATGAGAGTCGAACACACATGGAGAAAGGCGTACGGCCCTGCGAAACGGGACGCTATTTTCTACAGAGTGTGGCCGGAGATTGTCTGCCGCGACCAAGATGTGTTTTTTTTCTTTTTTGGTTGGACATTCAGTAATAAGAGTTACGAGTGGTAGCTAAGGAGTGTGGAAAATGTTGATGTAATGTTGAGAGGCATTTCTGTAGTTTTCTTTTCTTTCTCATGTCCAAAGTTGCTCCACAAGCAAGAACTGTGGAGGCTCGCCATGACCTGTGGCCCAAGACCTGTTCTACGTCGTTATTGGAACAATTTTAGTATTTTATTTTCCACTTATTTATTTATTTTTTATTTATTTTCGCATTGATTTCACAACTGGGCCTGGCAAACACGTCTTTGGCCTTTTATTACTATATAAAAGAATAGCGGTGTCTCTGTGCAGGGTGAGCCCTTAGGACCGCGAATTGCGTTACTGTCCACCCACAATTTTAATTTTAATAATTAGCTTTATCACAAATTTTTGCGCTTTGGGTATTAATTGAAAACCCCTGTTCATTTATTTTGATTGGCTTAAAACCTGGTATGCTTTTGTAGGAACAAGTTCTCCCACAACTTTATTTTTCGCTTCCTTTTACGAAAAGATGGGCATGAAGTTTACCTGTTCGGCGTTCGCTTCGCTGCTGCAGTTTTTCGAGAATACGTGAGTAATTTCCATATTTACGCTTCTAAATCCTAGCAGGGGTTGTTTTTAAACACATAGGGACTCCATTCAACGCGTTGGTTTGATTAAAAAGGGAGATTTTTTAATAATATTCTTGATTTCATTTCTGGCCCATTGGCTTCTATGGCCATTATGGCCGCCCAAGAGGGTATGCGCCATGGCTGCGCCAACACAGGCTCCTTCGGCGATAATGCCCGCGGGTGGGTCATCAGTTTCAAGCATAGAATCCGGTACATCTCGTGACCTGCGGGTGGGCCATCAGTTTCAAGCATAGAATCCGGTACATCTCGTGAACACCGGGTCGCGTCGCCTGATTTTACGTCGGATGACACATGTGAGACTTTTATTGCTGGACCCGGTCCTGCGATCCGGTTGGACTCTCGCGCTGGCGGGGCGCCTTTCGGTGCGTCGCTCACGGGGGGCTCCATCGATGTGGCATTGGCCACCTTATGGTCGCAGATGAAAACGCATCAGCAAAGAATAGAAGAAATTCCATTCGAAGATAAAACGAAAATATCAAACGGCCAGAGAGCGCCGATAATAACGAAGACAAATGCCATGGTTAATATTTGTGCCGAGTTCCAAACACAGGCTACATGGAGAGACGGAGTGGTGAACGAGCTCCGCCGACAACTGGACGAGACCCATCGGGAGGCGGGGGAACTACGACTACTGGTAGCACTTGGAGGTGCGCCCGCGACCGGCCAGTCGTTTGCGGACGTGGTGGTCGGCCGTCGTGATGACGTTGCGGTTTTTCCGGCGTCCGCGGGTGTATCGAGACTTCGCGCCGCACCTCAAAATTCTGGAATCCCGGGAATTTCAAGACAACCACAGAAACAACCGGTGTCCCCACAACACGTCGCCTTTGTAACACCATTGGCGACACAAGGACGCCGGCAAAAGACGCGCTATCGCTCCTTAAAACGCATATAAATCCAAGAGAAGCAGGAATAGGTGCAGTGACACTGCGCCAGACGCGCTTAGGTGTCACTGTTCTTGTGACAAATAGATCGTCGCTTGACAATTTGAAGAATGCAGTTGAAAACACTTTCGTAACGCGTTCTGCGCTTACGATTCGCATCCCTGCGAAACGTAAGCCACACGTCAAGCTTACGGGAGCAGATCCCGAAGTTCCTATATCAAGGTTAACACAAGAACTTAACGATAGAAACTCGGGACTTAATCTGTATTTATCGACATCGACAGTAAAAACCGCATTTAAAGAGAGAAGTGGAAATATGTTTTTCATAATAGAACTTAAACCGGAAGACTTTCGCACAATCATGTCAAAAGAAAGAGTATGCGTAGGATAGACGTCGGCTAGAGTGAGCGAAGACATTCACGTATCTCTATGCACGCATTGTGCCAGCTACAGTCATACTCGCAGATATTGTCCAGATAAAGATAATCCTGCAAAAGCAGTTTGCACGAGGTGTGCAGAAAATCACACTGCACAAGATTGTATCCAAGTTCAATCTACAACAACATCTTGCTGTGCCCCTTGCAGACAATTTGCAAGGGAAAGCACACCGCATTTTGCAGGACATGAAAATTGCCCTATATTATTGGAAAGAGTTGCGCGACTGCGTGCGCGAACAGACTATGGATCGTGAAAACAGTTCCTTTAGCCGTGTTTGGAGCTCGTCTCCGGGACACGGCGAGTTCACGGGTTTTATAAACTTAAACTGTGCGAGCTGGCGCGAAGGTGGCGCGCCAGTTCGCACAAATTCATTCATTCTTAAATTATTTTTTTTCTTCTTCCGGACGAATTGAATATTTCTTATTTTAATTTTAACAACCTTCAATACACTACCTTTTCTTTAAACTTTTATCATTTTTTCTATACTATCACTCCTTTAAAAACAATTGTCTTCCCTTTATTGTTATTTTACGATGGACAAAATAACATTTTGTCTTTAAACACTTTTATATTTTTCTTCTGCTTTCACGCTCCATGGTTCGCTCTTCCAAATATGTATGTGATGACATATGCAATGCGTCATTCGTCAAGCAAACGACGCGACACCTGTTTGCAATTGTAGAGAGCTCTTGCACCGAAGTAAACATTCGGTTCGACAGATGGCGAGGGCTCATACCTCTTGTAACACAATACACTTATTTTTTGCAATTTTATCACTAGCTCATACAACTAAAATGTCACAATAGCTCGGCGCATACACGATACAAATTTAAATATACTACCTCATGGCTTTTTCACTAAATTCTAAATTCACACAAACAAACTTAGATCATTCCGAATCCGCAACGCAAGGACTAGTTTATGTAATGGATAACTTTCAAATCAACGTAGCAATAGCTTGCGATCCACATATCTGTCAAAACCAATACCAGGCATTCCAAACACAAACTTCAAATTTGCAGCTTAAGAAGAACTAAAAATAATTATTTTCGGAAAACTACGTGAATACTATTGGTTTCCTATTTAAATACATACTCATGTAATAGCAGTTAGCGGATCGTCGCTATCTGTCGACTTTTTACTAATCGGAGCATATTGTCCTCCCCATAATGTCATAAACATGTATTTAGATATTGTTTCAAATGTAAGTGAGAAATCTCCTACACTACATATCATTCTTGCAGGAGATTTTAATGCTAAAAGTGTATTGTGGGGAAATCTTCTGTCGGACATGCGCGGCAATGCTGTGGTGCAAACGCTCTCGCATCATTCTCTACATGTTCTCAACGACACAAACTCACCACCTACATTTGAAACCGAATATGCGTCAAGCTGGATAGATATAACAACTGCCAGCAACTCCCTAGTATCGATGGGATATGAATGGGAAATTTTAAATGACTACATGTTTAGTGATCACAGGATAATTTTATTTTCCTTTTCTAATCCGACCAGGCCTTCTATAAAGAAATCAGACTTTCGAGGGAAAACAACACTTCTCGATTCGTTAAAAAATCATGAATGGTTTTCCAAAGTAACTGGAGCAGATCTTAAATCAGGAAATGCATTAGACCTCATTCTACAAAAATTTTACGATGAATACGATTCACTTGTAACAGAAAATCTTCGAAACGTCCGCAACGGTCCCCACAGGGCCAATTCCTGGTGGACTAGAGACCTCGAAATCGAACGAAAACAAGTGAGACAGTTACGCAGAGTATTCCAACGAGCGCGTGACCCGAATATGAGAGAACAACTTCGTTCCTCATATTCGGCAGCGCGTACAATTTTTAGGATTAACATCAGAAAAGCACAAGAAGCGGCACTAAAGTGATTTTGTACAGATTGCTCCAAACTAACCACGTTTAGAGCACAGTACAAAATCGCTTTTAACAACAACAAATCACCGATTCAATTGCCTCCATTAAGGAAACCGGGCGGCACGCTCACTGAGAGCATACAATAATCAGTATCTTCGCTGTTCAACGCTCAGGTACTCAAAGACACCGACGAATCAGATGCCGAAATATACCAATAATTAAGAACAATAGCGTCTGCAAACGCGATATCTAAGCGTGACAATCGTGAATTCACACTTTTCGAAATAAAACCAGCCATTTCAATGTGTAAAACGAATTCGGCTCCTGGTCTTGGCGGTCTAACTCTTACCACAATAAAACATCTTTTTGAATACCATCCCAATTTCTTTTCGTTCATTTTCAATTCGGCATTACGATTAGGACATTTTCCGACCATTCGGAAATCTGGAAAAATGCTCTTCATCCCAAAATCCGGTAGAAATCCAAAAGACACATCTTATCGACCAATAGTTATGAATTCATTCTTTGGAAAAGTTTTGGAACGTCTAATAAACTCTCGTCTTTATTATTTCTTAAATTCAAATAACTTAATACAAAACAACCGACTGGTACGAGGTTTTACGACTGGTATGAGGGCAATGATGGCCCTATACGATCTGAAAGAATGGTTAATAGAAAAAAAAACAACACAAAATACCAGTAATATTATTATCTTTAGACTTTAAAGGAGCTTTTCATTCCCTCTGGCATCCCCTTGTGCTAACCTTTTTTTCAAAAACACGGTTGCCCGAGAAATCTGTACTATCTCTTAAAATCATTCCTAACTAATAGAAAAATTGTAGATAAAACAAAAATGTCCCAAATACATGACGCACCAACCAAGTCCACAAAGATCACCCATAAGTCTACTACTGTGGAATGTGGTCATAAGTGGATTACTAAAACTATCGACAACACCAAATGTTAAAATACAGGCATATGCGGATGACACAGTTATAACAATACGTGTCAAACGAAAGCCGCATTAGAACAAACGGCAGCCGATGTATTACGAAATATATCTTCTTGGCCATACACGGCCAAAGTGACGGTTAATCCGACAAAGTCGGAATATATAATTTTTCCGAACGGCCAGCCATCAATGCGAACAGTGACATTTAATGTAATCATGGGTGATGGACGGTTACAACGTAAAGAATCACTTCCTATATTAGGAGTGATATTTGATTCAAGATTAGGCTTTAAAGAACATGTAGATTACATTCGTCTAAAGTGAGAAAAATCAGTTCCAAAAATATTAACATTTTTTTTCAAATTCAATATACAGGATCACCTAAACCGGCAAAAATGATTTATAAACAAGTAATTTTACCGTCAATCACCTATGCGGCTCCGGTGTGGTAGACAGATCCTCCCGATGCAATTCTTAAGAAGATCATTTCCGCACACCGATTGCCAATAATTGCATTAACTGGCGCGTACCGCACGACTCGAACAGCAGTTTGCAGGTCATAACAAGGGCACCTTCGATAGAGTTGGAGGTTGAACGCCTTTGCGCCGAGTTTTCTCTATTCGTTAGAAGACAGCCCACATGCCACGGTCCCAATTATTACATACCTAATAATATTCAATATTCAAGAGACCCGTGGCAGGACCACCCGGCTGATCGAGCATGTTCACATTCATATACTAAACTAACACGACACGAGATCAAGATTGTGACAGGTTCACGCTCACTGCATGTCTATACCGATGGCTCCTATACGTCTCGTGTTTCTGGAGCATCATATATAATTTTAAATTACACACAAAAAATACATAAAGTTGCCCAATTTAAAATACTTGACGTAAGCAGTACATACTGTACAGAAATATTAGCATTACAAGAGGCAGTAAATTATTCATTACTACACACACCGAAATTGCAGATTAACATATATACAGACAGCTTACCTCTACTAACAGCACTAGAAAGTGTAATATCGACGGATGCACAAATAGCACAATTGGTAAATGATCTTGCATCACTTAAGATGCGTGTCCCCGTGAACCTTTATCATGTACGTGGACACAGCAATCTCTACACGGTAATGATTTAGTAGACGCAGCCGCCACCTCAGCCTCAAAATATGGCCTTATCAGGTATTCTAAACTTTCAGTAAAACGATTAGAACAAAATTTGATAACCAAATGTAGGATTTTTGGAATAAAGATTGGCAACAAAATCATTCCGGTACCGCTTTATTTAATTGTGTTCCAAATATTGACAAGATACCAATGTACTTCCCACCACTTAAGTCTTTAATACATATTTTACCTGGACATGGACGTTTTCCTTTTTACTTACACTGTTTTAATTTGGCATTACATTCATACTGTCCATGTGGTCAGCAATGTAATACAATTCTACATTATTTTATTGAATGCTACATTACTGCACCAATCGTAGCCACACTAACTAGACCAGGAGATCCTTCGCCCATTACAACAGAAGAATTTCCTGATCTATCAGCTGTACGGAAAAACAGAGCAGTGCTGAATAAAGTGGAAAAAAACAATCGATGAGTTGTTACCGGATCACATCAGACCACAATTAAATCTGGGCGGATCATGATCTTAATTTAAATTGAGAGTTCAGTCTGATAAAGTATAAGCCGCCAAGTGTGTGGCGACCCCAGTCTAGCTTCTTGGACGGGCCTGTAAGCGAAAGGATATTGACACGGCGTCTATGCAACTTTACCTGAACAACAGTCCTATCGAACAAGTGGTTTCTTTTAAATATTTAGGAGTGTTTTTTGACCAGCACCTTCACTGGGAAGAACAAATTCATAGTGTTTTTAGAAAGGTGGCTTATGGTTGTTATACCTTAATCAAAGCACGCGAATGCTTTCCCCCCAGCGTGCTTCGACCATTGTATTTTTTCTTCTGTCATTCACATATTAGTTACTGTATTGAATCGTGGGGTGTAACGTATACGACATACCTAGAGCCATTACTAAGACTACAAAAGAGAGCCCTAAGCATAATAGATGGAAACCATAAAAATTCATATAAAACTACATTTCAGGAACAACAAATCTTATCAGTTTGGGCACTTCGCGATTATAAGGTTGCCCTTTTTGTTCAGAAAATTATAGGCACTAGCTTTCCCCTCTCCTCCACTCTATTTACAGTACCATCACGAAACACTAGACACGCATCGAATGGCAATTTTAACTTACCAACAAGCTATAACTTATATGGAAAACGCTTATTGGAATTTCATGGGACTAAAATTTGGAACCGACTACCCTTAGAAGTCATAGTGGCAAGAAATTTTAAGCACAGTGTGAAATTATTTTGCTTGCAGCAACAAAACATATAAATAGGTTTTTTTTTCACATTCTCCTGCGCTAATTAGTGCTTTTACCCAGTCACTTATTATATATCACGATGATGATGAAACAAACTATATTTGGGTATGTTGTGAAAATGCAATATGTACATGCGCTTATGTATGTAGTATGTATGTGCATATGTGAATAGTTATATGTATAAATAATTGTGTATATATGTGTTTATTGCTCAATATGCTCTACTAAGCTGCTTTTATGTACTCCGATATGAACCGATCACTAGCCGATGTAGGCTAACGGTCCAGATATCTTGTAATCTTTTCTTTGAATTGTAATAAAAATCAGATTGATTGATTGAAAAAAAAGTTACCTCGAATGAGGAAAACTTTACTACCGGGCCTAAGAGTCGTGGCTGGCTCTTTTCCCAGCGACTTGGAAAGCGACTTTTCAAAATATTAAGGAAACAAGAACAAACATCATTATGAGTCTTAAAAAATACTAACAATAATAAATAATTTCAACCAACCGTTTAGGGCGTTGCGGCACATGTCCAACGACTAGGACAGGCCCAACTCAATGTTATTCTGTAAGGCAGGCAGGCAAAGAACTTTATTAATATCCGGAGGCGGCGCTCAATCCCCCTTAGAGGGCAACACCGGTGGGCCACTCCCACGACGGGACGGGGAAGTTAAACTCCACGGCTATGTCGTGGGCCCTCTGGATAGCCCTAAGCTGGTCTCCTTTGTCATGGCTTGTGAGGAGACAGGTCCAGTCCGCCTCCGTAGAGGGAGACTCGCTGCTCTCGCGCCACGCAGGGAATGGCCACAGGATGTGTTGGAGAGTACATTTGGGATGACCACAACGTGGGCACCCCAGATCTATGCCATCTATGTATTTAGGGCAAGTTAGAGGCAATGCATACGCCTCCGTCGGCAAGAGTCGTAGAGTTATGGACTGAGGTCTTGTTAAGTCTCGATGCGGGAGTGGGAAGTTCCGCCGCTCCAACTGGTAGTGTTTGCAAATTTCATTAAAAGTTAGCAACGGGTCTCTGAAGAAACAAGTGACGTCCTCAGCCTTCGAGAGGTTCTCCCCGGCGTGGAACGTGAGACCTCACGCCTGGGAGTGAGCCAACTCATTGGCATTAAGGATGTTTCCGTGTACGTGTCGGCCGGCGTGTGCCGGGAACCAGATTATGTGCTTTTTGCCTGACCAGTTGGCAGCAGAGAGAACGCGCGCGGCTTCCCGACAAACTGAGCCCGTCATGAAGGCCCGTGCGGCTGCGCGCGAATCCGTGTAAATGGCGGTGCGATCAGTGGAAGCGAGAGCTAGTCCTACAGCGACCTGCTCGGCGCGATCAGCGTTCGAATTTAATAAAGTTACATACGACAAGTGTTCACCTTTGAGTGTTGTAGCCACCGAGACAAAGTGGTCCGTAGAGCTGTACTTCGCTGCGTCTACGAAGGCCACGTTATCCTCCATAGCGGCTGCGGTACTGAGTAGGGCTCGCGCCCGTGCCTGACGTCTCCCAACGTTATGTGTGGGATGCATGTTACGGGGTATCGGGGACGCTGTTAATTTTGCGCGCAGGTGTTCGGGGAGCTGCTGCGGACATTCTTGGGATACGGGAGATTTGAGCCCGAGGTGGGCTACTAACCGTCGCCCAGCTGCAGTGGAAGACAGCCTTACAATTTGAGATACTTTTTGAGCTTCTACAAATTCGTTGAATGTGTTGTGAATGCCTAGCTCATTGAGCTTGACCGTACGAGTGCGGCCAGGTAACCTGAGCACCTGTTTAACGGACCGGCGGATGATCACGTCGAGACGGCGTATGTCTTCTTTTTTGCCACAGGTGGGCGGGAGCCACATAGTGATGTGGCTCATGAGGAAAGCGTGAAACAGTCTGCGGAGATTCTCCTCAGATAGTCCACCACGCCTGTTAGCTACTCTGATAATTAATTTAGCCATTGCTTCGGCCTTCCTGGAAATATGAGATATACTGACATCATTATGGCCGTTGGCCTGAATTACCATGTCTAGTATGCGAACTTGGTCCACCGTGGATATGGGTGCACCATCCGCCGTCAGGACATTGATCCCTGCGTATGCGTCTCTGCGCGCCTTGTATTTCGGGCGGTATAGAAGTAATTCTGATTTCTCTGCTGATAGCGAAAGACCGGCCTGCCGTAAGAATATTTGTATTATGTTTACCGCGTCTTGCAGTCGCTCGTCGATATGGCCGTCACTGCCGCTAGTACACTAGATGGTGATGTCGTCTGCGTAGAAGGCGTGACTGATGCCGTCGATCTGTGAGAGTTGTTGCGACAGAGCGCGCATGGAGAGGTTGAACAGGAACGGAGAAATCACGGCCCCTTGGGATGTGCCCCTCGGTCCCAGGTTGAATTTCTTCGAGCCCATCGAGCCGAGTTTGATTGTAGCCGTCCTGTCGCGCAAGAACAATCTAACATAGTTGTAGAAACGCGCACCTAATCCTGCTTCGCGAGTCGAGTCGAGGATATGAGAGTGCTTGACGCCGTCGAATGCATTCTCGAGGTCGAGCGCTAGAATGGCTTTAGTGTCTCTGGTGACCTTATCTATGAGCTCATAGTTGAGCATCAGCATAACTTCTTGCGTGGAGAAGGGACGAACGAAAACCAATTTGGTTGATCGATAGAATCTGGCGCTCCTCAACAAATTTCGTGACTCGATTGAGTATTACGTGTTCGGCCACCTTACCCACGCAGGACGTGAGCGAGATGGGACGAAGTGAACCTAGCGTTAACGGTTTACCCGGCTTAAGGGATAAGTGTGACGGTTGCCTCGCCCCATTCATGCGGAACGTTGCCAGTCTCCCACATTATGTTAGTGTGTCGGTGAGAACTTTTATGTCCTCCTCGGCAAAATTTTTGAGAAGCTTATTCTTTATGCCATCTGGGCCAGGGGCTGAGCGGCAGTTGATTTCGGAGATGACAGCCCGAACCTCGGCGCAAGTGAAGGAGAATGCAAAGGGATACTCTCCGTATTAGTGTCGGTCTTACCCGAGACTTTGAGTCTGTGTATTAGTCTGTCTATCGTGAATTGTTGAAACGCTTTCGACGGTTTGTCACCTAGTAGGTGTTTCGTCAGGTTCCATTTGGCCCCCGTTTCGCATTTGACCATCAACCGAGTTACACACTTCGTCCCATTGCTGACGCTTAAGGTTACGGCAATGTTCCTCGATTTGACGATTAGGCTCCGCTATCTTTTTACGAAGGTTGCGATTGAGCTTTTGCTTGCGCCGTTTTGCGTGTAGTGATTTCTTAGCTTCGAGTAGGTGAGCTAGCCGGCTATCCATGCGCTCGACCTCCAGTTCGTTTTCAACGTCTTTAGTCGAACTTGCAACATCCTCTCTTATTTGTGCAAGGAGTTCGGATAAGGTTTCGTACTGAGTGTCGTCGCGTTTCCTGAGCTCTCGAAAGCGATCCCAGTCTGTTATGCGAAACTGCCGCAGTTTGTGTGTCGATACGTTTATGATCGTCTCGTATAATATAATGGTCACTTCCCAGATTCTCACCCAGGTTAGTCCACGTGGGTTGTCCCGCGCACCTAACCATAGTAAGGGCCAGGGTGCTATCACGCGTAACCGAGTTACCCTACCCGTGTAGCGGAAAGGGGATCGGTTAAGAGAGTGAGTCTATATGCGTGCATTTGCGCTACCAGGGCATTTCCCTTACGAGAAGAGCCGGGGTACCCAAAGTTGGGATGCGTGGCATTAAAGTCTCCAGCGATTATTAAAATATGGTCTCCTGCAATTTTGCTCGCTCGCTGAAAGAGGCCCTGAAATGTCAGTCTGTTTGTTTTTGGGTGTACTTATACATTGAGAATAAAGACTGACTTAAGCATTGAGTTTGGAATTAACTCTATCATAATGTGTTCGTCTTTGAGATCGGGGCGGACCTCATGGCGAACATAGGCGTACTTTTTGGAGATGAGCGTCGCTATCCCACGCGTCCCCGCTTGATGGTCCGCTTCGGTGTGATAGGCGCGCAAAACGGGCTCGGCGGTCAGCGTTTCTTGTAATAGAATTACGGCAGGCCGATTGGCACTAGATTGAATGAATTGTTGCAAGGCTGCCTTCCGCTTGGGAAAGCTAAAGCAATTACGCTGCCAAATTACAAGATTGCTTGTGTTAGTCATGATGATTGCATAGGGGTTGTCGCACGAACCGCCGTGTGCTGTTCTAGTATTTGTAACCGGGCGTGAAGTTCGGTGAGCTGGAGGGCGTGTGGGGTCATATCGGCAACGCGGTCTGCTGCAATGTCTGCGCGTAAGCGGGCAAGTGCCTCCATGAAATTAGACAAACGGGCTCGTCCGAGGGATCGTCGGCCGCACGACGCTTCGCAGAGCGATTAGCGTTCGACGAGTTAGTGGAAGCGCGTTCAACGGCCGGAGCGGCGGGCGTCGGCGTCTCGACAGCGCGTTCACTCGGCTGCTGCATGTTTCTAATGAGTGCTTTGAATTCTTCGTTTTCTTTGCGCAGCAACGCTACCTCGCGTTTGAGCTCACGAATCTCATCGTTTTATGCTGTGGCAAGTTACCCGACCGCGCGTAACCGCGAGTCTCACTTTACCGGTGACTCGATCGGCCCAAGTAGGCGTTGCAGTCGGGTTCATGGTGGTGGTAGGCAGGTGCTTCGTCGGTGGAGTCGGGGATGGTTGCTTGGGCAGTCGGCTGTTGCGTGGCCGAGTCTCCTTGGGCATAGAGAAATAAAAAAAGGTGAAGAGTGGACACTCCCGTAGACCCCAGCGGCCCAATCGACCCTAGCACACCTGGTGGTTGGTGAGAGCAAGTGGCGTGCGCTTCCTGTTTCGGTTTCACTGGCGCAAATTTTGAATTTCTATTTTTATTTTTTTTACTTCGATTAAGTTATAATAAAGAGAGATGCAGGTAGCGATAATTCACTACGATTTTATTAATCGCGCTTGTTCTTGTTCTTTTGTTCACTTGTTGATCACTTGTTCTTTTGGAACAAGTGATCAATGTATATATCAGTCAAAGAGACAGAGTATCCACAATGTTTTATTCAAAGGCAAGGTAGAGTCTGAGAATATAAAAAGTGATTGTAGTCATCACTTATCCAGAATTGTGGACCCTTAATTGGTGTTACGAGAGCGGTATTACAGGGCTAATAAATAGCAGAAGGAAACCACTTTGGCTCATTATTTTTCACAAAGGCTCTGTATCGTACTTTATCACTCACAAGCTAGATAAAAATAAAATGGCAGCGTCCGCAGCCCCATCAAACGCTACAAGTTCGGGTATTCTTTTGAAATTTTTGATGGGCGAGATGAGGAGGTTGATGAGAAGCTAAAATACAAAAAGCGTGATAACGTGAACTGTGCCCACTTCATACTGTGTTCCTCACCCGCTCGAAGACATTTCAACAAGCGGTTTTGTTATCGATATATTACTTGAGCTGGAGAGATAAAGCATACACAGCGACCAAGCGACCCACAGTAAAGTGTACAGTTCGCCCACATTTGCTACAAAATACACACAGGATACCCAACATTCTTTTTAAGGTTATGCAAATCACTTTGAGCGAATACACAGTGTCTCTACTTCTCATAGCGGGTAACCTAAACAATGTATGCAACGAATGAGTGGTTAGTTTGGTGAGGCTGTCTCCGCAGTCTTTTGATAGATTTCCGCTGTGCTGCTACTTTGGCTTGCAGATGTTTAATGGTTTGCTTATACTTCATTGATGGAGACATTGTCGCTGGCACACAGGAACGCACTGCAATAAACAAAAAATGGATGTGAAAGCGAAGAACAACTAATCCCATACGAGCACTTTCCTCGCTCTTTAAGACCAAGGCGCACAACTTTCTGTGGTGCAAAGTTTTTGATTCCACTACCTAAAAACAAACCATTCACAATGTTGACAATGCACAAAAAAATGAAAATCTCTGAGCCCACCCTTACATTTCGTAAGTGCACACGTAGTGTCCTTTTGAGGATAGTTTCCTCAGAATGTCCTAAACATAAAATAGCACATTAAAACAGCTGCAATAAAAGCATAGTCACCATTTTCTCTAGGGCACTCAGACGTGGAGCTGTTGGTGGAGACATCTTCTGGAGGGTCTTGTGAAGCTTGTTCAGTGCCTCGAACAGTGCTTCGGAACAATCTTGCGAGCGGCCTGCGGAAGTCTCTATATCAATCCACTCTGGTGTTGAAGTGAACATACAACTTACCGGTCACACAAGTTCCTTTTGTGACAGCTGAACGACTGGTTAAGGTTTTCTCCGGCAAGACGAAGTCAGCAGAAATTCTTTCACCAGCTACAAGGGAGCTGCCACCTGCAGAGGTTTAGTCAACAGTCAATTTGGGTAAAAAAAAAGAAATCGCAACACTGAACGCACCCTGTTCATCGGGGCACCTCAATGTGTGGGAGCCACTTTTTGAAGCCTCTACCGCAGGTCCTGAAGAAATGAAATAACGACAATGTGTCAGTAAGAGGCTTAAATAACACAAACTGAAGCTCATTCGCACCTTGCAGTGCAGCTTCTGCAGTCATGTCACAGTCACTATTTGAAGCGACGCTCGGAGAACGTGCGTATATGTGCAGTTGGTACAAGTTACAAAGCTTGTAGCATGGGGAAACTTAAACAGCTCTTTCAAATGCGCAATTTAGTTGAACGTGGAGGAAAAGAGAAGGCACCAACTAGGAACCAAGTAATTTGTGATTTTTGGAATATCAACAGTGCCAGCTTTCACCGATGAAAGGTATATGTAATGTGCACTCAGGCTTGAAGCTAACGTGAAATAGCCCTTGAAAGTCTTTCAAAACAAGTTGCGCTGGTCAAGAGCATCAAAAAACGACAGAAATGTAAGGCTGCTGTTAGGAAGGTAATAGCCCATAGTTCACAAAATTAAGACTTTCGAAGTGTTACTTCTATAGTGAGGTTTCTCCACCGGCTACAAAGATCTTCGCGGTTGACTGTCGCCACTGATTCAATACAAGTGGCTGCTATTACACATGTTTGAGTTTCAGTCAATCACTTACATGGTGCAGCTGGTTGCACACTGGGAACAGACATTCTTGTAAGCCTTGTGTGCCCAGGGTCCATGAAACTTTGAGCAGTAAAAATGGTCGCTACAAACCCTGTACGTTGCGTACAATAGGCTGGCCGGCTTACTAAGGAGATCATCGCGTCCAGAATACTGCATCCATGCTTTCATCCTGCATTGGCAATGAACTACCAGCTGAAAGGGGGTAGTGCTTGAATAGTGATTTTTTATTGTTACCCTCACTGAGCAAGTACGAACAGTAAGCCTAAAGACATGCAAACCATACAAAAGCTTTAACACACCTGCCCTCCCGTGGTATGCGGAAGAAACTCGTCCCAGGCTTCTTGTAGGTTCTGCCATTGTTGAAGCATCACGATACACAGCAGTAGCTGCCGTAGCTTGGACCGCCGGACGGCATGGCATCAGCGCGGTCTGAAAATGTTAGTAAGTGGATGCTTCGCTGTCAAATTACGAAAAAGATATGTGCACGTCATAAGTGTACCAACAAACCCCTTTGAATGATTAGCTAATCGATGCACAATACAAAACCAGTGATACATCTCTGACCCATAAAACTCTTACCTACAAAGATAGACGTCTTAGACCACGTACAAAGATCTTCAGAAGTTTCCAGGCCGCTATCCCTTGTAATGCAATGGTATCGCGGCCTGGGAACTTTAGAACACCTTCGTACGTACGCAGTATCAGCAGTACATTGGGAAGAAAAATCGTAGTTGAAAATTTGTGCGGTAAAATTGTATTGCAAACGTCAAAAAAATTTGTGGGCAGCTTGCACTAGTGGCAAAAGGCTAGCGAAGAAACGAAGATGATGGCCACTTGGCTAGTCCAGAATTCCTCCGGCACACCAAGAATTATTCGTGTTCCGAGCCTTAGGGAAACGCGTCTTGAAGCATGCGAGGCCCAGCGAATGCTTCTCAATATTTTGCACCGAGCTCATGACCTAGCTGCCCAGCTATGCTCAGCGCACAGACGCTCGCGTCCGTGGCAGACGCAGCACGCGTCGCCTCGGCTTGACGCCGTGCCACCTTTGCTATATTGCATACGTTGCACAATGTTCCCGTCTAGCCACCGCATAGAGCCACAAACTTTCTTTTTAGCGAACCTCCCAGTCCTTACAAGCTACAGAAAAAGGTTACAACTGCGTGAATGAGACGCAACGTAAGAAACAAACTCGCACACACGAAGCGCAACGTGTGTGTTTGCATCTTTCTATGTTTGTTGCATGGTGTCTTATTCGCGCATGTGTAATCGTTTTCTAAAAAATAATGACCCAACAAGACTAACAACATGTCATTCAACAAGCTTCGCTTGAAAACGTGCCTCACCTGTTATCTCACGCACGAAAGCGCCGACGCAGCCGACGTTGACGAAAGCGACGAAAGCTTCTCGCTTTCAGTCATGCATGGGCTTGTCGCTGGGTAGATGGTGTTTATGACAGTACGGCTGAAGAAAAATAATCGCGTAAGGTGTGTTGAATAAATCGTTATTATGTATCAAGAACATACCAAATTTGGGCGTATAATTATTAATTTGTGAAAACAATTCTGCTGCATTGATTATCTGTTTTTTTTTGCGCTTGCGTCCTCTGACGTTTGGTGAGAGCACTAGTTCGTTACGTAGTCGTGACGCACTTCCTGAGACCAGATTTCGCGGAGTGTCCGCTCTTGTCTTCTTCTTTCTCTATGCCTTGGGTCTTTTGGTTGTTGTTACGCCGGCGTCTGCGGCGGCGTCGACGTCGAACGACGTAAGGGACTTGATAGCAATTTGGGCACGTGCGGTCGCCCGTAATGTGGGCCTGGCCGCACAACGCGCACTCGGGTGTCACACACTCATGGTCATGTCCGGTTGGTTTGCTACCACAGTGTTCACACACTTTCTCAGACGGGTTAGGGCAGACGTCTGTTCGATGCCCGACGCGGCCTCAGTTACGACAGGTGTCGATCTGTCGCTTGTAGAGCGTGCAACGCAGCAGGAGCATGCCGCAGCGCACATAGTTGGGGACTTTTAAGTCCATCGAAGAGAAGGATGATGGTGGTTGTATCCTTGATTCGTCATACCCCCATTAACGTGGGGTTATGTGATGAGACGAACAGGCGTTGTAGCTCTGTGTCTGGGAGGTCAGCGTCGACCCCTCGGACTACGCCTCGGCTGGTGGTGCCAGGCACTGCTACGTAAGCGGATACTGGATGTTCTTCCATGTGAACGATTCCTCGCACTTTGGCGTACGTTTCGGCCGTTTGTAGGTTCGGCGTGCTGATCACAAAGATATTCTGCCTGTCGTTAGTGCAAACAATATCTTCCTCTGCCGCCGTTGGCAGGAGTCGTGCAGCGAGTAGTAGAGCTTGCAAGAACTTAAACATGTTTGCACCTACGTACATCCAGGCCACCTCCGGGGCAAACGTGGACACGGTGGTGATCCGTTGGGAGCGGGGGGAGTCGGCTGGCGGCTGCAACCCTCGTCACAGCTCCGGTTCGCAGGGCGCCAATGCGGGCGCCGGCTGGCTTGCCGGTGGTAGTAGTTGATGACTTTGCTCGGCGACGGATGGCGTCGATCCAGCCAGGCGCACTGGCTTCCTCTTCAGTGATCGTTTCTCCATTCACCATGGCTTCGGGCATGATAGAAAATGTGAAGGAGAAGCAAAAATGCTAACGTATCACCCCAAAAGATCAAGGATGAAACTTTCAGTTGTCAGTGTGCCTTGTGACTGTATAGATGTCTTCTTGCTTGTTAGCAAATTATGCTCGCCGCGAAGAGCACACTCGTGAACATTTGCAGCAGGGTCGAGTGCCAGTTTCAGGTCGAAGTACACTGCTGCACAGCCGTTCACACAAAGAAAACAAGTCGAACTCTTATTCTGTAATGAAACAGAACATAAGCTGGCCAAAGAGCTGTGGCTGGCTCTATCCGTGCGATGGCGGAACGGTTGACGATAAAATGAATATTTACATCACGCACTTTTTTATTAGGTTGCTGCAATTGAACGCAATACATACAAAGTGCTAAATGTAACACTTAACAGTGTTAAAAAACTATGTAGGAACAAAAGCAGGATGTCTTCTTGCTTGTTAGCAAATTATGCTCGCCGCGAAGAGCACACTCGTGAACATTTTGCAGCAGGGTCGAGTGCCAGTTTCAGGTCGAAGTACACTGCTGCACAGCCGTTCACACAAAGAAAACAAGTCGAACTCTTATTCTGTAATGAAACAGAACATAAGCTGGCCAAAGAGCCGTGGCTGGCTCTATCCGTGCGATGGCGGAACGGTTGACGATAAAATGAATATTTTACATCACGCACTTTTTTATTAGGTTGCTGCAATTGAACGCAATACATACAAAGTGCTAAATGTAACACTTAACAGTGTTAAAAAACTATGTAGGAACAAAAGCAGGATGTCTTCTTGCTTGTTAGCAAATTATGCTCGCCGCGAAGAGCACACTCGTGAACATTTTGCAGCAGGGTCGAGTGCCAGTTTCAGGTCGAAGTACACTGCTGCACAGCCGTTCACACAAAGAAAACAAGTCGAACTCTTATTCTGTAATGAAACAGAACATAAGCTGGCCAAAGAGCCGTGGCTGGCTCTATCCGTGCGATGGCGGAACGGTTGACGATAAATGAATATTTTACATCACGCACTTTTTTATTAGGTTGCTGCAATTGAACGCAATACATACAAAGTGCTAAATGTAACACTTAACAGTGTTAAAAAACTATGTAGGGACAAAAGCAGGCAGTGAGATATTGCCTTGCATACACATATACGCTCTCCAAGGATGGCAAGCCTTCATACAGTATACTACTGTTTGTACTAAGGCCACCCTTTCAATCTTCCAAAAACTACTGTCATACTTGAGTTCTGAACCGTAGAAAAATAAATGTCTTATCAAATTTATAAAAAAAAACGAAACTTTACAGTATACTATCTCGTAACATCTTATCATCCAAATAAATAGAATGGACAATGGAACATATTAGAAAAAAAAGGCAGTGGATCGACGGTGATTCAGATGTACACATTCATTATCATAATGGAATTTCGCCTCTTTCTTTCCTTTCTTTCCTTTATTTTGCTCAATGAAAAGTATAAATAAATTTGTTTGACTTTTTTGCCCTTTTTTCCTTTTTTATATATTCATTTTCCCTTTTTCATCTACGACTAACTTTTATTCATGACGTTTTGTGGTAAAAATTATACCGGTTCCAGCAAATAAAAACAATTCGACGCCGCTGAATGAATAACCGGACGGCTGCTGCTGCTGCTGAAAACATTATTTTACAGATGTTATTTACCGGGAGGGTGTGAACGGTCCTTAAGGGCCACCCCAGTAAACTTCATTCCAGGTACGATCAAAAGAAAAAAATTAAAAATAATTGTTTGGGAAAAAACCTGTCTTTGCCTAAGCATACCAGGTTTAAAGCCAATGAAATATAAATGAAGAGGGGTTCATACCACCAACACGCACAATTTAGTAATAAAGCCAATTGGAAAAGAAAATGTAGGGGCAAACTTAACGCTGTGGTGTCCCAAGGCGTTGGGTCAGCGAGCACACATAGCTGCGTTATTTTAATTTGTGGTCTTCAACATGCCAATATATGTCATTAACTGTGTACATGAATGAGAGACAGGAGACAGATGGGGTGAACACATCAGGAGTCCAAAAGTCTGGGTGAGTGACATGAACGTAAGAATGAGGCTAGCGCACGTTTGTCAACCGCATGCGTATTGTTCATGTGACACCTGGTTTCATGCCGGCCGTATGATGCAGTTGGCGAGTCCACTGGATCTGGCAAAGTTCGAGTTGGCTGATGCTGGCGGTTGTCCGAGGCAGGAGTTCTGGGTATTCAGTTGAACTCTTCTCTTCTCTGGGACACATCACTCTAAGTACGGTCCGACCGTCTGACCCGCCATCGACCATTGCCCGCTGCGCGCAGGCAGGGGTGGTGTCCCCGCCATATTCGGCCCAAAGGCCTGCGCGCGAAAGTGACAAATGATCTCCGACCGAGTCTCTGATGTGAGTAACGTGTGAGTGTTTATATTCGTGTTAACGTGTCATGTCTGGATTCTGTGCACTAATAGTCGTGACCACCAAAGTGAGCCACGCCTGTTTTTTGTACTTCGGAGAACTACATCACGATCTCCACTCAGTAGGGCCTCACGAGGCTGCACGCGATCTACGATCGAAGCGGTAAATTTACATTCACTATAATAATGCTCGATTTTATGGACAGAGTAAAGTGTGGGAATTGGGCTAGTTGGTAATCCATATAGAAACTCTAGGCGCGTAAAAACTTCAGACAACTAACACAAGAGCGAGGACGAGCGCAGCAGACTTTCAACTGATTTATTACTACTACGACACACATATATATGTTAGAAAGAAGATAAGATCACTTGCTTAAGCAAAAAAAAAAACAACACACAAAATCAAAAGGCGAAAAAAGAGAGACTGCAAAACACCACGTGCTCACCCTGGACCCTCACGTGCCAAATTTAAAACGCCAATTCTTTTTCAGATAATGCTATCGATGGTTTGCTGATACAGCTGCCTCGAGCAATTGCTGCAGCTTCAATCACAAGTCTTGTGCCTTCATTAGGGTGGGACGCGAGAACCTTGTCTTTCGAAACAAAGGCTGGCATCCACATTCGGAACAATGAGCGGCCAAAAACCGTCCCCGTCCTGCATTTTTTACTTTCTGACAATGTTCTTGA
>WOVY01011980.1:0-25258 GCA_013436015.1 Rhipicephalus annulatus
TACGTAGTCGTGACGCACTTCTGAGACCAGATTTCGCGGAGTGTCCGCTCTTGTCTTCTTCTTTCTCTATGCCTTGGGTCTTTTGGTTGTTGTTACGCCGGCGGTCTGCGGCGGGTCGACGTCGAACGACGTAAGGGACTTGATAGCAATTGGGCACTGTGCGGTCGCCCGTAATGTGGGCCTGGCCGCACACGCGCACTCGGGTGTCACACACTCATGGTCATGTCCGGTTGGTTTGCTACCACAGTGTTCACACACTTTCTCAGACGGGTTAGGGCAGACGTCTGTTCGATGCCCGACGCGGCCTCAGTTACGACAGGTGTCGATCTGTCGCTTGTAGAGCGTGCAACGCAGCAGGAGCATGCCGCAGCGCACATAGTTGGGGACTTTAAGTCCATCGAAGAGAAGGATGATGGTGGTTGTATCCTTGATTCGTCATACCCCATTAACGTGGGGTTATGTGATGAGACAACAGGCGTTGTAGCTCTGTGTCTGGGAGGTCAGCGTCGACCCCTCGGACTACGCCTCGCTGGTGGTGCAGGCACTGCTACGTAAGCGGATACTGGATGTTCTTCCATGTGAACGATTCCTCGCACTTTGGCGTACGTTTCGGCCGTTTGTAGGTTCGGCGTGCTGATCACAAAGATATTCTGCCTGTCGTTAGTGCAAACAATATCTTCCTCTGCCGCCGTTGGCAGGAGTCGTGCAGCGAGTAGTAGCTTGCAAGAACTTAAACATGTTGCACCTACGTACAATCCACCCCTCCGGGGCAAACGTGGACACGGTGGTGATCCGTTGGGAGCGGGGGGAGTCGGCTGGCGGCTGCAACCCTCGTCACAGCTCCGGTTCGCAGGGCGCCAATGCGGGCGCCGGCTGGCTTGCCGGTGGTAGTAGTTGATGACTTTGCTCGGCGACGGATGGCGTCGATCCAGCCAGGCGCACTGGCTTCCTCTTCAGTGATCGTTTCTCCATTCACCATGGCTTCGGGCATGATAGAAAATGTGAGGAGAAGCAAAAATGCTAACGTATCACCCCAAAAGATCAAGGATGAAACTTTCAGTTGTCAGTGTGCCTTGTGACTGTATAGATGTCTTCTTGCTTGTTAGCAAATTATGCTCGCCGCGAAGAGCACACTCGTGAACATTTTGCAGCAGGGTCGAGTGCCAGTTTCAGGTCGAAGTACACTGCTGCACAGCCGTTCACACAAAGAAAACAAGTCGAACTCTATTCTGTAATGAAACAGAACATAAGCTGGCCAAAGAGCTGTGGCTGGCTCTATCCGTGCGATGGCGGAACGGTTGACGATAAAATGAATATTTTACATCACGCACTTTTTTATTAGGTTGCTGCAATTGAACGCAATACATACAAAGTGCTAAATGTAACACTTAACAGTGTTAAAAAACTATGTAGGAACAAAAGCAGGATGTCTTCTTGCTTGTTAGCAAATTATGCTCGCCGCGAAGAGCACACTCGTGAACATTTTGCAGCAGGGTCGAGTGCCAGTTTCAGGTCGAAGTACACTGCTGCACAGCCGTTCACACAAAGAAAACAAGTCCGAACTCTTATTCTGTAATGAACAGAACATAAGCTGGCCAAAGAGCCGTGGCTGGCTCTATCCGTGCGATGGCGGAACGGTTGACGATAAAATGAATATTTTACATCACGCACTTTTTATTAGGTTGCTGCAATTGAACGCAATACATACAAAGTGCTAAATGTAACACTTAACAGTGTTAAAAAACTATGTAGGAACAAAAGCAGGATGTCTTCTTGCTTGTTAGCAAATTATGCTCGCCGCGAAGAGCACACTCGTGAACATTTTGCAGCAGGGTCGAGTGCCAGTTTCAGGTCGAAGTACACTGCTGCACAGCCGTTCACACAAAGAAAACAAGTCGAACTCTTATTCTGTAATGAAACAGAACATAAGCTGGCCAAGAGCCGTGGCTGGCTCTATCCGTGCGATGGCGGAACGGTTGACGATAAAATGAATATTTTACATCACGCACTTTTTTATTAGGTTGCTGCAATTGAACGCAATACATACAAAGTGCTAAATGTAACACTTAACAGTGTTAAAAAACTATGTAGGGACAAAAGCAGGCAGTGAGATATTGCCTTGCATACACATATACGCTCTCCAAGGATGGCAAGCCTTCATACAGTATACTACTGTTTGTACTAAGGCCACCCTTTCAATCTTCCAAAAACTACTGTCATACTTGAGTTCTGAACCGTAGAAAAATAAATGTCTTATCAAATTTATAAAAAAAACGAAACTTTACAGTATACTATCTCGTAACATCTTATCATGCCAAATAAATAGAAATGGACAATGGAACATATTAGAAAAAAAGGCAGTGGATCGACGGTGATTCAGATGTACACATTCATTATCATAATGGAATTTCGCCTCTTTCTTTCCTTTCTTTCCTTTATTTTGCTCAATGAAAAGTATAATAAATTTGTTTGACTTTTTTTGCCCTTTTTTCCTTTTTATATATTCATTTTCCCTTTTTCATCTACGACTAACTTTTATTCATGACGTTTTGTGGTAAAAATTATACCGGTTCCAGCAAATAAAACAATTCGACGCCGCTGAATGAATAACCGGACGGCTGCTGCTGCTGAAAACATTTATTTACAGATGTTATTTACCGGGAGGGTGTGAACGGTCCTTAAGGGGCCACCCCAGTAAACTTCATTCCCAGGTACGATCAAAAGAAAAAATTAAAAATAATTGTTTGGGAAAAAACCTGTCTTTGCCTAAGCATACCAGGTTTAAAGCCAATGAAATATAAATGAAGAGGGGTTCAATACACCCAACACGCACAATTTAGTAATAAAGCCAATTGGAAAAGAAAATGTAGGGGCAAACTTTAACGCTGTGGTGTCCCAAGGCGTTGGGTCAGCGAGCACACATAGCTGCGTTATTTTAATTTGTGGTCTTCAACATGCCAATATATGTCATTAATGTGTACATGAATGAGAGACAGGAGACAGTGGGGTGAACACATCAGGAGTCCAAAAGTCTGGGATGAGTGACATGAACGTAAGAATTGAGCATAGCGCACGTTTGTCAACCGCATGCGTATTGTTCATGTGACACCTGGTTTCATGCCGGCCGTATGATGCAGTTGGCGAGTCCACT
This sequence comes from Rhipicephalus annulatus, assembly GCA_013436015.1. NCBI lineage: Eukaryota > Metazoa > Arthropoda > Arachnida > Ixodida > Ixodidae > Rhipicephalus > Rhipicephalus annulatus. Next base: position 3,152 of record WOVY01011980.1, read on the forward strand.
GGATCTGGCAAAGTTCGAGTTGGCTGATGCTGGCGGTTGTCCGAGGCAGGAGTTCTGGGTATTCAGTTGAACTCTTCTCTTCTCTGGGACACATCACTCTAAGTACGGTCCGACCGTCTGACCCGCCATCGACCATTGCCCGCTGCGCGCAGGCAGGGGTGGTGTCCCCGCCATATTCGGCCCAAAGGCCTGCGCGCGAAAGTGACAAATGATCTCCGACCGAGTCTCTGATGTGAGTAACGTGTGAGTGTTTATATTCGTGTTAACGTGTCATGTCCTGGATTCTGTGCACTAATAGTCGTGACCACCAAAGTGAGCCACGCCTCGGTTTTTTGTACTTCGGAGAACTACATCACGATCTCCACTCAGTAGGGCCTCACGAGGCTGCACGCGATCTACGATCGAAGCGGTAAATTTACATTCACTATAATAATGCTCGATTTATGGACAGAGTAAAGTGTGGGAGTGGGCTAGTTGGTAATCCATATAGAACTTCTAGGCGCGTAAACTTCAGACAACTAACACAAGAGACGAGGACGAGCGCAGACTTTCAACTGATTTATTACTACTACGACACACATATATATGTTAGAAAGAAGATAAGATCACTTGCTTAAGCAAAAAAAAAAAACAACACACAAAATCAAAAGGCGAAAAAAGAGAGACTGCAAAACACCACGTGCTCACCCTGGACCCTCACGTGCCAAATTTAAAACGCCAATTCTTTTTCAGATAATGCTATCGATGGTTTGCTGATACAGCTGCCTCGAGCAATTGCTGCAGCTTCAATCACAAGTCTTGTGCCTTCATTAGGGTGGGACGCGAGAACCCTTGTCTTTTCGAACAAAGGCTGGCATCCACATTCGGAACAATGAGCGGCCAAAAAACCGTCCCCGTCCTGCATTTCTTACTTTCTGACAATGTTCTTGAAGTCTTACATTGAGGCACCTGCCTGACTGACCAACGTACTCAAGTCCACAAGACAAAGGTACGCTATAAACAATCCCTGTTGCACACTCAACAAACTTCTTTCGGTGCTTAATTTTGCAGCTACTCGCGGTGGTTCCTACGGGGCTTGTTTGGACAGATAATTTTGACAATTTATTCGGTGCGGAAAAAACCACTGACACGCCCGCTCTCTGGCCTATTTTCTTGAGTTTATGCGAGATACCATGTAGATACGGTATTACCGCCACCCTCTTGGGAGTTGCTTCTTGTAAAACGTCCCCATCGTTACCGGCCCTTGATTGTCTGCGCAGCTTCTCACACACAGAAACTAGCAACGAACCGGGATAGCCCGCTGCCTCTAGACGGAGAATCTGCCTGTCGAAACTTCGCTGGACTGAGTGGAAGCAAGATTTTGTTAAAGCGTTATATAAACATGCCTTTGCAATTCCACGCTTCACCAGTTTGCTGTGAGAAGACGCGTACGGCAAAAGGGGTTTCTTCCCCCGTGGCTCATACGTCCAACACACGTGCCCAGCTGAAATGTTAGTATTAAATCTAAAAACCTCAGGGAACCATTTTCCGGCAACTCATACGTGAGAGACAGTGGTTCAAGGCATTCCTGGAACACTTGCAAGACTTGCTGAAAGCACTCACTAAGGACATCAAGATCGCAATCAACAAAATTAAGAAATCATCGACGAACCGGAAGCACTTACTGACATTCATTTGTGCCAACCGTTGATGAATCTTTCTATCCAAATGAGCGAGATACAAATCACTCAACACTGGGGCGATGCATGAGCCAATGCACACGCCTGTGTTTTGCAGAAAAACTTCACCATTCCACTCCGCAAAGGTGGAGGCAAGGTAAAGCTTCAGCACATCCAGGAAGCCAGAGACAGAAATACCACACTCGTTTTGAAAGGCAACAGCACCAAATTCAGAGATTGCTTTTTCAATGACATCAACAAGTGGTTTTTGAGGCAGAGAATAGTAGAGATCCTTTATGTCGATGGAAACACCCACTCGACGAGTGGACACGTGTTGACGGAGGAAACCAACAATCTGCGAAGAATTGCTCACTAGAAAAGGATCATTGATCGGCAACAGTTTTAGGTACCTCTGAAGCCAGGAGGCAACACACTTCTGCCATGTGTCCCGTTCAGAGATTATTACACGAAAGGGCATATCAATCTTATGCGTCTTTGCAGAAAAAAACAAATTTAGCGCCAGTCTTTCTTGTTTGTTAACTGATCTCGCGAGACTACATAGATTAAGCTTATCAAGCATGTTGCACGCTTTTCGCTTCGCATCCTTCAGATTAACTTGCGGGCAAAGGTTAAACACAGAGTCAATAGCCGCGTGGCCTTTACTCATGAAGGTCCGGTTTTTTACGACACAAAACCCACCTTCTTTGTCCGAAGGCAGCAGACATAGGTTGTTGCTCTTTAGGTAGGAGACGACTTTTCTCACTGGAATGGTCTTTCCTCGAGGCGCATATCGGTAGAGGACATCAACACCTTCTGAAACACACCTCTCAGATTCACTGTCCGGGGCAGCCCTTGAAACGTTCCGCACTAACGAAAGCAGTTCCGCAGGTGAGTTTTTCTTTTCCACGGCGAACTTTGGTCCCAGGGATAGCGTTGTCCTGACGTAGTCTGGAAGGCTAATTCCCTCTTCAACGTGGAGCTGTCCTGCAGAGCGCACTTGGGGACGCCGTTTTTGGCGCCGAAGTAGAAACAGCTCTTGTTTCCATCTGCTCTCTACAGCATGGTCGATCAGCTTCGTCCATTCGTGCCGTTTTTTCACCCTTGCAGACCTGTCACCAGGACCGCGGTCCACTTGAACGTACAGAAAGTCCCGAAGTATTCGAGCTTGTCGCAGGGTTTCAGAACGCAGAATCCTGCAGACCCGCCTTCCGTGACCGACGGATGGAGCCAGGCTCCCGAACGCAGCCTGAACGTCCAGCGGTAGCTGACCGACACGAATGCAGTAAGCCAGTGCCCGTGCCCGGCACAGGGCAAGTGAAATGAGCGTCACAAGCAAAAAAGGGGGAAAGGAGCTACAATTAACAGTACCCGAAGAACTAGAAATGTACTTAAGTAAAGTGTGGGATTGGGCTAGTTGGTAATCCATATAGAACTTCTAGGCGCGTAAAACTTCAGACAACTAACACAAGAGACGAGGACGAGCGCAGACTTTCAACTGATTTATTACTACTACGACACACATATATATGTTAGAAAGAAGATAAGATCACTTGCTTAAGCAAAAAAAAAAACAACACACAAAATCAAAAGGCGAAAAAAGAGAGACTGCAAAACACCACGTGCTCACCCTGGACCCTCACGTGCCAAATTTAAAAACGCCAATTCTTTTTCAGATAATGCTATCGATGGTTTGCTGATACAGCTGCCTCGAGCAATTGCTGCAGCTTCAATCACAAGTCTTGTGCCTTCATTTGATTGATTTGAGTGATTGAAGCTGCAGCAATTGCTCGAGGCAGCTGTATCAGCAAACCATCGATAGCATTATCTGAAAAAGAATTGGCGTTTTTAAATTTGGCACGTGAGGGTCCAGGGTGAGCACGTGGTGTTTTGCAGTCTCTCTTTTTTCGCCTTTTGATTTTGTGTGTTGTTTTTTTTTGCTTAAGCAAGTGATCTTATCTTCTTTCTAACATATATATGTGTGTCGTAGTAGTAATAAATCAGTTGAAAGTCTGCGCTCGTCCTCGTCTCTTGTGTTAGTTGTCTGAAGTTTTACGCGCCTAGAAGTTCTTTATGGACAGAGCTTGCCACAGGGGCAGAGCGGATCCCTCATCAAACCGAACCGGTGAAAGTAATGGGGAAACCGGCCGTGTCCCGTCAGTAGTGTGGTGAGGTGTCTGTTGGGTGGTAAGAATGACGGTATGTGTGTTACATCGGAAACCCACCTGGCAAGTTCGGTGTCCGCATGTAATTGGCGCCACTCTGAATTCCAGAGTTCAATTAACCAACGCCGGAGACGCGATTTAACCTGACGTACGGAAAGGTGGGCCTGACGGACGGCGCCTATACGGCACGCTCGCGACGCTAGGAAATCGGCGAGCTCGTTGCCGAAAATTCCTTTGTGCCCAGGGACGTGGGAAATTCGGAAGGATCGGGTCAACGAGATTTCCGCAATAAGCTCGCGCATGCGCACCATGCGAGGGTCTAAACATTGCGGGTTGGCCAATGCTTGTAGGACTGATAGGCAATCTGTATATATGTATCCCGGTCGATCTGGGTTGTACGTTCTCAGAAACTGTAGAGCCTCCGTGAGTGCCACTACCTCTGTGCAGTATGCACTCGTGGCGTCCAGCACCCGAAATATGCCTGTGGCGACGATGGAGGTAGCCCTTTCGAATGCCACATACGCCGCTCCAGCAGAATTGGGCGACTACGCACCGTCCGTATGAACTTGTATGCCCGGACGCCTTGCCATTTCTCGTGCCTCGGCTACCGACAGACAAACCGCCTTATGTATATGTAGGGTCTTAGCCGGGTGGGATGTCCACTTTTCCATCGGCATAGCCACCTGGGTAGGGTCTATTTCTTGCCCCTCCCACGTGATTTTGCGCCGCAATCGTCGGAGCGCGAACTCCTTGTTGAGGAGACGCAGTTCCATCTCATTCGGGGGAACGTGCATAAGAACCTGCAGTGCCGCCGTCCGAGTGGTTCGATACGCGCCCGTTAGTGCAAGTAAAGCCGAACGTTGGATCGTTACAAGGCGGCTTTTCAGACGACAGTCCGGTTGTTCAGGCCACCAAATAATAGACGCATAAGTAATGGTCGGCAGAATAACCTGCTTGTAGAGTCGTCTAATTGCGTCTGGCCGAAGGTTACCCACCATGTTCTTAAAGGTAACCACCTTCGATGCCAGGTGATTCACCTTTTCTTTCAGGTGGTCGGCGTGTGCGAAGAAGGAAAGGCGGCGGTCGAATACGACACCCAGAACGCGGAGTGTGTCGACAAATTTAAGGCTTCTTTCCGAGCTGGCCGCCCGAATGGAGGGACGGACGCGTTTCATTCCCCCAACGCCATGGGAAAACAGTACGCAGCATGTTTTCTCTCGATTTAGGTTTACTTTGGACGTAGTTGCCGAGCGCTCCACCCGTCGCAGCACTTCGGAACACTTGTCCCCAAGGGCGATCCGTGTGGTTCCCGGGGTAATGACGACTGTGTCGTCTGCTTACGCTTGAACAAGCACTCCTTCTGGCATGGGGAGCGACAGGAGGCTATGTATAACTACGTTCCACAAGAGTGGTGAAAGAGGCGAGCCCTGGGGACTGCCCAGCGAAGGATGTGCCTCTACTTACCCGGCGTGGGACTTAAATACTACGGTGCGGAGGGCCAGAAAGGAACGAAGAAGATGATAAAGCTGTGACGGCAATTGACGTTCCCGAAAAAACCGGAGCACTAGCGGGTGCCAGACGCTATCAAATGCTCCCTTGAAATCTAGAGACATTAACACTGCGGGTGTGCGCTCGGCCTTGAGCCGAAGGAGGCACTCATGCAGTCCGTGTAATGCCCGTACAGCGCTCCTACCGTGCGTGAACCCGTATTGATGGGGGTGAACGTGTCCGCGGTGGTGTAGGGAAAAAGACAGCCTGTCATTCAATAGGCGCTCTAATACCTTGCCCAAGTTAGAATTTATGCAAATGGGTCGGTACGAAGCTGTGGAATTCGGTGGGCGACCAGGCTTACGAAGGAAAATTACACGTCCCCGGCGCCACTGCCATGGAAAGTGGCCGAGACGGAGTGAAGTATTGAACAACCACAAAAGAAATGCTTTTCGGGTCTGAACCAACCCTTTAACTAACTATATGTGGCGTTATCTCGTCCGGGCCGGGGGCCGACTGGTCACGCATTTGACGAACCACCGCCTCAAGCTCTGTTTGGGAGAAGGGAACGTCCTGTCGTCGTGTCCAGTATGGGGCATGAGCTTGCTTACGGATGGTTTCGTGTTCGGGTTGATCGGACGCCGGGTCGTCCACCGCAACTTGCGTCTGCAATATTAGTGCCGCCGCTTTTAAGCGCGTAGAGGTAAAGGTGATGTCCTGTCGCAGAAGGCGTGGGAGAATCAAGTCTGTGCGTTTTCTCTCGAACGCCTCCTTGTTGGGCGCTGAAAAAACCAACCGTCGCGCACATTCGGCACAAAAACCCCTCAAATACGCTTACCTGGCGCGAGCGGTGTTGCGACGGAAGGCGGCAAGTGTCACGCTGTATTCTGCCGGAAAAACGCTGCGCAAAGCGTCATCTTTGCATCTCTGAAAGTGGCGCTGCATGGCGTTTACGCGCTTTCGCTCCAGAGCCAGTTCCGGCGACCACCAGGGATTGCCCCTTCTCGTTGGATGTGCAGGTCTCAATTATTTACCGCGGTATCTTTCGAAAACTTGGTAAAATTGGCTGACGACTAACTAGAGTGCGTCTGCCGATTGCAACTGTGCGCCCATTACTCGGTCAAACCATGGCTCCCGGCTGAGTGCCTCCAGCAGCTGTTCGCGTGCGAACCGGGTCAGCAGTTTGTTCCGAGTTGCCGCGTCTCTCCCAATCGCTATTTCGAGGTATCTATGCTCGGAATATGTAACGTCTTCGCGCACGCTCCATGAATAGCCTGCGGCAATAGTTGAAGGCGTGGCGAGGGTGACATCAATCCAGCTCATACTGTACTTATTCTCATATGTTGGTATTGAGGACGAGTCGTTTAGCAGGACCAGCCCGGTCGCGGCCGCGAATTCTACCAGACGGGACCCGCGGGAGTCAGACGCTTGCGCACCCCAGGCACTGTGCTTGGCATTAAAGTCGCCAGCTACTATAATATTTCGCGTCCGCGACCGGGCTAGTACCCGTTCCACCAGTACCAATGTGGGCTCCATCGATTTATGTGGCGGAGCATAAGCCGAGATGAATACAAAGTCTGTATCATTTGCTTCGCAGTATATCGCGACGACGAGCTCAGATACCATGAGTGAACAAATATCAAAAGGAGCCCTCTGCATGATAATTGCCACAACTGGGTCGCGTTCAACCACTATGTATTGAAAGCCTGGAGGCGGAGATGGCAGCTTTTTTCCCGGTCTGTACGGGTCTGAGACTGCCGCTAGCGAGACACCTAGTTCTGTCATGTGGTGGAAAAGATTGGTGGTGGCTAGCCTTGTATGGTCGAGGTTGACCTGCAAGAACCGGACATTTACCAAGGTCTCTTTAGCGCCCTGAGTGTTCTTTTTGGCTCCTTTACTGGTCCAAGAATCCTCTGCATTCTTATCCGATGAAATGCGTCGCCCTTCTGCGCCTGTACTTGGTTGTTCTCCCCTCCTCCCGCTACCCTCTTCTTCTCCTCGCTCGTCTACCATTTGCCCATCCCCGAACCCCCTCGTTCCTTTACTTTTGGGGGTCGTAGTTCGTGCGGGCCCGAAGGTGCGCCACCCTCTCCATGAGTAGGGGACATCCCGGGAAGCCAGGAGGGTGTCCCTCAGCTGGTCTTCCAGCCCTCCTGCATTCCGCACAACATACTGCTTCATATCCCATGCACACTGGGCAGACTACCGCCTGATGGTTACCCCCGCACTTCATACATGTTGCCAGCGATTCTTCAGTCTTGTGGGGACAGGAGCTGCGGCCATGTCCATACGTCGCACAGAACGTGCACGTGGGTACGTGCAGGTCCTCAGACACCTGCAACACGGTCCACCCGAGTGACAGACGTGGCCGTGGCATAAGCGCCTTAAAACTGTCGGGGTCAACTTCACCAATAACTACATTGGTTCCCGACCTCTCGCGGAAGGCCACTCGAACTTTGAATCGCTCCTCGTCTATTTCTAGACCCGCATTGCGTTCTTTTAACATATTAAAACCTGTCCTGGTCGACGTCTGGGTCGACTCCCGAGAACCTGACGTGTGGGTTGCGCTTGTTCAGTACGCGAACTGAAATGGCAGCGCGCGTAACCTCGTTCTCCTGTAACCTCGTTCTCCTTAACGAGGTTTTGTATAGTGTCATTTTTGTTTGAAAAGACGGTCAGACCGTACCTCGTGTGTCTTGGACGATGTCGGTAATGCCCTTGGACCCCGGGTCGATGTTCGTTTTTAGTAGCCGCAGTACGTCCCGTGCTGGCGTTGTCGTTTGCGCCGATGGTGTCAGGAACGCCAGGTGTTCGTGATCCGGACGTGGGGCCGGGGCTCCCGACACCGCCACGCCGGGACCACGAGCTTGGACCGCAGCACCGGGACCACTGCCGGTCAGCGCCGCGGCATACGATCGGGCCCCACCAGGCACCGCGGGCGGAATTTCCGGTATACCGCGACCCCGGGTGCCTCCCACGTCGACGTCGCCAGAACCCGCGGGACCGGCGAGAGCACCTCCGCGGCCTACCCGTATGCCACTTTCCTGCAGCGTGGCCATCTCCTGGCGCGTCTCGATGAGATGGCCCCGAAGGGCTGCCGCAGCACCCCGCTCCATCGCCGCCTCGGCACGCGAGTCCCCGCAGAAAGCCCCTAGCTCGAAGAGCCGGCTCATCACAAAGTTTCGGGCTGGTTCCGGAACATTGTTTACCGAGTCCGAGAGAAAGCGCGACAGTTCGTCTTCAATTTCACGAAGTCGTCTTTGAATACGGCTGCCGATGTCACTCGCAAGTCCCGCGGGCACTGCCGTTGCCTCCGAGACCGAAGTACCCGCATCTTCGTCGTCATTCGTTGATTGGTCCGGGCTCGCGAACACCGATGGCGCTAACCCTTCCGTAATCGCCTGTAAACGGGCAATAAAGTCATTTCCTTGAGGGGAGAAGTCCGCTTCGTCAGGATCGGGAGGCAGCGTCTTCTCTGTCGGCGCGGGTGAGGGCGTCGCGGACCGCGAAACATCGTGCGCCGGTCGTTTGGGAGGCATAATGGGTCTCACCCTCACGGCCGGCGCATACCTCTTGGCCCCGCCTAGGCCACTGGACGAAATGGGACAAAATGAATGAACGAACCTCTTGCGGTCCGCTTCGGTCCGGCCAGTCGATTCCAGGAACCTTTAAAAACCAGCTCCTGCGAAGGTTGGTTCGTGGTTCAGGTTCATCAAAATAAATGAACAGGGGTTTTTAAATGGCACCCGAAGGGCCAAGTTTTGTGAAAAAGCCAATTATAAAATAAAATTCTGGGCGGAAAGTAACGCAAATGGCGGTCTTAAGGGCTCAGCGAGCACAAAGACCCCGCTAATTTTAATATAATAATAAATAATAATAATAATTAAATATAATAATAATAATAAATATAATAATATTTAATATAATAATAAAATAATATTATATAATAATATATAATAAAAGCCAGAGACGTTCGGGCCGTGCCCAGTTGTGAAATCAATGTGAAAAAAATGCACACATTGTCTGATCACACTCCGTAGTAAATTGCGAACGTTCCGCAGGGCTGTACCCTTTCTCCACGTGTCTTCAGCTCTCAAGCCTCTAGAGCTGTCGCTTCACGTCACTGTCTTCGGCTTGGCTACTGTTCACTGGGTTTGAAGAAGCTCTCGATCTTCGAGAATAGATGTTGCGCATCTTTCTTCCCGTGATTTTTACCGGATATTCATCTCGCTCGCCAGAGGTCGTCTTCGGAGAGGGGCGTCACCGTTTTGTTATGTACTGCGTGTTGCGCTAGTGTACCGGGTGCGCGCCAGCAACGATACAGCGCCCACGTCCCCGAGGTACAAGACTTCTCCCGTGCGGGATCAACAGGGGGAGGCGACGCGTGCATCCTGCGGTACGCGCCTTCTACCGTTTCTTTTTGTGTGTTTGTGATTGTGTATGGTGTTTCTATTTAGGCGTCCGCTATTACAAAGGCCGACGGCAACACTACACGTTATCGCGAGATGTCCGGGATCAGGTCGCTTATATGTTGAACTAACCGATTTAGCAGAGCACGATTACGCGCCTGTTTTAAAACGCGTGGGTAGCTCGAGCTGTCCGTGGTTACCCGAGGATGTAGTAGATCAGCGGTGTCTTTGGTAACGGGGCATTTCACCAGGTAATGTTTGATACCCTCACACATACACCCGCAGAAACACCTGGGCTCGCTCAAAAGGTTAAACCTGTGGAAGTATGTGTGGAACCGTCCCTGGCCCGTGAGCAACTGGACTAACGCCTTGTTAGGTGGAAAATACGCCGGTAGTTGAGATAAATCCGGCACCCACCTGTATAGCTCGGTGTCCCTATTTTCTGACGACCACTCAGAAGCCCAACGCTTCCCGAGTTCTCCGTTAAACTTCGCTCGCACAGTGCGCGAGGACCACTTGCTCTGTCTTGTAAAACCTCGTCTTGCGGCGCGGGAGGCAATGAAGTCGGTGACTTCATTGCCGAATACTCCGCTGTGTCCCGGAACGTGACAAAGCTTTATATTCGACTGCGCCTCTATGCGTTTAATCGTGCTTTGCATTTCTGCTATTCGCGGATTGGCGTTGGTTCTGGACGCCAATGCATGAAGCAGTGAAAGACAATCCGTATAAATATATATGTCTTGGGCAGTGGGGTGATCTTTTAACCATTTTAATGCGTCTGCAAGGGCCACGACCTCTGCGCAGAAAGCGCTCGTGGCTCCCAATACAGCGATTCTACCCACTGCCTCCACACGGGTCGCCCTGCCGAAAACAACATAGGCTGCCCCTGCCAATCCCTCTGCATAAGATCCATCTGTGTATACGTGTAGTGCTCGATGCCCTGCCATCACGTTGGCTTCCCGTGCCGTCAAACGCCGATGGGGAAAAGAAGCACAATCGGCTGTATGGATCGCGAGCCGATCGACCGGGTACACTACGTCTTGCGGTCGTACGATTAGGTCTCCGTATCGAATGGTACTTCGCAGGGTGAACAGGCGGAACTCCGCCTTTAAACGATCAAGTTCCAGTATGATGGATGGAGCTTGCATTAGGACTTGTAAAGCGGCCGTTCGGGTCGTGTGAAAAGCCTCGGACAAGTGCAGGAGAATCGATCGTTTTATTGAGATCATTCGAGATTTCAACCTGCAGTCCGGGCTTACTTCGTCCCACCATATTGGTGACGCGTATGTGACGGCCCGGAGAATGACGTTGTGGTATAGCGTTTTCTTTAGTTCGGGACGCAGTCGTCCACCCTGCAATCGGGCTAGGGTGATTACACACGTCAGAAGTGTTTCTACCCTAACCCTCAGGGCATCGGCATGTCGGAAGAACGAAAGACGTCTATCAAACGTGACGCCCAGGATCCTCACTGACTCCTTGATTCAAGGGCTTTGTCCTCTTTTCCCGCTGTCATGGTCAGGCGACTTTTGATTCCAAGTCCGCCTTGTCCGTGCGCGAACAATACGCAGAAGGTCTTGTCTTTATTTATCAGTACTTTTGCGACCCGCGCCCATTCCAGTACTTTTCTGAGTACTTCAGATCCGAGCTCTTCGTTTTTCTTGAATTCGCCAAGGATGATGATAAAAGTGTCATCTGCATATGCTTGTGTGGTTACGCCCTTCGGCATCGGCAAACATAGTAGTTCATGGACTATGACGTGCCATAACAGAGGCGACAGGGGCGAATCCTGTGGGCTACCCAGGGTAGGCCGTGCATCCGCTTCCCCAGCCTGAGTTCAAAGTACTACTGATCTGTCCGTTAGGAATGATCGGAGCATGTGATATAAGTTCGCCGGGAAACCTCGTTTTCTAAGGAAGTGGGGCACCTGAAAGTGCAATACACTGTCAAATGCCCCTTGGAAATCGAGGATCATTAGTATGACAGGAATCTTCGACGCGGCAGTTGCACGAGCCTCGCCTTTAAGTTGTGCAATGCCAGTACTGCAATTTTGGCGTGCGTAAACCCGTACTGCTGGGCGTGTACGTTACCGTTCCTCCACAGGAAGCTATTTAATCGCCCGTTGAGGAGCCTTTCCAAGACTTTTCCGAATACAGAGTTTATACATATTGGTCTGTACGAAGTCGTACACTGCGGGGGCCGGTTAGGTTTTTGTATGAATATGATTCGGCCACGTCTCCAACATCTAGGGAAATGACCGAGCCTCATTGCCGCGTTAAGGACGAACATTACGAATTTTTGCCTTAGTTAGTAGAGGCCCTTAACTATGCCGGGCGTAATGCCATCAGGACTTGGCGCCGACCTCGGTGATAGTTAACTATCACTTCTTTCACTTTCCCATCTGTGAAAGGTACGTCCTGTAACCTTGATTGATACGGGGCTGCCGCCAACTCCCTTATTGCGACATGCACTGGCAGATCGACATCAGGGTCGTCTACGGCTACCTGCGTACGAAGGAGCAGGGCGGCCGACTCCAAGTGCGAGCTCGTGAGCGTTCCGTCCGGGCCCTCCAAAGGTGGCAAGAATTTTCTGCTTTTCGTGCGGCCGAAGGCTTCCCTAAAAGGGGCCGAAAAAACACTACGCCTCGAACACGCCGCGTTACATTCAGCCTCGTATCAATCCCTGGCTTCCCTTATTTGGGCTCGGAACATCGCTAACGCCTTCGAGTATTCATATCTATACCACATTCTAAGATCGTTGTCTCGGCACCGCTGAAACCTCCGCCGCGTAGCATTAATCCTTTTCCTTTCCTCTGCCAATTGTGGTGTATACCAAGACTTTCCGGCTCTGGATTTGACTGGGCGCAGTTCTTTATGCTGGTGGCCTTGGAAGATTTTATAGAATGCTTCCATTACGAAGTCCAGTGCTATCGTTGACGATATGTCGGCCCCTAACACTTGATCGAACCAAGCGTCCCTTGCAAGTGCCCTGAGTAGTTCGGCCTGGGCGAAACGCGTCAACCGTTTCCCAGTCCGAACTTCGCTTCCTCCAATCCTGATTTCAATGTAGCGATGTTCCGAGTGGGGTAAGTCCTCCCGTACCTCCCACTGGAATCCGGACTGCACGGCGGTGGACGAGGCCAACGTTACGTCTATCCAGCTGGCGGCGTAAGGGGTCTCGTACGTGGGCCGTGATTGTAGGTCGTTGAGTACAATGAGCTCGTTGGCCGCAGCGAACTCCAGCAGGCGCGCCCCTCTCTCGTCACCGGCGTTTGGCCTCCACACTAGGTGTTTTGCATTGAAATCTCCAGCTACCACTACGTTGGGAGTTCTAACCTTCGAAAGCGTTTCTTTAATTGCCTGTAAGGTAGGGTCCATTGATTTGTGGGGTGGTGCGTACGCCGATATTAACACGAAATCAAATTCGCGGGCTTGACAATATACCGCTACCACCAGCTTTCGTCACTGTGATGGGACAGATGTCAAACTGGTGGCTCCCTAAAGAGGATTGCTGCGCCCGGATCCTCATGCCAAGGCAATCACTCTGAACCCCGACGGAAGGTGCGGTATTCTCTTTAAAGTTCGATATGGATCGGAAACTGCGGCCAGGCTCAACGACCCCGCGACCATACGCTCGCACAGGGCGCCTGTCGCCAGGCGGGCGTGATCAAGGTTGATTTGGACAAATGACACATGTAAACTCCCCCTTTGAGTCCCCCCTGAAGTTGTGGTGCTGCCATTATGCCCCGCCGTAATTGGTGCGGGCTCTCAGCGTTGCCACCTTTTCCATCAGTAGTGGGCACTGCGGGTGTCCCGCACGGTGACCGGCAGACGACAATCCCGCCCGGTGGCAGGCGACACGTTTCACCGCCGCGTCTCCCTCCCTCACCGTGCATTCTCTGCCCGTGTGCCCCTCCGTACCACAGTGCATGCATGTCGCCCTCGCGGCGTCGTTTGATGTGGGACACGAACTCCTACCGTGCCTGTAAGATGCGCAAAACGTGCACGTGGGGACGTGCACGTCTTCCCATGCCCTGACGACCATCCATCCGATTGAGATACGTGAGGACGACATTATTCGTTTGAAGGCCTCTGGGTTCACTTCGACTACATGTCCCATTGTCCCTGTACGTTCTCGGAAAAATACACTAACCTTACACGTTTCCTCATTGAGTTGCAGGTTCGGATTACGCTCGCTGAGGAGGCGGACGAAGTCCTGAGTTGCTATTTCAGGATCTACCCTACTGAAACGTTCCGTATGAATTCTTACGGAAAATATATGGACTCCGTAACATTTCCTTATGCTACATACGGAAAAGATAAGGAGTTTTATGGAAATATACGGAAGTTGTATGGCATTTACGGAAAGCTTCTTATGGAGTATATGGAAGGATAAGGAAATTGTATGGCGTATACGGAAAGCTTTTTATGGAGTATACGGAAAGATAAGGAAAATGTATGGCATATATGGAAAGCTTTTTATGGAGTATATGGAAGGAGAAGGAAGTTTTATGGCGTGGATGGAGTGAGTTTTATGAAAAATATGGAAAGATAAGGAAACTTATGGAGCATACGGAGAGTTCATTATGGAAGATATGGAAGGATAAGGAAAGTGTATGGAGTGTACAGAAGCTTTCATAAGGAAAATGCAGAATGTAAGGTCTTACGGAACTATACAGATTTTGTAAGGTGCTTACGAAAATGTGCAATAGTGTATGAAAGGCATGTGGATTGTTGCAAAAATGTGGAAACTCTACAGTTGTTGTCACATTTTCAGCTGGAAATCCGAGCTCTATAAAGTTATAAATTAATTCACAGTGACATATATAGTACAAAAGAATAACGCAGGCTAGTCTGTGTTGTCAGTCACCGCTGTTTGCCCTTTTCCAGAATGAATACAACTTCTGCAGATGACCAGGTGCTAAAGTCTGTCAAACGGAAAATGTGTCATTCACAAGGAATGACAATAACTGTCATTTTACTTGCATGCTGTCACACGAAAACAAATCAAGCAAAAAAAGCATAACTTCAAGGGCTCGTTTTTTGGTAGAAACAATAATAATGAGAACTAAATCCAATGTGAAAGAACTTGTCAATATTAATGAAACTGTTCTCATTAACATTGGCAAAGAGAAATGTCATTTTAAAATATCGACCATGAGCTTAGCTCTCCTGAGCACCGACAAAAGAAATGAAAATCTATGAAAACTAATTGCATGTAGCCTAAAAATAATTTTTTATTGATAGTATGTGCTCCTACACTATAAATACAGCTATACACAACTTGCCACAGCTTCACGACAGAAACGAGGTAGGGGCAGAGGGAGTGGTCAGAAAAATAATTAAGTATGAGAGCACAACTGATATGTACGGACACATAATGGTGCTTATCATTGATGCTCGGATGGTCGTGTATAGAGCTGGGTCGTTTTGAGATTTTCAAAAGCATTGTTTCAGACCACCATGCAGATTACGCTTTAATTGTAGTGCTACATAAGACACAACTTATGGGCCAGCTTTATTGAATAAGAAGATTATAGGTTAAACAAATGCTTTAAAATATATCATATCATGGCTGCATGGACGCATACAAGATATGTAAAGCGCAATAAAGTGAGGACGCTTGAGCTTCTCTTGATGCTTCAGTTCTACATAGATGCTTCAACTGTGCTGCAAAGAAATTTAACCAATATCTGTGTGTGCAACATTGTCCATTTTAAACTATCTATATGTATATATAAAATTCCTACTGCGAGTTAAGCTACGTAGCACTCCATAACTCTTCCTTTTATTAAGGGCAATTTTTCAAACAATCAACATTATTCATTTTCTGTCTCATGACTTCGTGCCCGCAATTCTTGGTTTGGCTCGATCACAATTGTGCAGCCCTTATTTTGGAGGAATCGAAAAACATCAACCAAAATATATTTTGGAACTGCTTCTCGGTGATATTGCCTTCTCTCAACTGCCACAGCTTGAGATGAGTCATATAGCAAGTCTCGCGCATACCTAGGGCCTACCCTTGAAGAAACTGGTCCGGCTGTGAAATGCCCAGTGTTATCTCAAATAAATTTTTTGGTTTGAGTTTTTTCACTTCTCGAGTCCCTTCACAATCAAGCAGACCCAATGTTCCCCTTAGTCCTTACTTTTGTTATAGTATAAAATAAATAAAAAAATTAATAATGAAAATAAAAATACTAATAACTGTTGCGCAAAAAACACAGTCCCACATATGTACTTGAACGCAATATTGCTTTTATATTGTTTTAGAACCTAAGGCATTAGAAAAAATAGCAGTACAATAAAAACGTTGAAAAAACAAACAAAAAAAAGTGACTTGGCGGGACTCGAACCTGCGCCTACTCAGATGTGCTCGTGTACGTGAACTGACTGCGTTAGCTTGCTAAGCTACTCACGCTGAACGGTGCAGGACGTTTAAGTAATGCTATATAAATTTTCTTTTTACACGCTATGTGTTGGACATATTTATGTACGATATGCGATCGTATCTATTGTTGTGTGCATACGTTTTGGGATTGTATATACGTCACATGCTTTTCGCATGTCTTTCAACTATAGATTGCTGCCCCGCCGCGGATGAAAACAAGTATTTTTACACCCACACACAAGCTTGAGCAGTTGAAGGTTGTTTCCCGGGGCTCTCTTGCGATTGAGTCGGCCACCTCAGGGAATTAGAGTGATACGCCATTAATCCCTGCCTCTAGCTGTATTCCACTTAGTAGCTCTATCGCTTGATGACAAATCGAGCGCGGGGCGCGACGCTATTGCGCACGACCATGCCTCGCGTAGCGGCGACATCAGCTGATTGCGCCGGCCGGCTTGCTTCGATTTGCTTCAGAGCAAAGAAATGTCATACCTTGAAAGATTGCGTACTGCACTATGTCAAAATGTTACTGCTTTGTAGCCATCCTATGATTCATTGAGAATTGATAACTCGATATCACTACTGTAGAGCTTTGCGTCGGCGACACGCACCGAACGTGAAACCGCACTACGTCTGTCGTAGAAGCAGTAGGAGGCTGTCGTCTGCTAGAACAAAAACAAAACAAGACCTGCGAAAATATTCATAAGTTGTAACTTGTTTTTTGAATAACCGTTTATCACTTTTAAAGTTATTTTGCCAGATAACGAACAGTTTTTTTTTTCAGATTATAGCAGCGACAGATGTTTTTTTTTTTATTTTTCTCACACAGATATCCAAGTCAAATCCATTCACAGCTAAAGCCACATGTTGTTTGTCTTCTTTGTTAACGTAGGCATGCTGTTTCGGTGCGTCTCTATGTGTTAGCGCTGCTACACACGAGAGCACGAAATGTTAAATTTACGCCAGGAAGCTGCCGTTCCTCGTTCGTGTGATGTGCTAAGAATGCGCCCTATTCCCGCGGTTGTTCGAGTGCGGATCAAATGCTTGTCGTCCAAGGAATCGGCGGGTTGGGCGGGCGCTCGAAGGACTCCGAGGTGACGGCTGACGCCTGTGGTCGCTTCACTCAGGACAGTGTGAAAGAATCTAAAGGTAAGGGGGACACTTTTTTATGTAGACCAAGTATGCCACTCAGTGCAAGTGTGTGTTGCTGCACTCGAACGAGGCGTCGTGAAACGGCAACCTTACGCGCCTTTGCGAGTGCGGTTGCCGATTCGCTTTGACAACGCTAACGCCAGCAGAGCCATGGCGCATTCGGCGCGGCCTTACTGGAGCTAATTCGAGACAACTGCGGCAACATGCATCTGTAGGGCTGATCGATTTTTTCATATGTGCAATGTAGTGAGGAAGACGCACATGGCGCTTGCTACGTTGTTGATTAAACGAAGCCTGCAGTGCCATTTGATGCAAAGCAGCATTCTGTTTACGTTCGCGGGCGATACAATTTGTAACTTGGCTCGATTCACCTAGCCAACCGCCTAAGTGGGTTGATAAGCATACGTTCACGGTAGAGCGTTATTATGCCCCGAAACAGTGGCGTGTGCTTGTTGAAAGATATAATGTGTGTGTCCTAGTGTAGAGAGAGAGAGAGGGTGTTCGTGCAATCTGCATGTGTACCTGCAAGACGCCTTTGCTTGTAACTGATAATGTACCGGCCAGCACCTACATTGTACGCCTGACTTTGAAGAAAACTTGCATGCACAATGTGAGATTTTGTAATCTGCCAGAGTTGCTTTTTTATAAAATAATACACTGCCAGCATGTTCAAAATATGTTTCGCTGCTGTGTGGCAGGGGTGCGGTTATCACGCTGTTGTGTAGTTGCTGATGCAAGCACTTATAGTTTTGATGCGTTAATATTTCTCATCTAACTCATCAGGTGTTTGGCTGTTTCAGCACAAACAAGGCAAAGAGAGAAGGAAGACGGGTATTGACAGGACCAGTGCCGACTTTTGTTTGCAGGAGAATACCCATGTTGGTGTATTTATTGTGACAGCCTTTCTGTGTTGCTTCTTTGCCCAATTTATGCAACAACACAGTTGTCAGCAATATGAGAGAGAACACTGAAATTAGCTTTTAAAGATCATGGTGACTAAATGCCTAGTAATTCACAGCACAAAGTAACAACAAAAGACATCAGTATGATCAATGTGGACAAGTACAGTCTTGCATCTAAAAAATATATTGTGCAAAATGTTGCCTAAGTAAGAAACCTCCTCTATGTTTGCAAATAGTGTGACGTCACTTCGAGCACCGTGCCAGCCAGTTCCCTCCCTCTGTGCAAGGGCTGGTTGGCAAGGAAGTTGTTCGTGACGTTCCTGATAGACCAACTGAGATGTATGCTATTCTAAACCTGTAGCCTAATGTATACGTAATTTTTTGTGCAGTTACATCGCTGCATCTGACAGCTACAACTTATTTGCATATTTACATTGCTCCCTTAGGACCTAACACACAAACTTGTTTGCATTGTCACTTCATGAATATCGAGCGGTAAAGGTACTGAGTATATGTGAAACAAGAATCTCTGCTTACTACATGAAGATATATGAGGCCTTCGATAAAACGAGTTATACCTTTATTGGGCTTGCGTACTCGTCGGGGCGATTCATACATGCAGCTTCAGCAAATTGGTATCTTCCAGCCCGGTGACCATGCAATTTTTTTCTGCACACAGCGCAAACACCGAGATGTACCTACTCGCAGATGGTCGCGTCAAGTGCATATTTACCTTGACTAAAATGTCGAATCAAGTTTTTTCATCGACCAGTCCCTGCCATGAGTGCTAACGTCTTCGCAAACAAGACACATTGTTATTGACACTGCACACACCACACACAATATTCCTCAGTTGAACCGATATTCTCAGTACCTTTCAATGCACACTACATGCCGCAATCAACAGTGCACATTTTTGAAGACTATGCCGGCTGTTGCTCGCACAGGCCACCACGTGTGTTCACTTCTTCAAGATAAACAGACAGCGTGGCAAATATTTTACCACATTTACCACACAGCTAGATGTTTGCTGACACATACTACAGCTAATGTCGACATTGTAACGTAAAGTGTAAGCTTTGAAAAATTAAAACTTGCCCCAAACACCGCACGACTGTACCGGGCTGAGCCACCAGCGGGAGTGTTTTTCCAGCCAGCACCTTTTACATGTGCCAGTGACATCATGCTGTGACGTACCTCGGTAGGGGCCTATCGCTGCATACTTTATGTGAATGAGGGTCCTGTTAGTGAAAGCAGGCATTGTTGATTTCGTAACTTGTTCATTCCCAACTGGACCTTCACTTGCACGAGTTGTCTGACTGATATTCAGGCGAACTTTTGTGCAATGAATTATACAGTTGGCAGTCTGTGCTTGCCCCATACTGTTGTTACTGGTGTTTCTTGTTGTTACTTTGCACTGCTCATTACTGCTCACCTACAGAAACTAGCCTATCTTGCCACTGTTTTGACAAGATGCAGCTGGCAAGTGCGATAGTGTTCATAACTCTAAATTCTCAAGCAAAAATTATCAATTCATATTCAGTTAGTTGCATTCATACCAGTACATTATAAGAAATCATTGATTAAACATGAATCCGTGTTCCTTCACATAATGCTCACAACTTTTATATCAAATTAAATGGTGTTTATAAAAAACATGGGTTTTAGCTAAACTTCATGCTCTTTTCTCGAACAGCTGACAAATCGCTATTGCATGCTTACTAGCCATGACTTGGACTGTGTTTGAAATACATTGCAATTTTTCACCGGACTGCCAGTACACTTCACATTGGCCGGAACATTTATTAACCATGGATTGATTAATTAAGAACGGAAAGAAAGAAGCGGCAGGCCGGGATACTTGATATTGGCATCTGTTTTGCTACCCAGCGCATTATCATGCAAACTTCCTATAGAGTGATTATGCATCTTGCATGTGTGTCTGTAAACCAAGAACTTTGGGTAGAACTATATTTATCTTACAAATGGTTGCAGGAACTGTGGAGGCTGTAGGGCTGCTTAGGAATGGTGGAATCCCTGGCCATGTGTTCAACCTTGCTGCATCAGCTCCTTGGTGTTTTTCACGGCATCTTTACAGATGTGTTGGGTGAGTAAAGCAAGCAGGTTTCAACACAAGGAAAAGTATAACATGGCAGCACCTCTTGTGCGTGCCTTACATCCAAGTATATCAAATATTTATCTTGCACCTTGTGGCCTGTAATTTTTAAAGAGACACTTCTTTTTGCTTTATATTTGAGTCTTGATGCTTCGACAGCAATGTATTTGTGTTTGACAGCAAGTGTTCTTGAACAAATAACTGATCTCAATAATGACAAAACACCCTTCATACTTGGTTCTTAGCATAAGCTAGCACATATCTGTAGCAGATTCAATTATTCATTTTTTGCTGGGATGATAATGGGCAAGTAGCAAAGGCAAGTTCAGATTGGAGTGGTCGGTGACGTCTGTTTAGGCTCTGCCGTATTGCTTTGCAACCAGAGTTACTTGTGGCCACATATACAATGAAGCCACATGACGTGCATTCTAAATGAGATTACCATATCACATTTCACTGCATCTTAATATGTGCCAAACAAATGCAGATATCATTAGCTTGCCACTATAAAGGGATGCTAAACCAACACAAGGTTGAAATTTAGTCGTGGTGTTGTAGCTGTGTATGACTCTACAATGGATGCATAGCCGTGATAATTTGTCTATATGTTGTCGCAATAGTAATGTTACACACATTGTACGATACAAAAGAGGTCCTCGCTTTTTTTCGCTATGCTTCTTTCTTGTCTCTTCTTGCCATGTGCTCCTTCTCACTGTACAAGGAGCAAGAGCAGTGGGCACACAAACACGTATTTAAAAAAAATGTTGTAAGGTGAGCACTGAGAAGCTTGAACACTTCAAAAGGCTCAAAGAGGTAAAGGTATTGTTTCTAGCTACTTTTTGGGCACCCATAGCTAGTTGTGCTGCTGCAGTTAAAAAATAAGTTAAATGTTAAAAATTATTTGGAGGTGGTTTGGCACCCATAATTGCACTTACATACAGAACTAGATTTCAATGCGTAAGCAAAATCTGTTC
This sequence comes from Rhipicephalus annulatus, assembly GCA_013436015.1. Lineage (NCBI taxonomy): Eukaryota > Metazoa > Arthropoda > Arachnida > Ixodida > Ixodidae > Rhipicephalus > Rhipicephalus annulatus. Next base: position 24,394 of record WOVY01011980.1, read on the forward strand.
ACTCTAAATCAATCCTAATGATATCTGAAATTCAGGAAATATTCACAGAAAAGCTCAGGAAAAGGCTAAGTGGTTGCCCCTTGAACGTGAAGGAGATACCCTTCTTCTAAAAGGTAATAGACAGTCTAGTAGTCTCGATATTACATGCACTATAAAATATTCTGGTGTGGTGCTTTTCATGCATGTTATAATGAGAGGGGTTTTTAATAGAACTGTTGTCACTTTGCCCTGCGTTGCTGAAATTGTTCACATAGTTATAATACATGAATCACTTTATGCCTTTTGATTTTATGCCAATGGTTTGCTTACCCAGTCGGTTTAACTTGATTTGGATAAAATCATAAATGCTCTAAATTTTTTTACTATACAGCAGGTTTATTTTTAAAATACGGGACCATTGATGTGAACGCAGTTGGTGGCGTGCTTGATTAATCCTTCACTATCGCCACTCTAGCTACACCTGCTACAGTGCATAGTGTGACAAAAATAATGGTACTTAACATTACTGGCAGCATACACTTTTATGTCTCAAAATGTGTTAAAAAGCCTGGTAAAAATGTGTGTACTTTTTTTTCACTCCAACTAAATATTCTGGTCTACTCAAAGTAGCTTCCGCTCTTTTCAAGTCCTCAAACTTTAGGTGTTCAAAAGAAGTATCAATGCCATATACTTTCTTTGTCAGCCTACTCACCACTCTAATAATGAGAATTGCCCGACAACATTACCCAGTAAAATAAAGGGATGTTATAAAAAGTAATGTCAATTCAATTGTCAAAAAACGTTGCCGAGGTACGTTTTGGTTCACTTTTCTTTTCACAATTTTGTTAAAGTTACTTTTCATAACATCCCCTATAGTTTGTTTGGC
>WOVY01011981.1:0-12331 GCA_013436015.1 Rhipicephalus annulatus
TCCTCCTTCGGCGGGATTAATTTCCGCTTCCTCAGAGCGTGGCACTTCCGGTTTTCTCTTCCGGGACGGACAGGAACGGCCTGCCAAGCGCCTTATACCACTCAGTCCGGAGCAACGTGGCTGTACCACTGATAATTTGCACCCTCCTTCTCCTCCACAGCTTCCAGGGCCTATCTCACTCTCTCAACTGTCTACTTTCTTCTTGGCCCGCTTCCTTCATGCATCTCAGTGAAAATCGGCCCAGACGCATACTCCACCTCCTCCCCGCTTGCCCTTTCCACACTTTACCGGAACACTTGGCCGCAAATATGCGGTGCGGGCGGAAAAACGGTTGCACACCGGAGGAAGCCATGAGTATGCTGGTACTGAGCGGCGGAAGGCTGACCGGCCTGTTACAGCTAGGCATACTTAATAACAGGAGGCTCGGCATTGAGGCAGCCCTATATTGGAAGTTGCTAACAGCTATAGCTAAGAAGTGACGTGGCGGAAACAAGTTGAAGAATGGTTACCTTAAACATATTCTTGCATATATGAGGAGGAAAGAGGGGTAGGTATATTGCTCTCCTATTTCGCTGGAATTTACAGCGCGTACTTTCCATATCGCTGTCAAATACAAGGAAATTTTTGGTGTTGTTTGAAGTGGTGGGATGGGTTCCCGAGTGTAATTTCTCTTTTTGGCAGTTGTACTTCGTATTAAATCATACTAAAAATACTAATTCTTAAGAAAAAAGTATTTTCTCAGCACGATACTCCTCATTCTGCGAGGCAGGAACCAATATATTCCAGAATGCTTGGCGAAAAGTTGGGAATCGCAATGCATAATTATTCTTGAGAACATGTAGAACTAGAAACCCTAATTGGCGCTCTCACGCGATTGATAGATGAAAACCTTAAACGTACTGAGTACCCTAGTAATGACCAAATTTGATGTAGTTCATCCTCGCTATGAACTTTTTACGAATACACTGGCGTCTCATGGATGGAATATATTAGGCTCTTCGAATCGAACGCAGCTCATGACTATATAAACATTATATATATATATATATATATTAATATATATATATAAGGGAAAGAAGTGTATACCTAAGGCTCGTTTTTTCCGTGTTTTAACACAATAATAATGAGATATAACAGACAGTAATGCCAAGGAATGTACAAGGGAAGGTTATTAAAACCAATGGAATGTAAATAAGAAGAAAGAAAAGTGGATGAAAAAATTACCAACTGTGAGCAGGAATCGAACCTACGACCTTCAAATTACGCGTTCGATGCTCTCATGGATATATATATATATATATATAACGGAAATAAGTGTATACCTAAGGGCTATTAATGAGATCTAACAGACAGTAATGCCAAGAAATATATAGGGGAAGTTATTAGAACAATGGAATGTAAAAGAGAAAGAACAGTGCTCACGGCTGGTTATTTTTTCACCCACTTTTCTTTCTTCTTATTTACATTCTATTTGTTCTATTAACTTCCGCTATACATTCCTTCGCATCACTGTCTGTTAGATGTCATATATATTTATATATATATATATATATATATATATTATATATCCGGCGAGTGTCTTCTGTGAATCCAGTGATGAATAGAAATTGGCTTGAGCGGACAAACGTGCGAAAACTTTTATTGCTCCTAACGTTTCGGCCGGGGTCCGGCCTTTGTCAGGGAATGACGAAGGCCGGACCCCGGCCGAAACGTAGGAGCAATAAAAGTTTTCGCACGTTTGTCCGCCAGAGCCAATTTCTATATATATATATATATATATATATATATATATATATATATATATATATGATCACTCGCACCGCAAACATATCTGAGGAACGCACATAGAATATCATATTAAGGTTGACTTTTAATATTGTATATCACGTTAAAATTTGTGGCTCTTGATGAAAATTGCAGCGCCCGACCACAGTTTTCTCAGGTGGAACCAGACCTAATGCCCTCGCTGAAAGACGTCGAATGTATACATTTGTAGTGGGTTTTTGGTTTTAAACAGATATGCGCCGAAGCTGGAAGTTAAACTGCACTACTAAGCGTTGTTGTACAGGCAGTTTAACAGCCTAAACCTTGGTTAACGTGACCGCGGCTCGCGTGTGTTACACAGTCACGAGACCGTGGGTATGCTGTGACCGCGGTTGTAGAAACCGAGCTCGGCATCCTCGGTTTGTCTGTTGATCGAGGAAGAGGCATCGTCCATGAAATATGACTGCATTCCAGCGAGCTTGCACAAGTTGATGTCAGCCGCCTCAAACAAGGACTTCTCTTGCACTGCGTAGCATCGGCGACCGGGTTGCCCGCTTACTTCGGTTCAATGTGGTTAATCATGCTTGGTCATAGCCACTATTGAATTGCGCGTGTTACACAGGTATTAGATGTGCAAGTATGCCGTTTCGGGGTGCTATTCTGGACATTGTTGAATTCCGCAATGTTGTCAGATTCCGCTGATAATGATTGATGCTAATTGGCCAAGTGAGCTGGCTACGACCTCTCTGATTCGCTTAAAATGCCGCCATTACAAAATCTGACGATATGGCGAAATTCGACAGCGTCCAGAATAGCACCCTCAGTGTGTGTGGCCCATTAGCCATTCCCAGTGAATCACGGGGGTCTCCCGAAGGAGTATACGTGTCACAAACTCTCGCTTCCATGTCCGGAAAAAACATTTTTGGCCTAGCTTTCAGGGCAACGGAGACAGAAGAGTATGCAAGCCCATTTCAGGGCGACCGCTTGAAGCTTTCACGCGATTTGGATTGATTCAAACTAAGAGTTGTTTCGATCAATTGCATAGAAAGAAAAATGTAGCAAAGGTAGAGGATAGCAAATGCTCCAAAAATATAAAATATAATGTAATAATTTCATTGAGAGAGCGCACACTTTTTCTTGTACGCTTATGCCATCATGAATTCACGCATCTATTACGGCTTTTTTTTTTTGAAGCAGAATAGAATGCTATTTCCAAGACAGACCCCGTCAATCAACGTAAAATCGTTGTCCGAGCCCGACAGTTGGACCAGGCAGGAAGGAGAGGCTCTCTGACCTTCACTGAGAACTTTTGTATAAATGAACGTTGGATCTAAACAATAGGTTGGTCAGAAAGCCCTTGATGTTGCGGTCAGACTGGGTCAGACTGACCAACGTGGGAACGATCCACTGTGCCTTGAGTCATGCCAATGAGAACTGAAAATAAAGTTTCACATTCATTCATTTCTGTCCCATTGAAGTTGATTGATGATGATGATGATGATGAAGGACACAGTTTTAGTCGGTTCCTTGAGTACGCTGAAGCAATAGAGGTCGATGACCAGAAGTTCTTTTAAATATTACCCAAGTGCACCACAATGTTATATTCTATGATCTAGCACCTTAAAAGACACTTAGGTAGATCATTAGGATGGCCTGATGTTGTTTATTTTAGATATAACTGAAACGCACGTTTTCAAGTTGAAAAAGAACATCTTCTTTAAACTTGTCGCTCGTACTAAGGGGACTCTTTCTTAAACTATCCTTATGCTTTTTTGGTTTAAGGTTTGAATCGCAATATGAGTATAAAAATACAGCACGAGAGCATTGTGCATTAGCATACTCACAAAGGGGATGTCATAAAGTGTCTTTAAATAGGTATCCACACGAGGCTTTTTGCGTTATATTTTTTTGCAATCTAGTCATCACCGTGAAAAATCGTTCCCCCATACCTCCAGCTCCGCAGCACTGAGCCATAATCTTTTGCCATGTTTCACGCCATAGTGCTTTCTGTGCAATTTTGCAATTTTCTTTAGTATATACGTTTGATGAGAAAGAGTGGCTTCTCTTCCACGTTTTCGTTGTTGAAATAATTGACCTATATAATCCTGAACGCATTCACGATGAGGTGAAACCGGACGGTTATATGTCTTTAGGGCTGCATTGATCAAGTCAGACTGAATTTTTACGTTTGTTTCCCGTTTTCTTGATGACCTCGGTATGCTTGAAGTGCGCGGAAATCAGAGAGCCTATTGTTTTTGGGCACAGTGATATTAGGAACAGAAATTGATTAATTCTACTTTTCTAGCTTAGCATAGTACGAGCATATGCGTTATGGAAAATATAATCCGCAGCTCTGCGCTTATCGACGACTCTAGATGGGGCTTAGGAGACTAAATAAATTAGGTTTACCGGTTGATATCACATCTGGCAGAGTGATTGCTGCCGGGCAAAAAACAAAGTCTCCTATCGTAGTAGCAAGTACTTGAGCTAGTGCATTGTGCCACGTACCTCTGTAAGTGAAAGAATATACATGAACAAACACCTAAAGCATGGTGTCTCTCTAGGCAGTGATGAACTTCATATATATGTGTACTTAAATAGTTGAAAGAAAAGGATTTTTGAACTTTAGCATGCTCAGGTAAGCTTTGTTTTCATTGTTGTATAAAGGAAAGGCAGGCTCACCCCTGTTTTCTGCCCGAAATGATGCCTGTGTATCTGGTTTCTATGACATAATATGTTAATGTTACAATATTTATAGTTCCCAATGTGAAAAAAACAAACACATGAAGTGACATTCACACACTTTCTTTTTGTTCTAGAATACACTTCTTCACGCGAAAACAAAGCTTACGCAATATAAATCTTGACTTAACCTGAATGTATTTGGATAAGACAGAAGTTCATCAAAGAGTTCATACAGAAAGTGCTGCACAATTTAAAGCTATTGTATAGTTGTCACTTCCTAGAAGTAACTGCAATTTTTGCGTAGACACATGAAAACTAGACATGTACATAAGAGCCCTTTTAATATTTACTAATATAAGCCTTTCATTGTAATTGATTCCTTATTGTCAAGAGATTTTTTTGCCTAAAAAGGTGTACCAATGCGGGTGCAGATATGTATTCAATATGTTTTCTTGGCTATGGGCCTAACATTTCAGCTCATGAAAGCGGACACCTAATGACACAAATAGTTTTTACAGACAGTTTTTACTAGGGCGCATCATGTTTTCACATTGTAGTAGAAGGTGCACATGTCCTTTACAGCCTCTTTTCATTGGCACGTAGCTCCGTTTGTTTTGCTTATCCTATAGAAGAATCTTCCAGTATAGTCAGTGTGTCGCCGAAGTCTTCGAATAAGTTAATTTAAGATATCGGTCAGGTACTTTCGAAGTGAAAATGTTATTGCAGCACTAGCATTAGCTAACTTGTAGATCTGTTATTTACGAACAAAGTGTTCTTGGACTATCGGTCGTATAGATTTTATTCTATCAATAAGCATCAACTATCACTGGCTGCTAGGGTTAGCGATGATAACTAATTCTTTTATGTGCCGACGTGCCATGAAATCAATCAGCTGTGACACTTCCTAAGATTTCACTGTGACTTGCAATCCACTGAAAAACTATATCGTAATCTAGATTTTTTGTTACGGCGCGTGTCTTCTGTATTTTGTATGTCGACTTATTTCTTTATTGTAAGTTGACACTTATGCAGAGAAGCTAGTCTTCCTGATGACTCATTTTTAGGTCGTTGTTGCCACTACTCTTTGCGACTTTTGAATTGTGTAGAAATGAGTCCAAATTTAAATAACCTGGATGTGCTTGCACTGCGAAAGCCACATTTGTAGAAGTATGGATTTTACAACGTGGTCTATATTAGTTGAAAAACTATTCTCGAATGCCACAGTGCCGTCAGGATTATATAGGTTATGTTTAGCAAGCACACACGCATGTGTATCAATTGGAAAATGCATAAACTCTGCGGGTATTTGCCGAACATTACGTGTAGTATGGGTACTTTCACAGGTATTGCTGAGCCTCAATTGACTCCATGCAAGTGCTGTAGTAGAAGGGCCAAATTACTCTCTCACGAGGAGTTTGTATCGATGTCAATATATATCACGTACCTGATTTTTGTTCCGGTAAGGTAACACTATTGAAATTCAATTAACCATTCCAAACATCGCTAACCGAAAATGACTGGGTAACGTCTATTATCAGTGCATCAGCAGTTCCTGTTATCCTAATATGCCGTGCTTCATAAATAGGTCATTAGCCCTTGCACTAAAGCTAACGGTGCGGAAGAATAGAAAGGAAGTTTCCGTGCGAACAGGGGGCCCCGGTGCGAATTCTTTTAGCAAGCTAAATCTGTTGGAGCAGTAAGCTATGAACACGTGCCGGAAAAAAATAAAAAATATTGTAAATAAATTTTATATGTACCTTTGTTGCGCAACCAACGAGGAATAATAAAAACATAGAAAATGCCCTGGTGGCTGCATTTCCGCCTCGCGTACTAACTATGGATGTTTCGTTCCTGTTATCCTAATATGCCGTGCTTCATAAATAGGTCATGAGCCCTTGCACTAAAGCTAAAGGTGCGGAAGAATAGAAAGGAAGTTTCCGTGCGAACAGGAGGCCCCGGTGCGAATTCTTTTAGCAAGCTAGATCTGTTGGAGCAGTAAGCTATGAACATGTGCCGGAAGAAAAATAAAAAAAAAATATTGTAAATAAATTTTATATGTACCTTTGCTGCGCAACCAACGAGGAATAATAAAAACAGAAAATGCCCTGGTGGCTGCATTTCCGCCTCGCGTACTCGGAACCGCTCTCCGCTCAGCACGACTATTCGATGAATATTGCTAAGCGCGCCAGTTTTTTTGCCCCACTGAGTTAGCAAAATTGATGATTCTGCATTTGCGCTACCTCCAATTCGCTAAATTTAGATTCTGTGCATGCAGGTTTACTTGGTTCTACAAGCAGAATTCCTGGGTTTCGTTCTAGTAGGTGAGACCCAAAGTAGATAAAAATGATATAACGAAGTCGTTCGCTGATGCGTGATGGCTTCGTTATTCCCACATGAATATAGCAAATTTTATTTCACATCATGAGACAAAGATAAAAGAAAGAGGGGGCGGGAATTCGGTTTGCTTTCGTGCACTGTGAGATGGCACAACGCGGTGAAAAGAGAGATCGAAGCGAAAAACGCCAGCCCCTGCGCAGACAGCGCAGTACCGTGATAAACAAAATTGAAAGAACGTTATTGCTTGAGCCAGAATAAAGGAACAAGCAAGCAAGCAAGCTAGAGCCAGTTGTAAACGGTCTTGGGGCTATTATTGGCAAGTACTTTTGCAAGGTACACACTACACCATAAAATATACTTTCTAGTTAATTCGGGAAGCACCCAATACACAAGTATTCGTAATTATGATGAGAAGAGATTTACCCACTTGGCATATACAAGGCATTATATTACCTTTTTGAAGCTGTTGTTTATAATGATAAATTATTTGTAATGGGTCCGAAGCATTCATGGACCCATTGGTAAACCTATTAACCTATGTGATGCCTCGTTGCTATTTTACTCTTCTACCACGCTATATCACACACGTTAAGCTGCTTGTTCGTACCATAAAGCCAGTATGAGGTGTTCCTGAAATGAAGTTTCACGCCCTGAATTGTCATTCGAAAGAGTTGAGTTTTTTGTTGTTGTTGTTTCTTTCGAGAAACGTGATCTATTCGGAGCCAAAGCGTGGGGATTTTGTGCCTTAGAAAACAACTTTAAGCTATTTCTGTGCACTATCCCTACAACCTACTTCATTAAAATCAGATTCCAATTTCATATTTGGTGCTTGAGCTTATACTTGAATTGCAGTAACTTGGTTATCAGTAACAACCCATACATTACAGTTCATTTTATATATTTACTGCAAAATTTGAATAGTGCTCTTGAGGCGCTCCGATGCGTCCTTGTAAAGATGTTCGGTAAATGACATCAGGTACTCACGTAAAATCTTACTTAGCAATGAATTGTTCATGACACATACTTTGTGTAATTCTTAGATGCTGTAGGCGTGATTTGCGCAATGTATAACTTAGTGCACCTCCTGATGACGCGCACGCATGTTGTCACCCTGATATCGAGCCCTGTAGAGCGTGCTTTTTTGCAGTAAGACTATTGTTGTGGGGAAGAACATTCGGCAGGCGTCGTTTTGTGTTGGTGTTATGCCCCAAATATCAAATCTATATTTGCCTTTTATGATGAAGCAAAACCTTTTTTAACAGATTTTCCAGATGTTTTTGACAGTGACAGCTGCAATTCATACCAATGCTAGCAGCCTTAAAGAATTAGCATAATCGAACAACACACACCTAATGAGTGGGTGTGGCGGACCAGGCCTCGCCATGCTGCCTAATAAGCCGTTCCTCTGCGTTATGCAGGTCCTACTGGCGCAGTTGGCCGCTCTTCAGTCGGTCGGGATTCAGCCGGACGGGACTCAATTCGATGCACGCGCGGATCCAACAGTCCTACTGGCGCAGTTGGCCGCTCTTCAGTCGGTCGGGATTCAGCCGGACGGGACTCAATTCGATGCACGCGCGGATCCAACAGTACGCTCTGCACCGCATCGTCAGTGCTTCTGGCCTCACGTTATCAACCCGCCATACCACGTGACTCCTTCAGACGCCTTTATAAGAGCCATGCCGCATCGCTTCAACTTCAGTGGGTGTGGCGGACCCAGGCCTCGCCATGCTGCCTAATAAGCCGTTCCTCTGCGTTATGCAGGTCCTACTGGCGCAGTTGGCCGCTCTTCAGTCGGTCGGGATTCAGCCGGACGGGACTCAATTCGATGCACGCGCGGATCCAACAGTCCTACTGGCGCAGTTGGCCGCTCTTCAGTCGGTCGGGATTCAGCCGGACGGGACTCAATTCGATGCACGCGCGGATCCAACAGTACGCTCTGCACCGCATCGTCAGTGCTTCTGGCCTCACGTTATCAACCCGCCATACCACGTGACTCCTTCAGACGCCTTTATAAGAGCCATGCCGCATCGCTTCAACTCAGTGGGTGTGGCGGACCAGGCCTCGCCATGCTGCCTAATAAGCCGTTCCTCTGCGTTATGCAGGTCCTACTGGCGCAGTTGGCCGCTCTTCAGTCGGTCGGGATTCAGCCGGACGGGACTCAATTCGATGCACGCGCGGATCCAACAGTCCTACTGGCGCAGTTGGCCGCTCTTCAGTCGGTCGGGATTCAGCCGGACGGGACTCAATTCGATGCACGCGCGGATCCAACAGTACGCTCTGCACCGCATCGTCAGTGCTTCTGGCCTCACGTTATCAACCCGCCATACCACGTGACTCCTTCAGACGCCTTTATAAGAGCCATGCCGCATCGCTTCAACTTCAGTGGGGTGTGGCGGACCAGGCCTCGCCATGCTGCCTAATAAGCCGTTCCTCTGCGTTATGCAGGTCCTACTGGCGCAGTTGGCCGCTCTTCAGTCGGTCGGGATTCAGCCGGACGGGACTCAATTCGATGCACGCGCGGATCCAACAGTCCTACTGGCGCAGTTGGCCGCTCTTCAGTCGGTCGGGATTCAGCCGGACGGGACTCAATTCGATGCAACGCGCGGATCCAACAGTACGCTCTGCACCGCATCGTCAGTGCTTCTGGCCTCACGTTATCAACCCGCCATAACCACGTGACTCCTTCAGACGCCTTTATAAGAGCCATGCCGCATCGCTTCAACTTCAGTGGGTGTGGCGGACCAGGCCTCGCCATGCTGCCTAATAAGCCGTTCCTCTGCGTTATGCAGGTCCTACTGGCGCAGTTGGCCGCTCTTCAGTCGGTCGGGATTCAGCCGGACGGGACTCAATTCGATGCACGCGCGGATCCAACAGTCCTACTGGCGCAGTTGGCCGCTCTTCAGTCGGTCGGGATTCAGCCGGACGGGACTCAATTCGATGCACGCGCGGATCCAACAGTACGCTCTGCACCGCATCGTCAGTGCTTCTGGCCTCACGTTATCAACCCGCCATACCACGTGACTCCTTCAGGACGCCTTTATAAGAGCCATGCCGCATCGCTTCAACTTCAGTGGGTGTGGCGGACCAGGCCTCGCCATGCTGCCTAATAAGCCGTTCCTCTGCGTTATGCAGGGCCTACTGGCGCAGTTGGCCGCTCTTCAGTCGGTCGGGATTCAGCCGGACGGGACTCAATTCGATGCACGCGCGATCCAACAGTCCTACTGGCGCAGTTGGCCGCTCTTCAGTCGGTCGGGATTCAGCCGGACGGGACTCAATTCGATGCACGCGCGGATCCAACAGTACGCTCTGCACCGCATCGTCAGTGCTTCTGGCCTCACGTTATCAACCCGCCATACCACGTGACTCCTTCAGACGCCTTTATAAGAGCCATGCCGCATCGCTTCAACTTCAGTGGGTGTGGCGGACCAGGCCTCGCCATGCTGCCTAATAAGCCGTTCCTCTGCGTTATGCAGGTTAGTTTTATTATAGCTCTATCAAAAGTGACTATCGTGGCCTCCTGGTCCTGCCATGCCCACGCCAGTGTCTTGAAATTTTATGCAATGTTTTTTGTGCATGCAAACTTTTGTTATGTGGGGGATGTTGAGTTGAACCCTGGGCCGAGCACTGAAGCCTTATTGACTAAACTGCTAGAAGGCCAAAATAAGTTGGTCACAGAGATGGCTACTTTGAGGGATCAGCAGTCCAACATGGAAAAAATGATTTCAGACCTTAACAAGCGTTTTCTCGAATTTGGAATGCATATCGATCGAATAGATGGCCTAGAACAGGCGGTCAAATCGCTACAAGCGAAGGTAGCTGACATTGATGATAGGAGCAGGCGTTTCAAACCTGGTTTTGTTTGGCATTCAGGAGGGCAGCACTGAAACTGAGACAACTCTTCGCGCTGAGGTGATTGACAACCTTTTTGGGACAAGCTAAACGTAAGATGCAGCTCTGTTGCAAGAATCCACCGCATTGGAAAGCCGGGTAAAATGAGGCCAGTAATTGTATCCTTTCAAAATTATAACGAAAAGCAGGAAGTTCTTAAAAATGCACGAAAGTTAAAGGGAACAAAAATTTCCATTCAGAATGACTATTCGGTGGATACTCTAAGGAAACGCAAGCTTTTATGGCAAAGTGCCAAAGAGGAAAAAAAAACAGGGCAAGAAAGTGATTCTTCTGCATGATAAACTGCGAATAGATAACGAACTATACGTATGGGATGATGTCATACATTCGAGGGTAGAACTGGTTACTCGGCGAAAAGTTTCCTCCAGGGATTGACAGATACCTTCTCGCCTTGAGGAACTGCGCCTCTTAAATATCAATGCGCGTAGCATTGTGAACAAAAGTGATAATCTTGAAGCTTTAATCTTGGGATACAGCCCTCATGTTGTTGTGATTACTGAAACTTGGCTCCGAAGTGAAGTTCACGACAACAGTATATTTCCGCCTTCGTACCAAGTATTTCGTCGAGATAGAAGTTCAAAAGGAGGTGGCGTTGCCGTCCTGATTAAACAAACATTTCAGCAGCACTTTCAAACAAATCAATAACCATGAAACTATTACCTTGAAATTGTCATGCTGGGGGCTTTTCCTTAGTACTAGTAGCCATTTATCGCCGTCCCGATGCTCCACCGGAGTTTTTGCAGGATTTATGTGATCACGTCTTGGGTTTTAGACAACAAAAAATAATTATTGCTGGTGATTTCAACCTTCCTGGTGTAAATTGGGAGAACCCGTTTGCTTCTAATGAACCCAGTGCCCATGTTCACAGTGTACTGGACTTATTGATGTGCTGTAATTTGGAACAGGTGGTTAGACAACCTACTCGTGTTCAGGGTAGTTCCTCTTCTATATTAGATCTTGTTTTTTTGAGCCGATGCATGACCGACTTTTCTGTGACAATTGAACCTGGTCTTTCAGACCACTATATGGTGAAGTGCGTATGCCACTTCTTGACAAAGAAAAGTGCTCCTTCTAAAACTGTCGCAGTCAAAGATTACCTTCATGCAGCGGATGAAAGCGTCTTAGACTTTCTTGACATAAACTTGAGCAATTTTGGTGGGTCTGATGTTTTCTGAGCTATGGGAGACATTTAAAAGGTTATGTCTATACTGTATAGATCATTTTGTGCCAAATAAAATGAAAAGGATCGCGAAAAAAAAATCCGTGGATCACCCGTGACATCTTGCATCAAAAAAGGAAACTAAAACGATTACGACGTCACCGCGCATCTCAGACAACTATTCACACAAACCAGACACTTTTAAACCAGTCTATCCGATGTGCTAAGCAATTTTATTTTCAACACACTCTACCAGACTTCATACGGACGGCTCCTGATAAATTCTGGTCGCAATTATCTCGCAAGAAAGAAGGTACTCTTCAAATAATTCACAATGATACAATCGTTGCAGATGAAACAAGCATAGCGACACATTTCAATGAGTACTTTCAAAGCGTTTTTCAAAAAGATTGCGACAGAGCGCACGGGCTTCTGCTACCTCTCCTTATCTCGACGCAGACCTCGTGTCCCTATCTG
>WOVY01011982.1:0-18770 GCA_013436015.1 Rhipicephalus annulatus
ATGAGTGGGGTGGCGGACCAGGCCTCGCCATGCTGCCTAATAAGCCGTTCCTCTGCGTTATGCAGGTCCTACTGGCGCAGTTGGCCGCTCTCAGTCGGTCGGGCTTCAGCCGGACGGGACTCAATTCGATGCACGCGCGGATCCAACAGTCCTACTGGCGCAGTTGGCCGCTCTTCAAGTCGGTCGGGATTCAGCCGACGGGACTCAATTCGATGCACGCGCGGATCCAACAGTACGATTTGCACCCGCATCGTCAGTGCTACTGGCCTCACGTTATCAACCCGCCATACCCACGTGACTCCTTCAGACGCCTTTATAAGAGCCATGCCGCATCGCTTCAACTTCAGTGGGTGTGGCGGACCAGGCCTCGCCATGCTGCCTAATAAGCCGTTCCTCTGCGTTATGCAGGTCCTACTGGCGCAGTGGCCGCTCTTCAGTCGGTCGGGATTCAGCCGGACGGGACTCAATTCGATGCACCGGCGGATCCAACAGTCCTACTGGCGCAGTTGGCGCTCTTCATCGGTCGGGATTCAGCCGGACGGGACTCAATTCGATGCACCGCGCGATCCAACAGTACATTTGCACCGCATCGTCAGTGCTACTGGCCTCACGTTATCAACCCGCCATACCACGTGACTCTTCAGACGCCTTTATAAGAGCCATGCCGCATCGCTTCAACTTCAGTGGGTGTGGCGGACCATGCCTCGCCATGCTGCCTAAAGCCGTTCCTCTGCGTTTATGCAGGTTAGTGTTATTATAAGCTCTATCAAAAGTGACTATCGTGGCCTCCTGGTCCTGCCATGCCCACGCCAGTGTCTTGAAATTTTATGCAATGTTTTTGTGGCATGCAAACTTTTGTTATGTGGGGATGTTGAGCTGAACCCTGGACCGAGCACTGAGCCTTATTGACTAAAACTGCTAGAAGGCCAAAATAAGTTGGTCACGAGATGGCTACTTTGAGGGATCAGCAGTTCCAACATGGAAAAAATGATTTCAGACCTTAACAAGCGTTTTCTCGAATTTGGAATGCATATCGATCGAATAGATGGCCTAGAACAGGCGGTCAAATCGCTACAAGCGAAGGTAGCTGACATTGATGATAGGAGCAGGCGTTCAAACCTGGTTTTGTTTGGCATTCAGGAGGGCAGCACTGAAACTGAGACAACTCTTCGCGCTGAGGTGATTGACAACCTTTTTTGGGACAAGCTAAACGTAAGATGCAGCTCTGTTGCAAGAATCCACCGCATTGGAAAGCCGGGGTAAATGAGGCCAGTAATTGTATCCTTTCAAAATTATAACGAAAAGCAGGAAGTTCTTAATAATGCACGAAAGTTAAAGGGAACAAAAATTTCCATTCAGAATGACTATTCGGTGGATACTCTAAGGAAACGCAAGCTTTATGGCAAAGTGCCAAAGAGGAAAAAAAACAGGGCAAGAAAGTGATTCTTCTGCATGATAAACTGCGAATAGATAACGAACTATACGTATGGGATGATGTCACACATTCGAGGGTAGAACTGGTTACTCGGCGAAAAGTTTCCTCCAGGGATTGACAGATACCTTCTCGCCTTGAGGAACTGCGCCTCTTAAATATCAATGCGCGTAGCATTGTGAACAAAAGTGATAATCTTGAAGCTTTAATCTTGGGGATACAGCCCTCATGTTGTTGTGATCACTGAAACTTGGCTCCGAAGTGAAGTTCACGACAACAGTATATTTCCGCCTTCGTACCAAGTATTTCGTCGAGATAGAAGTTCAAAAGGAGGTGGCGTTGCCGTCCTGATTAAACAAAACATTTCAGCAGCACTTTCAAAACAAATCAATAACCATGAAACTATTACCTTGAAATTGTCATGCTGGGGCTTTTCCTTAGTACTAGTAGCCATTTATCGCCGTCCCGATGCTCCACCGGAGTTTTTGCAGGATTTATGTGATCACGTCTTGGGTTTTAGACAACAAAAAATAATTATTGCTGGTGATTTCAACCTTCCTGGTGTAAATTGGGAGAACCCGTTTGCTTCTAATGAACCCAGTGCCCATGTTCACAGTGTACTGGACTTATTGATGTGCTGTAATTTGGAACAGGTGGTTAGACAACCTACTCGTGTTCAGGATAGTTCCTCTTCTATATTAGATCTTGTTTTTTTGAGCCGATGCATGACCGACTTTTCTGTGACAATTGAACCTGGTCTTTCAGACCACTATATGGTGAAGTGCGTATGTCACTTCTTGACAAAGAAAAGTGCTCCTTCTAAAACTGTCGCAGTCAAAGATTACCTTCATGCAGCGGATGAAAGCGTCTTAGACTTTCTTGACATAAACTTGAGCAATTTTGGTGGGTCTGATGTTTCTGAGCTATGGGAGACATTTAAAAGGTTATGTCTATACTGTATAGATCATTTTGTGCCAAATAAAATGAAAAGGATCGCGAAAAAAAATCCGTGGATCACCCGTGACATCTTGCATCAAAAAGGAAACTAAAACGATTACGACGTCCACCGCGCATCTCAGACAACTATTCACACAAACCAGACACTTTTAAACCAGTCTATCCGATGTGCTAAGCAATTTTATTTTCAACACACTCTACCAGACTTCATACGGACGGCTCCTGATAAATTCTGGTCGCAATTATCTCGCAAGAAAGAGGTACTCTTCAAATAATTCACAATGATACAATCGTTGCAGATGAAACAAGCATAGCGACACATTTCAATGAGTACTTTCAAAGCGTTTTCCAAAAAGATTGCGACAGCGCACGGGCTTCTGCTACCTCTCCTTATCTCGACGCAGACATCGTGTCCCTATCTGGTGTTGTATCTATGCTTCTGAATTTAAAGACTAAAGCTTCGCCTGGTCCCGATAACATTCACAACGCGTTTCTGCGTCGATACGCTGAGATGGTTGCTAAATTCCTTGTGATCATTTTCCGCGCCTCCCTGTCTTCTTCTTCTGTTCCGATAGATTGGAAAATAGCGCGAATTGTACCAATATTCAAATCAGGAGATAAATTATTGATTACAAATTATCGCCCTATATCTATTACTTGTTCTTGTTGTAAGCTTCTCGAGCACGTCATAGCTAACTACATCACTAATTTTCTTAATGAGAACAATATATTAACCCCATTTCAACATGGGTTCAGAAAAGGTTTGTCCACTGTTACTCAACTGGTGTTGTGACCGGCGCCGGAGCTGAAGAGGGAGCGGCGCTCCTTTAATCTTCAAACAAGTAACCGAACGAACCGGCTGCCTACTGTTAGGACCGGCGCCAGGTCTGACAATGGATCGGCGTTCCTTTTGATGTTCCTTTTTAGTCGCCAAACGGGTTGGCGGCCTGTGTCCGCCATGTATTGTTCCCCCCTGGCCGGACGGAGGGTGCGGCGTCTTGCCGCCACGACACCGTGAGCAGTTCGGGAGACAAGTGCAGCTTCTTCTTTGGAAGATGACGGCGGCGGCGGCGGCCGGAAATCGTCCCGCTAATTGAACGAGTCGTTCGGCGACCATTTGAAGCTTGTTTACGGCGGCCCTTTCGATGGATGCAGTCATCAACTTCAGACCCCTCGCCCAGCGACACCCCTTGACGAGGAGGAGCCACGTTCGTGCCACATGGCCGTGCAGTGACCCACGCTTCAATTTTGAACGTTCACGTGGACCGTGCGTGCTCGTCACCCTCGCGGGTAATGTGTGATCCGTGGTTGGACGGTGCCCTCTGTACGCGGTCCCCGATCTAGGGATCTGGGGAGGACAGACCCTTTATAATGAGCCCCCACGGCTCATTCGGTGTGCTTTTTTCGAGAAGAGAACCAGGCAGAACAGAGCAGAACCGAGCAGAACCATGTAGAACCAAGCACCATGGAGCGCTATGTTAGGAGTCATGTAGAGGCCTGCCACGTTTGAGGGCTCACCGTGTAGGGAGTTCGCAATGTATATATTGTAAATAAACCCTCTTCAAGTCTCTCTTCCTCCTGCCTCGACAACTTCATCCCGGACCCCCGGTGTCTGGAAACCCCGGTCGCAACAACTGGTTGGCAGCGGTGGGATACGAGTCTGCGACGGAGAGCGACATGTACCGGAGGCCAGCCGAAAGCCCTGGAACTCGGCGGGATCGAAGCAGCGTACCACCACCGCACGTAATGGGGTGAGTGCCTGGCTTTGTGCTTGAGATATATCGAGTCTTTTAGCCTAGATTCGTTAAAAGATAGATATAACCAACAACTGCCTGGCCACTGTGGTTGTTATCTCAGCACAAGGCAGCACTGGATGATTATCTGAGCAAGTACGCTAAAGCAGGAAAGCTTAGATGATTCAATAGGAACAAGTGGTAATGTTTCAAAATTTCTAAGGGTACGTTGCGGGTTAAATTTTAGGATGTTGTAAAAAGCAGGAGTGAAAAATTAACAAGAAAAAGTAGAGAGGGATGTTGGCCACGTAGTGCTACTTGGGTGCTTAAGCTTGTGGTCTCCGCTGTGAGATTTGCCAGGCTTCAATTTCTCTAGACCCAGAATTGAAACGCTGGTGGGTTTGTGTTTTGTCACAGCTGAGCCAAAGCAAAGTAGTCGCCATGGATCTTACGAGATTGACAAGAGAGGACCTGCTGAACCTGTGTTGGGATCTGGAGCTAGATTTTAATGATGATATGCCTGCTTCTAAACTCCGCGAAGTGATTCTCGAAAGCAATAGTGACAATGAGGAAATCGAGCACTTCGGGAATATGTACTTATTGGACCAGGAGGAGGAAGTACAAAGGGCGCAAAGAAAGGAAAGATGGCGCCAGGAGGAATTGGAAGCTGAGCGCAGGCATGAAGAACATATAAAAAGGATGCAGGAATTAGATGAAGAGATAGAAAGGCTTAATTGTGAATTGGTGGCATTGCAGCAGAGTGGTCAATCCATAGATGTAGCGCACGAACGGTGCGATGTAGCGGCGGTGCCATTTAAGACCGAAGCGAAGGCTACAGGTCAGACATCTGTAGATGAAGTGCACGAACGGTGCGACGTAGCGGCGGTGCCGATTAAGGCCGAAGAGAGGGCTACAGGTCAGAAATTTGCAGATGTACCGCACGAACGGTGCGTTTCAGCAGCGGTGCCGTTTAGGGGCCGAAGAGAGTGCTGCGGGTCTGATATCTGTAGATATAGCGGCGGTGCCGTTTGAGGCCAAAGAGAAGGCTAGTGCCTGTAAGGGAATGGAACAGGTTTTAACCCATTCTGAGGGAAAAGAGCTCGCGGTCACAGCAGGGTGTGAGGGTTCCGTGGTGGTGGAAACGAAGTTAAGATTAACAGAGTGTTCCATCGAACCTTGCAGCCCTGTAGACCATGTTGATGAGCGTCAGAGGCGGACGAAAGGCTCCAGGTTTGGCACCAAGGAATGTGCCAAACGGAGAAAGCGTCCGAAAAACAGAAGCGCGGCAAGGCTCGCGATCAGCGCGGCGCGTTTGACGAGGACCTTCAAACGGCGTGGCGGATTTGCGAGAAAAGGCCCGTTGTCTTCTCTGACTGGCTTAAATCGCATGCGTCTGAGCGGCCGGAGAGTAAGGAACAGAAGTGCGCAATCTACGCGGCCGCGGTCTAACGATGAACTGATAGGCAATCATCAGGACTGGGCGCGCGAGATGGCGGAGGAGCATATCGGTGATGAAGAACGTCAGAGTAGGACGAAAGGCTCCCAGGTCCGCACAAAGAAGCGTGCACAGGGGAGAAAGCGTCCGAAGGGCAACAAAAAGGCAAAGCTCGAGATGAGCACAACGCGTTTGAGTAAGGGTTTCAAACGGCGTGGTAAAATCGCGAGAAAAGTGCC
The DNA here is from genome assembly GCA_013436015.1 of Rhipicephalus annulatus. Taxonomy (NCBI): domain Eukaryota; kingdom Metazoa; phylum Arthropoda; class Arachnida; order Ixodida; family Ixodidae; genus Rhipicephalus; species Rhipicephalus annulatus. Next base: position 5,797 of record WOVY01011982.1, read on the forward strand.
GTTGTCATCTCTGACGGGTCTGTATCGTATGCGTCCGAACCGCCGGAAAAGAAAGCGCATCGTACGCGGCAGTGTTTGAAGGATAGATTGCTAGGCAATTATCCAGACAGTCCGCGCGAAAAATCAGATGAGCATGTGGGTGCTGGTGAGCATCAGAGATGGGCGAAAGGCTCCGTAGACGGCACCAAGAGACGTGCAAAACGGAGAAAGCGCCGTAAAAACAGGCAGGCAAAAATCGCGACGCGTTTGAGGAATGTATTCAAATGGCGGAGCGAAATTTCAAGAAAGTTGCCGTATCGCAAGCGTCCAAGCGGCCAGAGAACAAAGAAAAGAGAAGCGCATTGTGTGCGTAAGTGGTCGAGGGGCAAGAGACCCTTCCGTTGTTCTCGCGGTGCATTGGACGGGGTGCGGGGCAAAAGAGTCGGTGGTTTTCGAGGGGCAGGAAGCGACAGCAAGTCGGCTTCGAGGAACGTCGCGGGGTTCGGTAGCAGGGCGATTGACGCGTGTTGTAGACCCCGCTTCTCGAGAAAATCGTTCCGGGCGCGACCACCGCGAGTTCGACTCAGAGTTGTTGCGAACAGCTGTTAGCCTCTCGGAAAACGTCGACTCGGGACTGTTGAAAGGAACATTTTGTTTGTTTTTGTGATTTTGTAAATAACTCGTTTGTACTTTGTTTTCGTTAGCGCTCTATCATTTTGGTAGCCTATATGCGTTGTATAGATCTATTGGAAGGATAGTGACACGCATTAGAGCGTACAGAATTAGGCGTTTGTCATCGGCACCGGAGTTGGTTTGTATGCGTCCGAGCCGCCGGACAAAACGAAAAAAAAAAAAAAAGCACGTTGGGTAGAAAGGCAGACCCTTTCGTCGCTCTATCGACGGCATGTTTGATGGACTGCGGGAGTGCGAGGTACTCAGCGAGAGTAAGAACGCAGGTTGTCAGCGCAGAGCTTTGCGGGGGTCGGAGGCGAAGCGAATGGGTTTTGCCATTGTTCCATTTCCCGTTCGCCTAGAAAGACCCACAGGACGCGACACCGCGCGTTAGTCCCAAAAAGGAGTAGACATCCGTGAGCTTTTGACGATGGTCATTAGTGGATTTATTTTGTTTTGAAATTTGCTTTTGACTGTTTAAGTTGTTTTGGATTTAATGTGTTTTTTAAGAATCTCGTCTACCAAATAGTGTTTAGGTAACACATTTTTTGGTTTTGTTCATTTCTTGGGCGTTGTACGTTTAGCTAAGGTAAGCGTTGTGCGATTGCATAAACGACACGCATAGGAGCCTGCGTCATGGTAGATACGTGTAAATGAGCAGGAGCAACTTTATGAACTAATTATGACTGAGCGTAGAGACGCAAAGTTATTGCTTGCGAGATTTTTCAGGATTCATGCGAAATTTTTTTGTTGTTCATTTAATGTTTTGTTCGCATGTGTCCGGTGTGTAAGAAAAGCTAGCTCGTGAGTTTATATGTATGCTTTGTGAAAGTGGCAACAGCAAGGGAACGGTTAGGTGGTATCTCCTCCAGGCAGGAGCACTGTGATGTGCGTTTGCGGATGTATAATAAAGATGTTCCTAATGCAGGTGCAGCACGGCAGTTATGCTTTCGTCTTCTCAAAAGGAATTGACGACTGGCTTTGGCGGCACTAAATTTCGGGAACTAAAAGATAGCGTGAAGTAAAATGCTTCATTTTATGAGTATGATACCTGGTGGGTTACGGCGGATTACTCACGCAAGCACTCGGGTATGCCACGGTGAGCGCATCACTTGACAATTAGTTTTCTTGAAAGCAGTTTGATGGGAAGATTATTATCGGATCGGGATTAGGAGTTTTGGTGAACCTCAGAGAACGTCCCGATTGCTGCTTTGTGTTTGGTAATACTGCTTAAGTAAGGTTGCTTTTGGATAATTTGTCGGACTCGACGTGTCTCAGTGCGGGCAGGGTGCTCTCCCGTGCCTGTGGTGGTGTGTATGAATGCTTTTCCCAGAGGGGAGCCACAAGGAACGAGAGGGAAAGAGTCCTGGCTGAGCGTCATCAGCAGTGGCCTGGAAGACAGCACTACACAGCGACACTTCGAGCAACCTGTGCAGCTGGTCACCCTCAGGTCGCTTCTCCCGCCGGCGGACGAGCTGTTGTGACCGGCGCCGGAGCTGAAGAGGGAGCGGCGCTCCTTTAATCTTCAAACAAGTAACCGAACGACCGGCTGCCTACTGTTAGGACCGGCGCCAGGTCTGACAATGGATCGGCGTTCCTTTTGATGTTCCTTTTTAGTCGCCAAACGGGTTGGCGGCCTGTGTCCGCCATGTATTGTTCCCCCCTGGCCGGAGGGTGCGGCGTCTTGCCGCCACGACACCGTGAGCAGTTCGGGAGACAAGTGCAGCTTCTTCTTTGGAAGATGACGGCGGCGGCGGCGGCCGGAAATCGTCCCGCTAATTGAACGAGTCGTTCGGCGACCATTTGAAGCTTGTTTACGGCGGCCCTTTCGATGGATGCAGTCATCAACTTCAGACCCCTCGCCCAGCGACACCCCTTGACGAGGAGGAGCCACGTTCGTGCCACATGGCCGTGCAGTGACCACGCTTCAATTTTGAACGTTCACGTGGACCGTGCGTGCTCGTCACCCTCGCGGGTAATGTGTGATCCGTGGTTGGACGGTGCCCTCTGTACGCGGTCCCCGATCTAGGGATCTGGGGAGGACAGACCCTTTATAATGAGCCCCCACGGCTCATTCGGTGTGCTTTTTTCGAGAAGAGAACCAGGCAGAACAGAGCAGAACCGAGCAGAACCATGTAGAACCAAGCACCATGGAGCGCTATGTTAGGAGTCATGTAGAGGCCTGCCACGTTTGAGGGCTCACCGTGTAGGGAGTTCGCAATGTATATATTGTAAATAAACCCTCTTCAAGTCTCTCTTCCTCCTGCCTCGACAACTTCATCCCGGACCCCCGGTGTCTGGAAACCCCGGTCGCAACACTGGTCACAGTCATACATACTTTCGCATCTGTTCTTGATAAATCCGGGCAAATTGATGTTATTTTCTTAGACTTTAGGAAGGCTTTTGATTTAGTTCCCCACAATAAACTGATTTCAAACTTAAAAATATTGGCCTTCCAGAGTTTATTGTAAATTGGGTATCCGCGTACTTGTCAAATCGAACACAATTTGTTGATATAAATGGTCACTGTTCATCCAAACTTCAGGTTACATCAGGTGTTCCTCAGGGAAGTGTTTTTAGGGCCCCTACTTTTTTTAATCTATATAAATGATATTGTTGAAGTTGTACCTGAATATGTCGGAATAAGGCTATTTGCCGATGATTGCGTGCTGTACAAGGAAATAGTTACCATGAATGATCAACAGCTTTTAAATACCTGCCTTGATAACGTTTACCAGTGGTGTAAGCAATGGGATATGAAGCTAAACTCAGACAAAACAGTGTACATGAACATCACTAGAAAGAAAAACTTCTCTTCTTTTCCATATGCGCTACAAACTCACGTACTCAAGGAGGTCAGTGTGTATAAGTACCTTGGCGTAACGATAACCAAAAATCTAAGTTGGAATATGCATGTATCGAACATTTGCGCATTCGCCTTCCGAAAGCTATGCTTTCTCAAGTACAAACTTCGTTTTGCCCCGTCATCAGTGAAGCTGTTAGCCTATAATACCATCATTAGACCTACTCTCGAGTATGCGTGCGTCATTTGGGACCCATACACTAGAAAAAACATTCATGCAATAGAAATGATTCAACGTAAATGCATCAGGTTTATATTTTCTAAGTACCCGCATGACAGACTCCCCTACAGCTATCATGAAAGAAAATAATATACAAGAACTCCAACTTCGTCGCAAAATTCTGAGATTAAAATTTCTTTTTCAGTTAAAACACAAACATTTCGCACTAGATGCCTCTACGTTTATACAACCACTGACGTCACGAGAAACTAGAAATCGCCATGCTGCGTCAATAACACCATTCCAGACACGTACCAACACATTTAAGTTCTCTTTTTTCCTAGGACCATTGTAGACTGGAACGCTCTTGCCGTTTGAGTCGTTACAGAACATTGAACACTTTGATTTTATCACTTCATAACGTTAAGCCCCAAAATGCTCCTATCGCTGCGCCATATGTTTATTGCGAATATGTATTGGTGTGTATAGTTTTGTGTAAATATACTTAATTTGGTCACGAATTGTTACCAATTTATGTGGTGAAAATTGCTGTTGAATATTAATTGTCATGCGTACATTTATTAATTTTGTGTGCCTTGACTGCTGATTGCTTGTGATTTTTTTTACAAGTGCTCATTTCCACTCCTGCATGGGCTCTGAAGTGAGCCTGCAGTATTCTGTAAATAAATAAATAAATAAATAAATAATGATCAGCCACATATATTCTCAAAACCCTCTTATCCTTCCATACTAATTTGGTCTACTCCAAGTCAAGGAGGCGATAATGAGGCATAGCAATCCAGGCTTAGGCGGCGAGACTATCTAGATAGCCTGCAGTTTGCTAAGAAATACTTCCAATTTAAGACAGAAGATCAATTCTTCCTCAAATAAACCAAACATCAATACGAAGCTACCAAACTATAATGAGGTAATGACGAAATGTACATGCTTCGCTAAACAAATGTGAAAAATATCAACAGTGGATAGATTATTATCATTTAGTTCCACTGCAGGAACATGTTAATGCACAAAATGAAACAAACCCAAACACTTTGCATGCAGTAAAGAAAAAATGCATGCTACTGAAGCCTTAGAATACATGGAAGATATGGGCCTACCCTCTGCCCTTAAGATATGTGTAATGTCACTCGTCATGTGCTCTATATACAGCCATGGTGTGAGCAGTCGGAAGCATCAATGGGGTTTGTGAATAATAATTTGGTAGCATTAAAGAGCTGGTTTCACAGAAATTCTGGCGTCGGGATCGTTGGTTGTGAGTGAACAATCATCTTGTCTATGATAGAAAAATCGAGAGATATGCGAATAAAATAAGTAATGAATTTACGGGTCCGAGTGGGGATTGAGCTCCGGCCATTTGCGTGGCTAGCAGGTGTTCTACCAAACAGCTATGCATATGCTTAGGAGTACATCGAAAATAACTTCCTCAGCTCGGAAATGCAGTTAAAAATAACTCTTTTCATAAACACACGTGTCCCGGGTGAGGGGGGGGGGGGTACAACTGTGCATCCACATAGAAGAAAAAGAAGATGGCTTTCGTTTTTCAAGTCTTCTTAGGTGATTCCCCAAGGGACCCTGTGTGTCGGTCCGTTAACTCAATAGTCTTTACATAGCACAATGGTGTGTTATCCCTCATGTTGTGGTGCTCAGCTTCTTAAGCTTCTTCATTGACCTCTTCTTTGACCTCAGTTTTTGACTACCTGCATAAGTTCTATTACATTTCATTGTGAACACAAGTTCCATAATATCACTCGAACCTTTCTTAGAGAAAATAGGGGAGGAGAGATTTACAATTCCACCAATCACAATAAATATTTCATCAAGAGCGCCGACAACTTCCCAAGGTAAAGGTTCCTTCAGAACTTTAAAAAACTTTTATCCTCTGGAATGCACGCTCGACGTGCACAGGTGCCCTGGCTATTTTTAGAGTCTTTTCCGAGTCCTTCACCATGAACTGCAGCTGTCCACGAAGAAATGGAGGCTGCACAACCCCCAGCCCAAGGTTTTCACATAGCGAGCCCAAGTTGAAACCTTTGTCAATCATGACATCATCTTCAAAACAGTCGAGTTTTTCTAGAACTCCCGATTTCTCTACGTAAGTCCTGTCCGACGCTCGGCCTCCGAAACCGCAGCTCACAAAAGTAATTAAGCCAGCAGGTGAGACGCTAACAAGAAGATTTGCTGCGTGTGTACCTTTGTAATGAGAGTATAAAATTCTACAAGAAGCACAGTGTGATTTTTCTACTGCAACCTCTGTGTAGTCTAGCACAACACGTACCTCTTTATATTCTTCAAAGCATTCAGGCAGATTGCTTTATATTTCTTGTTTGTTTGGCCATGGAATTGCACATTTCAGTACCGCTGCAAGGTTACACAGTGTGCTGTAGAAGTGGCGAGAGATGGTTGTGCGGCTCACAGAAAATAGTGGTGCCTTACACACAAAGGGTAAGCAAGTTTTCAATCGCACAAGAACGAGAATGACTCGTTCAAGAGTAGACATTTCAGCTACAACGTCTTCAATCCTGCTCAGTTCATTACTAATGGCTACAAGCAAAGTCATTGATGACACACCAGTAAAAGCAAGCACAGTATTATCTGATGTCAGCATATCTACAAGCCTGAACTGCTTCCCTATAATGGAGTCTACATCGACCTGGATGCCTTTGTCTTGTGTGCACATGATGTTCTGGCACATCCTTCATGCACTGAGAAAGCTGAAGAAGGGCTTCTGCAACCTCCACTGTTGATAAAGCTATAGCAGTTGCACCACTAGCACATGGATGTGGATGCAGTTTCCTCCTGGCCCTGCTCCTGTACCTGCACGCAAGAAATATTTCCCATAAAGACATATTCAAGCCAATGCAAGCATGCTGAGAATCTTCTAATTTTTGAAAGAGATGACGTCAAAATGATTGAACTTGTTTTAGCTTAATTGCTATAAAAGCAATTACATAGCTCGTTTGCTTTGTAATTGTGTCACACACTTCGGGTGAGGCCCCGCCGATCCGACGTCGACGTGCGGCAGACTCGCAGGCTTCCACTTTTACGCTTCGCCTGAGACGCCTGAAAGGCCTCGAAGTGGCACATTTTCGAATTTATTTGCGGGTTGGTCGACCCGTGCGGGGTTGCACGTGTGGTGATGTTGTGGGCCTGACCGACGCACTCATAAGCAGACACGGAGACTTTATGCAAAACGAACTAGCATTTAATTGAAACAAGGGCAAATGCAGGAGTTAAAAAAATAACAGAGGAAGAAAAACTGATACGCGATGAGAAAGAAAGGCTATAAAAAAACTATGCTCTATAAGAACACTACGAGAGGTAACAAACAAAAGACAAATATGCGGAACATTAATAAAATAACAACAAGATGGAAATCGTAAAAGAGGGTTACAAGAAAATAATGACAGATGATCATTGGTCACGCTTTTGAACTTCAAGGTGCGTCGCAGCGCACAAACTACAAATAAAAACAAAAGGCTGGTTAAAACAATTTACCAGTTTAAAAAAAAAGTACAATAAAAAGTTCCATACGGACCAGGCTAGCTCTTGTGGCACGTAGGGAAGTTGACGGGTGCCGCTGAGGTCTCGCCGGCTTGGTAGACGACGGGGGTGCCCGGATTGCAGCCGTCTCAATACGGTGCGCGGGTCACTCCATGCTCGCCGCCTACGCGAGACTCGCGACAACCGACGACCGCACTTGTTCTGGCTGTACGTCAACTGCCTATTCCTATGCAGTCAAAACCTCTTCAGGGGCGTACACGTGACCCCGTCTCACTGCGGGTAATTTTCCTTTTTTTGGCCGCCGGTTCCCCTTTCGGTACAGGTGCAGGGAAGACAGGCCGGCGCCACGCTGGGTCGTTAGTCCCGGATGTCGTCCCCGGAACACAAAAGCGCCCTCCTTTGTAGGTGGGGGGCCCGCGGATGCTCCGAAAGTTGGAGTCGTTTTGTGACACAGCCCCCTTCTCAAGAATTTGCTGTGTAATATTCAAAAAAAATCAGCAAACGCACAATATTCGAGAGCTTGCAGTGTTCCGGTTGTCCACCAATGCGTTTTCTTTTTCGCGCACGATTTCACTGACGTGGACGGACATCGCAGAGAACTCCTGACACACCACACTTTCACTGTCACTATACGATGCAAGTCATAACCCGCGCACCACGACACGGACATACACATGAAACACGAGAAACACACACTGCTAGAATCGAGGGAGCTGCATTCGAAGCACCCCTTCGGGCCATCATGACACGGATCACAAGATAATCACTACACACATTTCTTCCAAATCCACAAGAAGAAAAACAATTACCGAGCAATTCGAAGTCAAAGTGATACAGAAGGTTTCAGATAAATTAAAAAGGTGCGAAGCATCCATGTATGCAAAACAAACATTTTAGAATGTGGCCTTATGGCATGAATAAAACAGAAACCAAATAAAGCGAATGTTATAGGTCTCTATGCGCGACGCGATCCTCCGCGTTTCATTGAACCCAAGTACACGCAGGCCTCTGTCATCGCCGAGTCGGCTCAAGTAATCTGCCCTACATTCTCTGAACCTTTTATGTTGCTTCACAATCGAATGACAAACGATGAACATTATTTCAGAACACATCTCATTAGCCTTGAAGGTTACGTTTAACGTTTCTTTGTTCATATACATAACTTTTATCCGCGCTGGAGGTGGTCGCGCTCTTGGGGGAGCCATTGGAAGCAACCGGGGCAGACAAAAGCGTGTACGGCCGCTACACGGGCGCCTGTTTCCGTTAGTCTACCCCTCGGAGGCATGCCCTCGTCGTCACCGCGTTCTACGGAAACGGGTCTCCGAACCACGTCGTGTGGCTCGGCCGAAAGGCGCTGCCTCGCAAGGCGCCCCGCGTTTCGAGCCGGTACAATGGAGCGAAGGGGGGTCGGCCTTCGAGCTCCACGACAAAATGTCTGCCTCACCCCTCTACCCGTCGGGCGGTTTGAAGCATCTAGGGGGACCCACTCGACTGGCGAATGCCACAAAACGCAAACGAAGCTTTCGTTACCTCGATATCTGTTTGGCAATTAGCGATTTTCCGGTTGCTTTGCACCCTTGGTTTTCCTTCTGCTTGTGCGGCGTCTTTTTCTTTTTGGACGTTGCCCAGTGCTCACTTTTGAGAAGTCCGCTTGCAACATTTGCAGAGCAGAACTGGTCTCGCCTGTCTCATCGGCTGTAAGGTCTATACAGTCGGTATTTTCTGTTAATTTGTGGACATTCTGACTTGCGGGAAACTTGACCGACGGCTGAACAATGCAAGCGTCTTCCTCAGGGCTGCGCGCCGCTCGCCCTGGAGAACTACTTCCCCAACATTGCCCAGCTCGCCGTGTGCGTCAGCACACACTGTGCCCCGCTCTCTGTACAGGGGTCCTCACCTACTGGGCCGGAGGTACTGCGAACTTCCCATTTAGCTGCTATGGCGACGCACAAACAGGGTGGCTGTGCAAAATTCGTTACAGATGGCATTTCTGTATTAACAAGACTCTCCAGGCAACAGCGCCTCGTCGCCATCACTGTGGCCTTCAGTCGCCTTTGTGGCCACAACGGGATTTTCAGCAGCTACTTTTTAGGTTCACTCGTGAACCCGATGTTCTCCTCCCCAACAGTACTATTACCTTGGCCGGCTCTCAGTGGTCTGGCACCTACGGGCTCTTTGCCCCTTTGTGCCTTGCATCCCAGGTCTCAAACATGCGCCGTCTACCTTCCATTTTCTGGCGCAGTAGCTGAACATGATCCTGGTAAGACTGCTTGTTCGGGACACGGTCGGTCACGCTACTGGGCGTTCTAGCGGCTGAGCTGAGACCCGACTCCGTCGCACACAGTCCCAGGCGCTCTTTCTCCTTCTGAATTCGGAGCCGGGATTTTTCCCTTTCATGCTCCATCTCGAATTCCGCGAGTTGTCTGAAATATGCGCGTTCCGCATCACGCTCCTCTTTACGCTTAGTGCGCTCTCTTTCCACGAAATCGTACAATTCTCTGCCCTCAAAGCCAAAACCCCTGCCCTGTTCAATCAGCTTATCAAACTCCGTGCCGTCCATTGTTAAAACAGTTTGTCCACCAACAAAACAATAAAAGGACGTCTACATACTGCACGCTCAGAGTTACGTCAGTCTCCCAGACATCACCACGTGGTCGGCCAATCCTGTCGCGGACGCCAGATAATGTCACACACTTCGGGTGAGGCCCCGCCAATCCAACACCGACGTGCGGCAGACTCACAGGCTTCCACTTTACGCTTCGGCCTGCGACGCCTGAAAGGCCTCGAAGTGGCACATTTTCGAATTTATTTGTGGGTTGGTGACCCGTGCGGGGTTGCACGTGTGGTGATGTGTGGGCCTGACCGACGCACTCATAAGCAGACACGAAGACTTTATGCAAAACGAACTAGCATTTAATTGAAACAAGGGCAATGCAGGAGTTAACAAAAATAACAGAGGAAGAAAACTGATACGCGATGAGAAAGAACGGCTAAGTACAAACTATGCTCTAAAAGAACACTACAATATGCAACAAAAAACTACGAAGAACACAAAAACAATACTAGAATAAATGAAAAACACATGGGAAATCAAGGAAGAGGGATACAAGGAAATAATTACAGAATGACCATTGGTCGCGCTTTTGATATTAACGTGCGACGCAGCGCACCCTACAAATATTAAAAAAAGGCTGGTTAAAACAATTTAACAGTTTAAAAAAATCACAATAAAAAGTTCCATACGGACCAGGCCAGCTCTTGGTGCACGTAGGGGAGTTGACGGGTGCCGCTGAAGGTCTCGCCGGCTTGGTAGACGACGAGGGTGCCCCGAATTGCAGCCGTCTCAATACGTTGCACGGGTCACTCCATGCTCGCCGCCTACGCGAGACTCGCGACACCGACGACCGCACTTGTTGCTGGCTGTACGTCAACTGCTCTTCCGATGCAGTTCAAACCTCCTCAGTGGGTCACGTACACGTGCTTCCGTCTCATCTGGGAGTAATTTTCCTTGTTTAGATCGCCGTGCCCCTTCCGGTACCGGTGCAGGGAAGACGAGCCGGCGCCACACTGGGTCGTTATAGTCGCCGGATGTCGTCCCCCCACACAAAAGCGCCCTTCCTTGGAAGGTGGGGACCGCGGATGCTCCGAAAATTCGAGTCGTTTGTGACATTTACGTAGCCCCAGTACAGGATATGAAGAGGCATACAACGCGCTTGAGCTTGTTCATAACTGGCTGCTGCGCCGCTTAGCGCCCATTATTTGTTACAGAACGCACGCTAAAAGTTTTGTTTCTTCCATTACCTAGCCGGCCAACGCACGGCAGTGGTGTTTTCGCTGCTATATGGGCGGCTTGATCATGTTATCGTTCGTCTGTCAAAGCGAATATAGCGACAGGTCAGACGAACTCCACAGCGCGCAGCACGACAAACACGAGAGGGAAGAAGACGAGGGTACTAACTATAAATCTTTGATATATGATGCGGCAAACTAATAATAAAGCACATGCTGATAATCCACGTTAGTTTATGCAATTAGGACACAGTGAAAATGCGCACAGGTAATCGCAAGCAGCCAAGGTGGTCCATCCCGCTCAGACACCAGCAAAACAAACGCGTTGCACTGCATTGCCACGCGCACAAAACTGACCTGGTACTGCGGCTTGACTATGCAGCACCATCGTGCCACTGAATGTCAGCAGCCGAGGGAGTAGACTACGTATGACGAGCGCGCGCAAAGGTGCGTGATTACCACGAAGGCTACTCCGAGGGGAACGCAAACAAGCAGGAAAACAAGCAAACCACGCAAAGCTCGAGGCCACCCCCCCCCCCCCTGGCCGCCACGGATTGCCCGCGACTTGGAAAACGATGCGCAAGCGAGTGGAGGAAGATCAGTCGGGCGTGTGAGCGCCCAAGGGCTCTTCCTCTGCGGCTCCGCACAGCAGGACTGACCGATGATGTAAACATATCGCGGAGGTGCTTCAGCACTGTCATCATTCGTGGGCTTGCAGTCGACGGCACAGCCTTGTTTGTATACATGACTGCGAAGCCTATATTTGCTTTTGGCATAATGTGCAGTGTACACGTGGCTTAAGAAATAAAATAAAATGCAGGCACGTGAACGCATATCGTCGAGAGGGTCAATTAAGCCGAGAGGATGTAGGAACCCTCTCTCACTCCACATACATAAGACGTTTTTTGCCGCAATAAAAAGGCGAGATAATTTACCATACGGTAAAGAAAAGAAATCAAAGAAGAAAAAGCGCAAGAAAGCTTTTCGTGCTATAACGACGACGACGTGCAGCATACGGTCATCTAACATTTCACTCCATCCAAAACCCGACGGTTAGCATCGAACCGGCGACCATCGGGCCATCAGCCGAGCACTGGGGCACTGGCCCACGGCATATATCTCGAGGAGGGGGTCAGAGAGCGGAGCGAAGTTGCCGCCATTTGCTTAGAGGAAACCACGCTGCAGTATAGCTGGAGTATCGTTGCGGTGTTGTTTGCGTGGAACCGCGCGGTGCCTACAGGGAAGCAGACAGCGTAAAACACCGGCCTCGTCTTTCCCCCCCCGGAGACAACGACCGTGAACAGGTGCCGACTTGTCGCCCTAGCCAGCTGTAGTCACCTTGATACACCCCTCCAAAACCTTTGCGCGTGGATCGTATACATGCTGGCGGTAGCAGTTGGGCAAGAATGGCAGCGCAGGAAGACGTGAACGCCCCACCATTGACGAAACCCACACTCAAGTGTTGACGCTGAATGGCGTCTCCGGGCGTAGTTTGTGGAAACACACACCCACACACAAACACGCATATACAAGCATTGCGCGGCTTTAGGAAAAGTACCCAGTCTGCGGATGACGTTGCATAGAAAACTGTACGCGGTAGAAGCCTGCATTCGCCTGCCGTGTATCTTTCGTGCGTATATAACGTGCGCTTTCAAAGACGGGTGATACAAGATGCGCCCATTGACTGCGATGAGCTCACCGTTTTCCACCCACACGAGTACGCAAGCCGCCAGGACACAAGCAGGCATCAGGCAGAGGTGAAAACGAACCAACTTAGGGCAAAAATGGTGGCCAGTGACAAACGGCTTTTACGATGGAAGATGTTCATTATATCCCTCAGGGATTTTTTCGGCCGTCTTTTTTTTCAATATTCTTCCAGATAGCAGCGGTCAGAGCAGCGGGAACTTTCCTCTCCAATAAGATGCGGAACCGGAACGCGGTCAGTGCACGCTGGACGTTCAAGTCATCGTTTGTTCGCGTCGTGGCGGA
>WOVY01011983.1:0-362237 GCA_013436015.1 Rhipicephalus annulatus
CCACTCCTGTTGGCACTCAGCCATCAGCGGACATATGGCAATACAAAAGCATCCAGAAATTCATATCAATTAAAGATCATATAAGCAGTATACAGACCATCTGATGAATAATACATGATAAAAAGATAACATGTAGGTTAAATCAAATCAATCCGGATAAGCAGCCCGGAATACCAAAGAAATATGCACAATAAACAGTCGCAAAATACATAAGATTATTATTATACAGAATAAAATATACTGACTTCAGTAAAATATAACATAGGCAACGAGTGTGAATGGCATTATTCATTTGTGAAAAAAAGAAAAAAAAAAAACAAAAACATAACAGTATGACACGAAAAAGATACGCATCATACATATTCCAATTGATGATTTATAATATACAGTTTCATAGATTTTTCGACATAGTATTAAAATCAAGGGGGCTTAGGTGATTTATTAAATGCGGAACCTGGTAGCCTATATGCTGCCGGCCATAAGCTGTTCGGAACTTCGGTATTACCCTAGTTTCATTGCGTAGAGAATAACGACATTTTGATTGGGGTGATTTAGCTGTGTAGAGCTTGTTCTTTTTTATATGCTGAAATATTCTATAATAGTACATTTGGTTAGCTTTTAGCAAATGTGTTTAATAAACAAATCATGCGTTCGCAAATCTCGAAGCCTACCTGTGTAGTTTTCAAAGCATCTAAGGACTCTCTTTTGCAATATTATCAATTTCTGAATTTTTTGAGTATGTTGTACCCCAGACTAGCATGCAATATGTAAGGCGAGAGTAGAACATGGAGTAATATAATACTTTTTTAAGCCAAAGCGGTATCAGATCCCGGATTTTATTAAAGCATCCCGTGATTTTACTCAGTTCAGCGGACAATTTTTCCACATGTGTCGTCCAGGACATATCGCCTCCTAAACCATATGCCCAGGAATTTATGAGCCTACTTGTTCTATTTGCACATTTGAAACAGTATTGCTAGCTTAAAATTGATCGGCTTGTTAATAGGGGCAAAATAATGTATTTAGTTTTATTAACATTGAGTTGCAATTGGTTGCTGTGCAACCACGACATAAGTAGTTTTAAGTAATTATTATTGAAATTTGTAGCATTTGCAGCGACTTTCCAGCAAAAATACATTTGTGTCATCAGCATACATAATTACACTTTGGGAATATGGTAATAAGCAAGATCGTTTATACAAGTTAAACAACAAGGGTCCAAGTATAGATCCCTGCGGGACGCCTTGTAGTATCTTTAATTTCGTAGATTTGGAATTGTTAATAGATACATACTGATACCTGTTTGTAGATAACTTCGAATCAAGTCATGTGCTGTCCCTCTTATCCCACAATCATATATCTTAGTCAACAAAATGGCGTGGCTCACAGAATCAAAAGCTTTTCTTAAATCTAGAAAAAGACCAATGGTGTATAATCTTTGTTCAATGTTATTTATTATTTCATGTTTTATAGAAAGTAATGCTTCTTCACAGGATCTTTTTTTTCGAAACCCATATTGCACGTCAGACATAATAGAGTACTTTTGAACAAAACCATCAACGCGAACGTTTATGACTGTCTCAAAAATCTTTGACATGACTGGTAATACCGATATAGGGCGGTAATTATTAAAAGTGTAGTCTGTGCCACCTTGTGCACCGGGCACACTCTAGCCAGCTTGAGTGCTTCTGGGAACACACCCTGTTCGAGCATGCAGTTAATGACGTGGGTTAAAGGACTGCAAATTATATCCATTACATATTTCACGGCAGCTGGTTTGATATCGTCGTAGCCTGCAGCTGCATTGTTTTTAGGTTACGCATGATGTTTGACAGTTCGTGCTCCGTAGCTGGTGCCAGTACAATAGAATTACTTGAAACTGGTTTTTTTATACGCATCTACACTTGGATGTTCATAGCGCACAGTCGAACTGTACTCTCCACTACGAATGAATTGGTGGTTTAACATATTAGCGGCTTCGTCATCATTTAGGATGCCTTGATTTGTAGTTACAACTATTGGCGCTGCGTCATTCTTTCTTTGAGCAAGATTGTTAACCGCCTGCCAGAACTTCTTTTTGTCATTTGCTACTTGGGAGAACAAATTCTCATAATAACAGATTTAGCATATCTAAGTTCTGCATTGAGCTTATTTCGATATTTTTTGAACTCAGCAAACTTTTGTGGGTCACGCGTCTTAAAGAAAAGAATGATACATGTTATTTTAGCGGCAATCTTATTTAAAAGTGCCCCGCGTAATCCATGGCTTTCTAATCTTTTTCTTCCGGGTACGCTTAGTTGTCTTAATAGGAAAGGCTAGCTCGTAGCATGACATGAAACTGGCATAGAAATGTTATATGCTTTATTTACATCACATTGCTGGAAAATCGGTTCCCAGTTTGTCTTTGGATCAGAGAGCGGAAATGAGCTAAAGAATTTGGGTTTATATTCCGATATGTGCACACGCCCATTTTTATGCTTTTATCATTTGTCATTGGCAAGAAACAAAATATCGGTAAATGATCACTTATGTCCACTGATAAGAGGCCAGCATAGCTACTTGTGCCAGGTGCATTTGTAATGGCGACATCTAGCAACGTCGCGCTATCCGCTGTAATACGAGTGGCTAGATTGATAAAATTTTCACAGCCATAAGCATATAGAGTTCGCTTAAGTTCACGCGCATTAGTGTCATTTCCCAGCATGTTGATATTCAAGTCACCCATTATCAGAAACTTTGAACCAGTGTTAGTTAGATAGTTTAATAGTTCATCAGTGAATTCAAAGAATGGCGTCTTATTTCCGTTTGGGGGCCGATATATGACACATACATAAAAAGATTTCAAAACATACCGTAAGACATTCTATATGTTCGTTAGTAGTGGTGAAACTTGAAATCACTTCGTATTGCAGATGTTCTCTAAGATACATAGCCACGCCGCCACCACGCCCATTAGTACGTGTGATGCCTTGGTATGTGTACCCTTCTAATTGAGGCGGCCTTTTCACTTTGCGTTAGCCATGTCTCAGTAAACATCAACACATTGAAGCTAATGTCCATATTTTCAAGAAATTCTCGCAGGTCATCTCCTTTGTCTCTAATACTTCGTAGGTTTAAATGCAAGGCTGCCATGAACTTATTTGGATTTAACTTAGAAACAGAATATTAAACGAGTCATAATCGTGATAAGTACAGCAGTTGAGACCGGAATTAGCCATGTATGTCAGTAATTAGTGCACAAAATTGTGTTCAGCTAGACTGTGGCATTCACTCGACCATTTTATCAACATCATCCAAACAGATTAGGCGAAGCACAGGTGCGGTTTCATTTCCGCCGTGCGAAATCTTTTCCGCCAGCTGTCCACACAAATTTCCAGTTAACAGCTCTTTCTTTCTGATGGCAGCTCCGAGCAGCTGCTTAGCTTCTTTCGTCAAATGCTCATTGATGAACACTGGATTCTGCTTGTCGAATCCAAGCATTTTGTGTCTAGTCTCGTCTTCTTTGATTTAGCAAGAATTGCATTCCTTTTGTCTCGGCGGACAAAACGAACAATAATGTTGGACTGGTCATGCCTAGCAGTAGGAACTCTGTGGCAGACGTCTATGTCATGCTTTTCAATGTCCTCTTTTATCAGTTCGCCAATTTTTGTTACCACTGATATTGGTTCACTGTCAAGAGGTATGCCCTTGATTTCTAGATTGTTTGATCGCTGGTATTGCTCTAGCTCCTCCAGCCTGCGCGTCAGCTTGCATTTTGTGACTTCAGTTCCTTGTTTTCAAGCAGAATTTTTTGCAAATCCTCTCTTATAAGCTTGAGTTCCTGAATATCAGGCCTCAGTCCTTTAAGTTCATTCAATGTATCCTTAATTTCATGCAACTCAGCGGCTAATTCACTCCGCAGATCGTCAACCTGCTTTTTAGTCATAATATCTAAAAAAAACGTACACTATTCACAACAAACAACAGATCCAAAGTCTGGGCAGGGCAGTTTTCGCTCGGCAGCAGTGCACACGTTTCACGTTTGGCAACACAAACAGAAAAACAGCAAGCCTCACCTGAAAGACAGATATCTTTTAGTTACGTGTGCAATGTGCACCGCTGCCGAACTGCAAACGCCGGTAGGTCCGGGGGCGCTTTTTGAAGCCAGCCGTAGCGTCCACCGCCACCAAGCGGACGATGCCGATCGCCTTGTTATCACCGGGGGTGTAGCCGATCAAACCCGCCCGAAGATAGAGGGTCCGCCGGCTGGAAGTATCTTGGAAAAATTATCCCTTGGTCCACGTCTCGCAGCTTGAAACTTTCAAAGTCTGGAAAGACAGATATCTTTTAGTTACGTGTGCAATGTGCACCGCTGCCGAACTGCAAACGCCGGTAGGTCCGGGGGCGCTTTTTGAAGCCAGCCGTAGCGTCCACCGCCACCAAGCGGACGATGCCGATCGCCTTGTTATCACCGGGGGTGTAGCCGATCAAACCCGCCCGAAGATAGAGGGTCCGCCGGCTGGAAGTATCTTGGAAAAAATTATCCCTTGGTCCACGTCTCGCAGCTTGAAACTTTCAAAGTCTGGAAAGACAGATATCTTTTAGTTACGTGTGCAATGTGCACCGCTGCCGAACTGTGGTTAGCGCCTCGTTTAGAAGATACACGCTCGTGTATTTCAGCCCCGCTGTTCCTGTCCCTTCTCTACGGCTCTTGGTACGTGACAAACTGGTGGAAGTGCTGGGTGATCTATGCACCGTACCCCTCCACATACCAGGAACACAAGCGTCGTACCGGTGGTCACTCCTGTGCACCGCGCCAGCAGAAGGATCCGAGGGCAATCCCCTGAGTTTGGACCGCTCGCAAACAACATGGCAGCTCCGACCAGCCATGCCGACACCAACCCAACTAATACGAACGGCACAACGCCGCTCCATTGCACCTTACTCACACCGCGAACGCCAAATCCTTTTCATGGCACTGCACTTGAGGATGTGGAAGATTGGCTTGTTCATTACGAGTTCGTTGCCGTGCACAACCAGTGGGACGACGCAGACAAACTGCGGCACGTCTATTTCAGTCTTTTGGACGGCGCACGTGTCTGGTACGAGAACCGGGCAGGTATTCTTACATCATGGGAAGACTTCAAACGCCGACTTCTTGCGACATATGCAAGCCCTGACCGTCGGGAGAGAGCTGAGCGCGATCTGCAGTCCCGCATACAACTACCAAATGAAGGGGTTGCGATGTATGTCGAGGAAATGACGCGCCTCTTCCACCGAGCTGACCCCGGCATGCCAGAAGAAAAGAAGGTACGGTACCTCATGCGCGGGGTGAAAGAGCAACTTTTCGGTGGGCTAATACGCAGTCCACCCAAGACTGTGTCAGAATTTCTCACGGAAGCTGTCACCATCGAAAGCACCCTTAGGCACCGGGCCCCGTCATACGAGCGGCACGTCAATGCTTCAACTACGGACTACTTTGGAGCTTTCGGTGGCCAAATGGATTTTTTCCGAGAGCTCATACGTTCAGTCATCCGCGAAGAACTCCAGAAGCTATCAGTGCCCTCGCAGCCCCCTACCTCTTCCTTCTCCAGCGTTGTCAGAGATGAAGTCCAGCATGCTTTAAGAGAACCATCTTGCATGCGGGATTATCAACCACCCGGTGACTTCCCCCGCATGTCGTATGCTCAAGCTTTGCAGCAACCTGTAACACCCGCAATCCCGCATCCCACCGTGGCCCCAGCCATGCTGCAGACGGTTCAAGCGGCGCCATATTACAGCGCACCTCGCCCGATCCCGCGAAAATCAGACGTCTGGCGTGCGCCTGATCGACGTCCTCTCTGCTTCCACTGTGGCGAAGCTGGGCATCTTTACCGACACTGTTCTTACCGGCAACTTGGACTACGCGGATTTTCGACGAACTCACCACCACCCAGGTTCGGTCACCGGCCCCCTGATATTGAAGAGTATGTGGCTCAACAGCGCGGAACTTCGTCATCCTTGCACCAGTCACGCTCCCCGTCGCCGCGGCGATTTTCTCCTAATCGCCGCATCTATTTGAGCGTGGCGCAGGGTCGGTCCCCCAGTCAGCGCCGGGAAAACTAACCACAGCGACCTTCGGGGGCGAGGCCGCTCCTACTGCACAAGCTCAAGGCCTCCTACCGACGCTTCCGCAAACTGAAGATTCCCCGACGACGACGACACCAGCTGGTTCCGAAAAGGTTTCATTAGATATTCCAGTGCTGCTCGACGGTCGCAAAGTCACTGCTTTAGTTGACACGGGTGCGGATTTTTCTATAATAAGTGAAAAACAGGCTGCTCTTCTAAAGAAAGTGACGATGCCTTGGAACCTCAAGCCAATTCGTACTGCTGGCGGGCACGTCGTCATGCCACTCGGCGTTTGCACAGCACGAATACAGATTCGTGGTTCAACCTTTGTTATCAGCTTGAGCGTTCTCCGTCAGTGTTCTCGAGACCTGATCATTGGCATGGACTTCCTGAGGGAGCACGGTGCTATCATCGACATTCGACAACGCCTCGTCACGTTCTCAACAAAAAGCGCCCCACCAGAGCATAATCCTGACCACGATCGAGTATGTCTGCGGGTAATTGACGATGCTGTCACGATACCACCGCGCTCAAGTGTTATGGTTCAAGTGGCTAGTAACAAATCAGCACACGGTGAAATGATGGCGGATAGCAATCGATCCCTGCTCTTTTCCCAAAGTGTCTGCGTAGCACGAAGCCTAGTAGACCTTCAGGATGGCCATTGCGAGGTACTTGTTACGAACTTCAGCTACGAGCGCCGACACCTTTTCCCTGGTACTGTCATCGCCTATGCCTACCCAGTAACTAATGTGACTGAGTGTTTTGCTTCCGAGGCAACCGATAATACCGAAGCACCTCTCCGGGGCGTCGACATAAATCCAGCGCTTTCTGACGAAAACAAACGAAGGCTTAACGACCTGTTGATAGAATTCCACGCCTGTTTTGCACGTTCATCGAGAATCCGCCAAACATCGATTACCAAACACCGTATTATCACCTACGGCGACGCGCACCCTATACGGCAACAGCCTTACCGCGTTTCACCAACTGAACGACGCGAGATTCAAAAGCAAGTGAAGGAAATGCTTCAAGACGGTGTAATACAGCCATAAAGTAGCCCTTGGTCATCGCCAGTGGTCCTTGTAAAGAAGAAGGATGGTACACTTCGCTTTTGTGTCGATTATAGGAAGCTGAATAACGTCACAAAGAAAGACGTGTACCCGTTGCCTCGAGTGGACGATTCTCTTGACAGGCTGAGGCGAGCAAAGTACTTTTCCTCAATCGACCTCAAAAGTGGTTATTGGCAAATTGAAGTCGATGAACGTGACCGCGAAAAAACGGCTTTTGTAACTCCTGACGGCCTGTATGAGTTCCGAGTGCTCCCATTCGGCCTCTGTTCCGCTCCGGCCACATTCCAACGAATGATGGATACCGTTCTCGCTGACCTCAAGTGGAAAAGTTGCCTCGTCGATCTAGATGATGTCGTTGTCTTTTCAAAAGCGTTTGACGAGCACCTTCATCGCCTTCGGAGTGTTTTTGAAGCCATACGATCCGCTGACCTTACCCTCAAGCCAGAGAAGTGCCATTTCGGCTACAATGAACTGAAGTTCCTGGGTCACGTTGTGAGCGCTGCAGGCGTTCGGCCCTATCCCGAGAAGACTGCCGCTGTGGCCTCTTTTCCAGCTCCGACAGACAAAAAAGTCTTCGGCGATTTCTGGGGCTCTGCGCCTACTATCGCCGCTTTATTGAAAACTTCTCTAAGGTTGCGGAGCCTCTCATCAGACTTACGCGTGACGACACCCCATTTCAGTGGACTGACGAACAAGCGACTGCCTTTGCAGAGCTGCAACATCGATTGTCTTCTCCTCCTGTACTCGGTCATTTCGATGAGGACGCTGACACAGAGGTGCGCACTGACGCAAGCAACATTGGTCTCGGAGCTATCCTGCTGCAAACACAAGATGGGATTGAACGTGTGATTGCCTACGCGAGCCGCACTCTATCACGTGCCGAAACCAACTATTCAACATCAGAGAAGGAATGTCTCGCGGTAATATGGGCGATTACAAAGTTCAGGCCTTATCTATATGGGCGCCCATTCAAAGTTGTGAGTGATCACCACGCTTTATGTTGGTTGGCTAACCTCCGAGACCCCTCTGGTCGATTAGCACGATGTAGTCTGCGACTTCAGGAGTTCGATATCACCATTGTATACAAGTCGGGTGGAAAGCATGAAGACGCCGACACGCTATCACGAGCACCTCTGGAGTCCGACCATACAACTGTAGAAGACGACAGCACCTTCCTGGGGACTCTCAGTGGGGCGGACCTCCTCAGTAAGCAACGAGCGGACCCCGAGTTAAGACCCATCATCGATCATTTAGAAGGCAGCACCGCGTCTGTTCCTCGTCCCCTTTCCCGTACGTTGCCGTCATTTTGCTTACGACACGACATATTATACAAGAAAAACACTGGTGTTGGCAGCAGATCTTATCTTCTAGTCGTCCCTCATGACCTTCGTGATGACATCCTATTAGCCTGCCACGATGAGCCGACATCCGGCCACCTGGGATACTCACGGACACTCGACCGGGTTCGAAAGCTATATTTCTGGCCAAAACTCGCAGCTTGTGTCAAACGCTACGTGAAAGGATGCCGCGAATGTCAGCGTCGCAAGTCACCACCTGTGAAGCCTGCAGGCCTCTTACAACCCATCGATCCACCGCGTACGCCGTTTGACCAAGTTGGGATGGACCTTCTTGGACCGTTTCCTATGTCTCACTCCGGAAACAAGTGGATCATCGTCGCAACTGATTACTTGACGCGTTATGCTGAAACGAAGCCATTGCCACGCGGTACAGCATCTGAAGTCGCCCAGTTTTTCATGCACCACATTGTGCTTCGTCACGGTGCCCCGTCATTCATCATCACTGACCGAAGGACAGCATTTACGGCAAAACTGTTGGACGACATCTTCAAGCTCAGTTACACGAACCACCGCAAGACAACCGCATACCGCCCCCAGAGTAACGGCTTAACAGAAAGGCTGAACAAAACGCTGGCGGACATGATTTCTATGTACGTGGATGTGCAGCATAAAACGTGGGACGAAATCCTGCCATACGTAACGTTTGCGTACAACACCGCAACCCAGGAAACGACAAGGTTCGCACCTTTCCGCCTCGTTTACGGTAGAGACGTGCAAACCATGCTAGACGCTATGATTCCTTGTGACATCGACCAGCACGAGCTACTAACTCCCGATGTCAACAATTACATTCAGCGTGCAGAGGAAGCACGTCAATTAGCTCGCGTGCACATAAGATCGCAGCAATGTGAAGACGCCCGAAGGTACAATATCCACCACCGACAAGTCTCCTACCAACCTGGCGACCAAGTGTGGGTTTGGACTCCTGTTAGACGGCGAGGTCTGAGCGAAAAACTCCTGAGCAAGTACTTCGGACCCTACAAAGTATTACGGCGGTTGAACGAGGTCAACTATGAAGTTATTCCAGACGGAGGCTCGGCAACGCCACAGCGCCACTCACCACGAACAGAGATTGTGCATGTCGTCCGCCTAAAACCTTATATTACGCGGTGATACTCGTCTTATTACGCCCGGGCAGCAAACATTTTCGTTTTTTTTACATTGCCCGTTGGGTCTCGAACGAACTGTGAACTCTGTTAATGGTTTTTTTTTTCTCTTATGACCAACCTCAGACAATTTTTTTTGCACCTGCATATGCCCTGTGCACTATAGCTACCGTTTCTCTTTTTTCCCCTTACCGACCCTGCTGTCCCCTTGTGTATGAGCATCGGGTCGATGCTCTAATGGGAGGGGGAATAATGCCACCTAGAGTTGTGAGCCGGCAAGCCCTAGCGAGCCGAAAAGGGCAAGGAGAACGAAGAAGAAGTGTGGTTAGCGCCTCGTTTCGAAGATACACGTTCGTGTCTTTCTGCCCTGCTGTTCCTGTCCCTTCTCTACGGCTCTTGGTACGTGACAATATATATCTGTGTGTGTGTGTGTGTGTGTGTGTGTGTGTGTGTGTGTGTGTGTGTGTGTGTGTGTGTGTGTGTGTTGTTGCGAACGACGGGCCGATCCCGCCGAAGCCACCACTGTTGCGAAAGACGGCGACGCCGACCCGGTCCCACAGGCGCCACTGCTTTCAACTCCGCCGGGAAGGTCACCAGCCGTTTGGTAGCGTATGTTTCTCAGCTCGCGACTGCTTCTGCGCAGAGACACATGCCGGCCCTCCGACACGGGGACGCCTCTCACATAGGACCGCCGATCGCGACGCGCCGCAGGGCTTCTTTTATTTACCCCGGGTCCAACCAAAAAGTCCAATCAGAAGCGCCGCTGGTCGTCAGGGCAGGTTCCGCCAATGGGGTCGCCGCGCCATGCGTCAGACCACCAGACACGAGGACGCCGGCTCGCTGTCACGTGCACAGCTGACTCAATGCACGTGGGCCAGAGGGCGCCGCGCGTGTTCACGCCGTCGAGTCGATCGCGCCAGGCAGACTGCGGGCTGGCCTTGACCCAGATTGCCTTTTCCAGAGGCACGGACGTTTGACGAGGACTCGCTGGCATAACAGCACCCCCGCCGCCAGACAATGCACCGGAAAGACGAGCTGCTTCCACGGGGCTCGGATGTCAGGTGCGCTCGTTCGCCAGGTCCCTCCAGGTTCGCCTCCAGGGCCATGAGGAGAATACAGCTCCAAACTGTTCCGGGAACACATCCCATTTTTGACGACGGATCCCAGCTCCACTGGCTTGTCGCCACAACTTGTCGACCAGCTTCACTCGTCTTCTTCTGACCATCTTCGGTTTCAGCACTTGTCGATGGTTCTGCAACTTGCTAAGAACGGTTCGACAACAAACAACACACGACACAAGCAAGTGCCCTCGGTCACCCGACAGAACACCAGACAAAGTATAGTACAACATATACCTATCTACGTGTCTATCGGAATTTTGTTCCCCCTACATCAAGAGGCACATGTGGGACACAAGACTCTTAAAGTAAGAACTTGAATTTTTCACACTTACAACAACGCAACGAATTAGAATACCACATAAAGTTGGCCCCCTTGAGATCACTCTGAACGAGAGCGCTCAGCCCAGGTCGTGATGAGGTCAAAATTTTGCCCCGAATCGCCAACGAGAAACCGAAAGGTTGAGAAGTTACTAGCTGGAACGCACTGCTCAATGCACCTGCATTAGCGTTTACCTTTCCTTTATTTTTTTTTTGATAGCGAACGTCAAAGTTGCGCTGTGGAGCAACATGCTCCTCTTCAGTAACCGGCCACTTTTAGGCGACGATACCTATGCGGCACCAAGAGCGGCTCACACTTTCGACGTTGCACAGGGGAACAACGATACGGCTTGCTACGGATTGACTCCTCACCGCTTAGCTTGATATCGTGTTCGATCACCCTCGTGTTTCCGGGGCGGTCCGAAAACACGTCTTCAAACTCGGAACCAATCTTTCCCAGGTCCTCTTTCTCAGGTCCTCCTTCACTTAAGCTAGGCTCTAGGTTTATCTGCTCCCGGATTACTTTCGATCCCCCTTCAATTACCTCACTAGAACTCAAAATTTCTGCTTCCTCTTCCTCTGAAGCATTCAACAGCTGATTTACGACCCGCTTGATGTTGAGCATTGGGTTTCATCAAGTTGTAAATTTTGTCCGGCCGCCTTCCTAATTTCACTTCATAATTTGTATCGCAAGGCTTCGATAATACTTTGGCGGGCCCTTCCCAATCAACCTCAAGCTTGTTCCTTTTGGATGGCTGCAGCAGCATTACCTGATTATCAACTTCAAAAGCGCGCTTCACCGATTTCTCGTAGTGCTCCTTCGACAGCACTTGTGCCGCGTTTTTCTGGCTTTCCACTAGCGCTTCAATTTGGCTTTCCACTAGCGCTTCAATCGAGAGATCCTCACGCTGCTCTCGAATGAGCGTCTCTCGATCAACTCTCGGCAGCTCGCTCCAACTTTCCGCCACGGGCGAGAGCGTTGCAACCCTCTCGCTCTGACTCAATGGCGCCATGTCGTCTCCCCCCACGCATACCGCACCGGCCGTTTCCGCGATGGGCCGCTCGCGTGACTGCTCACATGACTCATGCGGAAAATTCCCTTTCTGGGGTTCCGTCGACCCGCCGACAAGGTCACTTGAGAGTTCACTGCATTGAACCAGATCAAGCTGCCGCGATAGCTTCCGCGCTTGCGATCGCGTGAGGGCCATGCACGCAAAGTTGGGGAAGAACGATTTGCCCTGCTCTTTGAGAAGCTGCTCCGAGTTGTTGGAGAAAAGATAAAGAAAACGATCATTTAGCGCGGCAGACACAGCTGCTTCGGTGCGAAGTTCACCGAACGGGCCTTCAATGACAACCGTGGCGATTGGTAAGCGAACACTCTGCTCCTCGGCGACTTGCCTGATCCACGCGCATTCTCCTGTTAAGTCATCCGGAGACACCAATGAAGGATGGACAACGTCCATGGTTGCCGCTGAATCTCTAAGTGCTCGGCACGTTTTCTCATTCACCCTATATTCTTGGAGATACGGCTCCAACAACCGCATGTTTTTTTCTGATTCTCGGATTGTTGCGAAGGCAAACTTTTCCTGACAGTTTCTCGCGATGTGCCCTTCCTTTTTGCAGTTGTAGCAGATTAGCGGCTTCCGTTTGTTTGCCCTTCCCCTACACTATCCTTCGTAAGAGACGGTTCCTTCTTGAAATTACGGTGCGGAGCGGGTTTCCGTTGATCAGGTTTCCTTGAAAAGCCCTCTTTCCTTTCATCCTTTTCAACGCGCACTGCCCTGCTATGCAACTTTCGGCGAGCATAATACTCCTCAGCTAACTCAGCTGCCTTATTTAACTGTACTTCCCCAAGTCTGTCCTGCAGCCAAAGCTTGACATCCTCCTCGATGCAGCGGTAGAATTGCTCCAATGCAACGCATTCCACCACTTTATCGCGGTCGTCATAAACACCTTCGCCCTTGAGCCATTCAATCAAATCGGCTTTAAGACGAAACGCGAAGTCAACGTGTGACTCATTCCCCTTTTTAGCATACCGGAACCTTTGCCTGAAAGCCTCGGGTGACAACTTATAACGTCTCAAGAGTACTTCCTTAACCTCGTCATAGCTCTCAAACGCTTCCCTCGATAAGCAAGTTATCGCGTCGGACACTTCGCCGGGAAGAAGAGCTAGCAGGTTCCGCGCCCAAAGAGACCGCTCCAAAGCGTTTCGCTCACAGACGTGTTCAAACTTGACGAGATATTTCGCCATGTCCTCGCCTACTACGAACGGTGGCAATTGGTCCCTAATTCTAAAACCGCTGACCTGAACTGTTGGAGAAGCTACGCTAGGCGCCTGTGAACACTGTAGTATTGCCAATTCTATTCGTTTCATCTCGAGGCGTTCCTGTCTCTCGGCCTCCTCGCGACGTTCGCGCCTTTCAGCCTCCTCACGTTCGCGAGCTTCACGCCTTTCAGCCTCCTCACGTTCGCGAGCTTCACGCCTTTCAGCCTCCTCACGTTCGCGAGCTTCACGCCTTTCAGCCTCCTCACGTTCGCGAGCTTCTACTTCCCGCCTTTCAGCCTCCTCACGGCGTGCTTTAATATCCACCCAGGCCTCATCGACTTCCTCAGCCGACACTCCCTCATCCTTCATGATCTCAAGGATCGCTTGCTTTCGTTTCGCACGGCCTAAAGTAATGCCGAGTTCCTCACAAATTTCGATGAGTTCCTTCACTTTAAGGTTCTCCATCGTTCACACTAGCCTCTTGCTGTTTGCCCCTGTTAACAATTTACTTGCCGTACCCACTATAAGCCTACTAGCAAGACGCGCAAGCAATTTTTCACACTCCCGTGTTTACCCCCTCCGCATTAACTTTGGTTTCAAAGCACTTCGACTTTGCTTGAAACGATCAAAGCTCACTACAATGCTTCACACAGCCCTTCTCTAAACTACTACAACCTGAGCTAGAGTAGTCTGGTGAACTGAGGGGAAACATCAGGCACTCACCGCATCGATGTCGCTGACGCCGGCCGATCCCACCGCTGCCACCACTGTTGCGAACGACGGGCCGATCCCGCCGAAGCCACCACTGTTGCGAAAGACGGCGACGCCGACCCGGTCCCACAGGCGCCACTGCTTTCAACTCCGCCGGGAAGGTCACCAGCCGTTTGGTAGCGTATGTTTCTCAGCTCGCGACTGCTTCTGCGCAGAGACACATGCCGGCCCTCCGACACGGGGACGTCTCTCACATAGGACCGCCGATCGCGACGCGCCGCAGGGCTTCTTTTATTTACCCCGGGTCCAACCAAAAAGTCCAATCAGAAGCGCCGCTGGTCGTCAGGGCAGGTTACGCCAATGGGGTCGCCGCGCCATGCGTCAGACCACCAGACACGAGGACGCCGGCTCGCTGTCACGTGCACAGCTGACTCAATGCACGTGGGCCAGAGGGCGCCGCGCGTGTTCACGCCGTCGAGTCGATCGCGCCAGGCAGACTGCGGGCTGGCCTTGACCCAGATTGCCTTTTTCAGAGGCATGGACGTTTGACGAGGACTCGCTGGCATAACAGTGTGTTGGGGCACACTGAGCGCGGCATCAAGTGACGTGTGAGCTTGTGATCGTATAACGGATTTGCTTTTACTAGCCAAGGCCACCTATATGTCAGCACAGAAAATTCGAGCTGTAACTATATATATATATATATATATATATATATATATATATATATAACGAGACTACGTCCGGTACGGCAGTAACTGCAGGGTATCTTTTTAATCCAGACGCACGAGCCAGAGACCCAGCCCGCGTGACATACGATGATGATCACTACAATGGTTTGGTCATACAGATGAAGATGAAGTACATAGTCAGCGCTCACACTATTTTCCCCCTTCGCGAAAGAGGAAAGCAAATTAGAAGGGTTGGGACGCCGAATATATCGTTTCAGTCGAGAGACGTGGGCGATCTCGGTGCGGCGGCGATGGCGATCAGGAGCCGCGTTGACAGCAGCAACGCGATAGTTGGCTTCAGATGTTCGTTCCAGGACGGTGTATGGACCAAGATATCGGTGAAGAAATTTTTCGCACAGCCCAGGTGCACGAACAGGTGTCCACAAAAGGACTTCGTTGCCTGGGCGGAACACAACAACTCGATACTTTGCATCAATGTCGTTTTTTCTCTTGTCCTGAATGGTAGCAGTGTTGGCGCGGGTGATTTCACGGCAGCAGGCGACGCGAGCAGAGAACTCTTCTGGGAGAGATGAAGATGGAACGAAAGATGTGGACAAAAAGGTGGTGGCCAGAACAAAAGTAGGTACACGGCCATACACGAGAAAAAAAGGGCTAAAATTAGTCGTACGCTGTATGGCAGTATTATATGCGAACGTGACGAAAGGAGGTATAGTGTCCCAGTTTTTGTGATCCGGTTGCACGTACATAGAGATCATATCGGACAAAGTTCGGTGAAAACGCTCAGTCAGACCATTAGTTCCTGGGTGATGCGCTGATGCGGTCTTGTGGATAGTGTCAGAGGCCTGGAGGACTTCAGCAAGGACATGTGAAAGAAATGTCTTGCCACGGTCACTAAGAAGCACACGTGGTGCGCCATGTCGTAAAATAATGGCGTGAAGGAAAAAATCGGCGACTTCATAGGTAGCACCAGACGGAAGAGCTGCCGTCTCCGCGTATAGCGAGTAAGGTGGTCGACGGCAGTAACAATCCAACGGTGACCAGCTGGCGTAAGCGGAAGAGGTCCGTATAAGACTGATGCCCACAAATTCAAAGGGAGTGGACGGGCACGGCAGTGGTTGCAATGGTCCCGCGGGAAGAGACGTGGTACGTTGCCGGTGCTGGCATGACGCGCAGGAAGCGACGTACTTGGCGACAGAAGTGGAGAGGCCAGGCCAAAAGCAGCGAGTCTTGAGGCGGTCGTAACTCTTGTGGAACCCCAAGTGGCCAGCTGTCGCATCATCATGAAACGCTTGTAAAACGTCCAGACGAAATGAACGAGGAATGACGGGGACCCATTGGTTACCGAGAAAATTGTAAATTTGACGACATAATGTTCCATCTTGAAGCTTGAAACGGGCAAGTTGTCGTCTTAGGCGGCTGTTTGGAGCACGCGATAAGCCAGTGAGCCGATCGATGATTGTGCGGCAGTATAGGTATCGGCATGTTGGAGCGAGGCGAGATCTGTGTGCGAAAGGAGGTCCGCCGACGCAACAAACTCTTTCGAAGCAGCAGCCATCTGTTTGGTCACTTTGGTGGGCGGTGACGAACAGATGGAAAGTGACACTTCGGCGCTTTGCGAGAGTGGGCAACGTGACAAAGCATCGGCATCTTCGTGCTGTCGACCTGACCTATATGTGACACTGTAGTAATACTCTTGCAATCATAGTACCCAACGGCCAAGGCGTCCCGACAAATTTTTGCGGGACGATAACCAACACAGAGCATGATGGTGAGTCACTATTGTGAAATGCCGGCCGTATAAATAAGGGCGAAACTTTTGTACGGACCACACGATGGCGAGACATTCTTGCTCAGTGATGCTGTAATTCCGCTCAACAGGTGAAAGAGTACGGCTCGTGTAGGCTACGACTTGTTCTTCGAGAGCGTGGTTCCGCTGAAGAAAGACAGCACCGATGCCTAGTCCACTTGCGTCAGTGTATAGCACACTATAGGTGCTGCAGGGTCTAAATGGCGAAGCACTGGCCGTGATGTGAGGCATCGCTTGAGGGTGTGAAAAGCGACTTCGCAGTCATCCAATCAGACAAAAGGTGCCCTCGTGGCAAGAATTTTGTGCAGAGGAGCCGCAATAGTTGCGAAATCACGCACAAAGCGGCGGAAATACGACGCCAAGCCAAGGAAGCTGCGGCGGTCTTCGGGTGTGGTTGGTGTAGAAAAGTGCAGTACCACAGCAACCTTGTCGGGATCGGGCTCAACGCCATGTTTACTGACGACGTGACCGAATACCTTGATGCCGTGACTGGCAAACCGACAATTCTTGGTGTTGAGCTGGAGACCGGCCTTAGCTAAACACGTGAGGACTTCGTCCAGCCGTTTCAGGTGCTGTGAGAAGCTGGACGAAAAGATGACAATGTCGTCCAGGTAGCAAAGGCTGGTCTTCTATTTTAATTCCCGCAGTACCATGTCTATCATTCGTTCGAATGCGGCTGGGGCGTTGCATAGGTCAAAAGGCATCACATTGAATTTAAAGAGCCCATCTGGCGTAGCAAACGCAGTCTTTTTATCAGACTCGTGCATCGGAATCTGCCAATAACCAGAGCGCAAGTCGAGACTTGAAGAGTACTGGGCACCTTGTATAGTATCAAGAGCGTCGTCAATGCAAGGCATTGGGTAGACGTCCTTACGAGTAATTTTGTTGAGTGATCTGTAATCAATACGAAACCGTACCGAGCCA
Organism: Rhipicephalus annulatus; assembly: GCA_013436015.1. Taxonomy (NCBI): domain Eukaryota; kingdom Metazoa; phylum Arthropoda; class Arachnida; order Ixodida; family Ixodidae; genus Rhipicephalus; species Rhipicephalus annulatus. The sequence goes on from WOVY01011983.1 coordinate 17,461, forward strand.
TCCTTTTTTTTCTATAGTACGACAGGAGAAGACCATGCGCTTGTCAAGGCCTGATGACGTTGCGCGCGAGCATGTCGTTGACTTGTTCTTCTATAAGCTTGCGTTCAGAAGCCGACACACGGTAAGAGCGGCGGCGAATGACACGGGATCCATCGGTGTCGATACAATGAGCGGCCACTGTTGTTTGACCCAGACCTTCGGAACAAACATCAAAGCAAGTTTTATGCTTTATTAATAACGCTAGCAAGGCATCAGTTTGCGTTGGGTCGAGATGTTCACACAAAGTGGCTTTGAGAACAGGAGATTCATCTTCCGCTGGCATACGCTTTGAGAATGACGAAGCAGATGAACCAGTGACGACACAAACCGGTGTTTCTTCGGTAATGCTGGCAACAGTGGTCCCCTCTGGTGGAAGTAGTGGTTCTGGCGTCGTGTTGCAGGCGGTGATGCTTGCATAACCACGTGAGAACCACACTAAACAAGATTCGATGGTGATCCCTCGAAAAATGCAGCGCTAGCAAGGAACAACCACAGCGTCACCATCTAGAATGTCTCGTGACTTGATCGTAAGGACACGTTCTTGCCAGGAAGTCAGGAGGAAATCCGCAGCTGTTACAAGGTTGGGCGACGAAAGGACGGCAGCAGAAGAAAGCCCAGTGTCCGTAATACGAATGAGGGGCCGACCACACGAAATTACAGCAGACGCAGCTGACGAGAAGTCCCAGCCTAAGATTATCTGATGAGCACACGAAAACAGCACAGCCAATTGTATGTGATGACGGATTCCATCGATGAGAACACGAGCAGTACACAATCCGGTCGGGCAAATCGGACTGTCTTTAGCACCGCATAACATGCGACCGGCATAAGGAGTTGGCACTTTACGCAGGCGAAAACACATTTCACGATCAATTAGCGAAATGGCGGCTCCAGTGTCTACAAGGGCGTCAACAAAAACACCTTCCACACAAACAGGCAGTAAATTAGCTGGACGAGGCGGAGGGGTTGTAACGTTCCGACAACAAACACTTTCCCCTCCAAAAACAGCACCTTCTAGTTTTCCGAGTCCAGAGAGATCGGAGCGGGACGCAGGGGTGATGACGTACGCCGAAACGGTGACGGAGAACGGTGGCGAGATGAACGAGAAGGATGAGGCCCAGCTTGAGACCGTGGAGGGGAGGGCAACCGACGGGAGGTGGACGGATACGGTGCGGGATTGTATTCATCGGGTCTCGGGGCAAGGTCTCTTTCGTAAGCTGGATAACCACGTCGTTCATCCTGCTGACGGCGGCGGCAGAAACGGGATATATAGCCCCATTTGCCACAGTAAAAGCAGATGGGGCGCGGAGGACGCCATGTAGAATAGTGCATGGGGTGGCCTTGGCACTTGCGTTGTCATCGCAGCCAAGTGGTCGCATCCGACGTCCGCAGGCACGGTTGGAACTGGTGCAGGGGCCCGTGATGCAACTTCTGCGTATACGAAGGCGCTGCATGGAAAGTGCACAGGAGACGGGGCATGTGCAGCGCTTGCCATTGATGCCAGTTCGTCCTTGATTATCTCACGCAGGTTGGGAGGAGGTGTGCGGACCGACGCAATGGTTGGGTTGCCTGGAATAAGGCCGTAGAGTTCCTCTCTGACGATTGTGCGGATAAGGGCTCACAATTCATGCTCTCCGGTAAAACGAGCGTCGCAGGAGGCGTGTGGAAGGCGCATGGAATGAAGCGCGTCCAGGCGTTGGCATGTGGTGATGACGTCCCGGACGGTAGTTGGATTCTGGATCACGAGAGCATTGAAGTCCACAGAGTTGATACCTTTCAGCAGTTGTCGGATGCGATCGGCCTCCGTCATGTCATTTTGTGCTCGGCGACAGAGAGCCAGAACATCTTCAATGCAGGACATATATGATTCGTCGTATCCTGGATGTGGGTTGCGAGCTTCTGTTTCGCTACCGCAGAGCATCCTGCAGACGTGCGAAATACCTGACGGAGATGCCCCGTGAAGGCCGACCAATTGGAGAAGTCGCTCTCGTGGTTGTAATACCATGGTATTAGCGACGCCATCGAGGTAAAAAGGAACGTAGCGCAGTTTGTGCGCTTCGTCTAAATAATTACAAACGCTGGTTTGATCATAACTGTCCAGCCATTCTTCGACGTCTTCGCCGCGAAGGCCAGAAAATACCGGAGAGTCTCGGTGAGAAGTACTGACGGTGTAGTGAAGCATAAGTGGCTGAGAAGGAGCGGTTGCAGCAGCGGACGCGTTAGGTTCTGCCATCACTGTTGTTTGAGGGCACAACCGTCAACCAGACCGGAGCTCTAGGGGTAACGGGTAGAGCAGGAGAACGTGGGAACCAAACCACGCTCCACCACTTATGAGACCACGTCCGGTACGGCAGTGGCAGGTATCTTTTAGGGGCGAAAAAGGGAAGTTTATTGTACAGTTAACTTGTACGTACACAAACGAAACATCGAAAACAAGTAAAAACAGTGTATACATCTTACAAATGAGCACCAAAATCTAATTTATCACTGGGTATCCAAATGTTACAAGTGAAAGGAAAATTAAAAAGAATCAAGTTAATCACATTTTACAGGATAACACATGTATGCGTATACTAGAGTGGGCACATGGCTAGTACGGGACAACTGGAAACTTCAGCTGTCCCTCTCTTACTTTGAAGAAACGTGTGTGCCATCGTCGAAGGAAGGCCTCTTCGCCGTGCGTTTCCAGCTGCTGATCTAGGTAATTCCACACAATGAGCCGAATTTTCTGTAATGCGGGATAGGTGCCTCTATGCGGCTTGTGTCGTACTTCCGCTAAACAGCGTCGCCGCCACACTGCAGTACGTACAAGGTTACTGTAAAGACGGCCAGTCTTGCAAACAGCCCACGTTCTGTTCCCATGCGCGCCGTGCGAAAGCCAAAGAGGCGTTGTACCATGTACCAGGCGCGCCTCACCACCGAGCACTTAAACAGCTCATGTTGGGCCGTCTCTTTTTTGCCACAGTTTGGGCAGCAGTCATTTGGAACGACTCCCCAATGTGCTAACCGGTCACGCGTAGGCAATGCCCTCCATCTCCTCAACCAATCAAGTTCGCGCACCTGGTTAGGTACGCGATTGCAACGCCATCGTTTCCATTTTCTCGTGCAGGATACTGTTTCTTCCTCTTTGCTGAGTGTGCTACTTGTCACCATTTCGCTTATTTCTTGCGATGAAACATCTTCAAGACTGCATGAACCTATTGATTCCACTGTTCTTTTTAAGCCACTGGCAGCTCTGTACAACTTAAGTGGAATTTCTGCTCGTGGTACGATGTACGGATTGGCCGTGAAAGCACCTTTTAGTGTACTGCTCCAGTACATCATGAGCCTGTACCCGTGGTAGTTGCTGTCATCGAACAGCTTCTGTGTTGCTTTTGCAGCCAGCGCTCTCGTGAACGTTGGTATATCTGGGAGGCTCCACCGCCACGGTTTGTGGGAAGCTGTAAAAATTTCCTCCGTACCTTTGCTGGTTTTTCTCCCCAGAGGAAGGTCCCCGCCATAGCTGCCAGGCGTCCTGCAACACGGCGAGGTAGCAGGGTGATGTGTGCTACGTAAAATGCAAAAGCGCATGCCTGTCTCTTGATGACTGTTGCTTTTGCCGTTAGTGACAGGTTAAACTGAGTGGCTGCTGCTATGGCATCGGTAGATCTCCTAAGCACGTCATCCCAGGTCTTTTTTGATACATCTCCTTCCTCAAAGTAAACGCCTAACACCTTAACAGCTTGAACGTATTCTAAGTCTCCTGGCAATGGTTCTCTGAAGCCTCCAAAGCGCAATGCCTTACATTTGGTGGTGTTTAAAAGAGCACCAGACAGATAGTAATACTCAGCAAAAATGTCAAGGAATGTACTATAGATAGACAAGTTACGAAAAAATACCGAAATATCATCGGCGTATGCGACAATTTTGAAGGTTTCCTTGCCTGGCATAGGGAAACCCACTATGCGCTCGCAGTTTGCAACCTTTCTAATCAAAGGCTCTAGAGACAAAATGAATAATACCGGAGACAACGGACAGCCTTGCCTCACCCCATTTTGAATCGCAAAGCTTCTGGTCACTTCATTGTTGAAATAAAGACGGCTTGAGAGGTCCTTATAAAGTATTTCTACCAGTCGCACATACTGCCCTGGGAAGGCAAATATGCGCAAAATAGCGAAAAGATACCCATGTTCAACTCTTTCAAATGCTTTGGCCTGATCAAAAGAAATATATACTCCTGTGATTTGTTTTTCTTTGGCATATGCAAAGAGGTCTCTGATGATTGTAAGAGGTACGAAGACGGAACGTCCTGGTACTGCACATGACTGCAAGGGGGACACAATCTCTTCCAAGAAAGGCCGCAGACGCCGTGATAGCAGCGTGGCTACTAACTTATAGTCCGTGTTTAGAAGGGCCTCCACGATTTAGGATCTGACGGCTCCATACCCTCTTTCAGTAATAGAATCACCCTTCCTTCACTGAAGGACTGTGGTTTATGGCCATCACGCAACAAAATATTCACGAGATCGGTGATCGCATCTCCCAAGATATCAAAGAAACGCAGATAAAATCCCGTGAGTATTCCTTCTGGGCCTGGTGACGTGGACATATTCATTGATTTAGGGCGTCCCATACTTCTTCTTTATCAGTTTCTGCACATAATACTGAACAGTCTTCCGAGCCTAGCGATTGCAAATTTTCGATAAATGCTGAGAGTTTAGCAGTAAACTCGTCGTCCTGTGCGTCATGGTCTGCAGTAAACAGTTTTGCAAAGTAGTCTTGGAAAACTTTTTGAACTTCGTCCGGGTCATTAACAATGGTACCATCCTCTTTCAGCGCCTCATCGATGTAGCGGAGCTGGCATCGACGATCTCGGTTTCTTTGCGCATATGTCAAGTTTTCAATTTCATCTGTCGATAAGTGCATTTCTCTTGCGAGCCTTGTAGCCTGGGACCTCTGCTTTAGAAGATTTTGATACTTAATTTTTTTGTGCTTCAAGATATTCGAGCATAGCGAACGTAGTTGACCCACCTCTTTCAATAACTTGAATGCGTCGGAGAATCTCATTCATCTTGGCCGTGAGGCGAGCATGGCGCGCTTTCCCTGCCTGTTGAGCTATGAGGCGCCAGCTAGATTTTAAGTGGTCCCGTGTAGTCGTAGTTATGCAACCCACTTCTGCCAGTGAGGCCGCTAGCTCAGTTTGAAGTACGGAAATGCTTTCGTCATCATGAAGAATAGTTGGGTACATCCTCCATGGTTTGTGGATTCTCGTTGTTGTGCTCACGTTGAACGTGAAGAATAACGGAGCATGATCGCTGAGTTTCTGCTGGCTTGGTGCAAGCTGGACCACCTCACATGCTTGTAGGTTCGCTAAAAAGTCTTCGGGCACATAAACTCTATCGATTCGGCTTTGTTGAATGCCACAAGCGCGAGTTGCGACGAACCCGACCCAATGTAGAGTTAACCACCCATCTGACAACTTGAGATCTTGAACTAATTGCTGTAGTTCTCTGGCGTAATAATTGTTGGCGCCTTGGCCGGGACCCCTGACGTCTCGTGTAGTATCGAGCACGCAGTTGAAATCTCCGACAAGCACATATGATATCGGCTCGATAAAAAAAATGGCAGCATATCCACGGAGTGAATTATGAAAAGTGGGGCGAAGAATTCGTCCGTCCATTCGTTCTTGCTTCCGTCCGTCCATGCGTCCGTCAGTGGGACCGTCCCTGCGTCCATCAGCCTGTCCGTGCGTGCGTCTGTTCGTGCGTCCGTCCCTGCGTTCGTCCATGCAGCCACCCCTGCGTCCGTTCATGCGTCCATCCATGCATCTGTCTATGTGTCCGTTCGTCCATCTATTCAACACTCCAAGTACCACCATCTCGCATCTTTTCATCATATATTCCCCATATAGAAGCACCGCCATCCAGCGGACATTCCAAGGACTAAACGAGAGGTGGCACACGCACACTTTCTTACGGCTTGCGCTTCGTGTTCACTTCCTACCTTTAAGAACCTCGAGTTCATGGGATATACTAGTTCACTGTATTCATGGCACTGCGACCGAACGCTCGCTAAACCTTTCGAAAACCAAGGAGGTTACGCCTAGCGAGTATGACGTAGCAAACTTTTACAGTCAGATAGTGCTCAATGTACATGCCAATGGCTGCTAATGGGAAATGAGAGGCGGAGAATTCGGCTTTTACTTTTTTACGGCTTGCGCTTCGTATCTACTTCCCATTTTTAACCACCTCGAGTTCATTCATGGTATATACAAGTTCATTGTATTCATGGCACTGCGGCTCAACGCTCGCTAAACCTTTCCAAAGCTAAGGAGGTTACACCCAGCGAGTATAACGTAGCAACCCTTTCTTGTCAGATAGTGCTCAATGTACATGCCAATGGCTGCTGCTGCTAATGGTGATCACAGCCTGCGCGTTAAATAAAAACCGAATGCTCCTGTCTCTCATTCCCCATTAGCAGTCATTGACATGTACATTGAGCACTATTTTTTATTGTTCAACAACGCACAGAAGAAGTCTCTCACCGGCATCACCTTGGAGGTCAAAATGTTATACTTGTTACAGACTACGAGGGACGAACGGGTGCTGCTATAAGGAGCTTCGCGCCTAAAAATTTCTAACACCTTTATAAAAACCCGTTCGTTTCTGACCTCGTTACAGGCGCATATACGTTGACAAATCTGATTCGTTTGCAGTTAAGTACCACATCTACTGTTATGATGCGGCCTTCGGTGTCAACAAGGCAGTGAGCACCCCTCCTCAGCGTTGCGTTCATGAAAACTCCTGTGTCACGTGCACGCGCATCTGTGAGTGAGAAGAAGGCCTCTATAGAGGCCTTCTTCTGGCCTTCGTTGTGGCAACGCGCACAGACGCGACGCATGGGTACTACAACATAACACGGTGTCCATGGATTGAAATGAAGTTCGGTGCCGGCTTTGCCATTTCCATCTTCACCACTCGTGTACCAGTAAATGTAGACTGACGTCGTTGCAGAGTAACATATGTTATACTACGTACTTTGCCGAAAGGCTGCAAAGCAGAGACGACCGCGTCATCGGGTATACGTACGGCGGCAACCTGTACACACTCACGAACACACTTGGTGGGCCGACGACTTCCACTTGAACTTTTTTCTTCTGAAGGACAAAACCTTCATTCACCATGAGCCTTGGTGGCTTGTTCCGCTGTCCTCGTTGCTACCAAGAACTTCAAAGCGCCGAGGTGTTGCAGGAACAACACCCCTTCGCTACCGGTCGTCTCTTCGAGACACTCGATGATCTCATCGACGGAGACCGCGCCTTCAGGAACAATAAACGTGAAGCAATGTTCTTTTGGTGGGGTGCATACTGGCCTCGACGCCATCCTCCCAGAGGCCCCAGGGGTCGGCGACTTCTTGGCCGAAGCCCCGGGGAACCTGAATGTGGGTGAGACGCCGAAGAGACGCCGCCGAAACACTGGACGCGCGCGTCGGCGAGAGCCGCACACACACAATAAAAACACGAACGCTGATGGCGAAGCTTTCTAGAGCGGCAACCGTTCGTCCCTCGTGGCTGTATATAGTATTAGTGTGTAACCAGTATTACATGTTGACCTCCATGGTGGTGCCGGTGAGAGATTTCTTCTGGGCGTTGTTGAACAATAAAAGATAGTGCTCAATGTACATGCCAAAGGCTGCTAAGAGAAAACGAAAGACAGGAGAATTCGGCTTTTAGTTAACGCACACGCTGCGAATTTTTTACTGTTCAACAACGCACAGAAGACAAGAAAGGGTTGCTACGTTATACTCGCTGGGCGTAACTTCTTATGTTTTAGAAAAGTTTAGCGAGCGTTGGGCCGCAGTGCCATGAATACAGTGAAATAGTATATACCATGAACTCGAGGTGGTTAAAGGTGGGAAGTAGACACGAAGCGCAAGCCTTAAGACAGTGTGCGTGCCTCCTCTCGTTCAGTCCTTGGAATGTTCGCTGGATGGTGGTGCTTCTATATGAGGAATATATGATGAAAAGGTGCCAGATGGTGATACTTGGAGTGTTGAATAGGTGTATCAACGGACACACAGACAGATGCATGGACGGACGCACGGATGGCTGCACGGATGGATGGACGCATGGATGGACGCAAGAGCGGATGCATGGACGAAAGCAGGGACGGATGCACAGATGAACGTGCGGACGCACGAACAGACGCACGCACGGACGGGCGGATGGAGGCATGGGCGGCCGGCCACACAGTCGCACGCATGGATGAACGGAAGCAACAACTAATGGACGGACGGATGCTTCGCTCCACTATCCATCATTCGCTCCGTGAATATGCTGTCATTTTTTTTTTCATTTCTTTCTCTCATCATATTGCGCAATGCTCTTTCCTAATCGTTTCCTTTGTTCACGTTCACTCACGTGCCTGCCAGCGCGGCACTTCTGTTGCTGCAGGCGACAACGATGACTGTGCGTTAAACAACGTAATTGCAGCAACGAAAGGCAACAACGCAACCTGGCAGCGTGAAATGACAATTGAACCTGATAAGAGATCAGATTGTCATATCAAAAACAGCTGATTAGCGACAGGCGCACGAACAAGAAAGCATCTATTATTGAAAAACGGTTGCATACAAATGCGCGTGTGGCCGGACTACATTTTGGGGCCCAATTTAGTTACACTGACGTTTCTGTACTCTCGCTGTCACCGAAGGCTGTAACTTTTTAAACTTTCATTTATCAGCTACCTTAGGTCGGTGCACACTGAACCATGCCTGTGTATTCAGGCATGTGTCGGTGCACACTGAACCATGCCTGTGTATTCAGGCATGGGTCAGTGCACACTGGGCCGTGCCTGTGTATTCAGGCATTGCGGGACGGCTTTAAGCTCTCCCCTAGTAGTAGTACCCTGTGCTCTAAATCGTTACCCCCTTTTTCTAACCCCCCCCCCCCCTTAGTTCTTCACGGGACGGCTTCAAGCTCTCCCATAGTAGAGTACCCTGTACTCTAAATCGTTAACCCCTTTTTCTAATCCCCCCCATAGTGGAATACCAAGTACTCTAAATCGTTAACAACTTTTTCTAAACATTGAATAGTACGACTGTGAATGAAGTGAGCGCTATGGATTTATCCCTCAACCTCTGTCGTTGCGGCCTCGTCAAGTACTCGTGAGGGAGGACCAAGGAACGACTTCCAGCTCCACCATAGGCAGAGTACCGAGTACTCAAAATCTTTAACTACGTTTTAAAAATCGAAATATCGCCTGGTTCTTGTAGCCAGGTCAGTATAGATAGTAGCTGTCACATGCATGTAATGTGTATGGTCACTTTTAACTGTATACATGCACGTCTCCGTATTCGTAGGTGTTCTTGTATACAAAATTGTCTGCCATATCACTATATGTAGTTATGCTACAACATTCGCCATAACATCTGATGCACAAAAGTACATACATGCTCATGAATTTATGTAAGTAGTGTGTTAATTGATTGATTGATTGACATGTGGGGTTTAACGCAGCAAACCACCATATGATTATGAAAGACGCCGTACTGGAGGGCTCCGGAAATTTCGACCACATAGGGTTCTTTACCATGCACCAAAATCTGAGCACACGGGCCTACAGCATTTTCGCCTCCATCGAAAATGCAGCCGCCGTAGGCGGGATTCGATCCCGCGACCAGCGGGTCAGCAGCCGAGTACCTTTGCCACTAGACCACCACGGCGGGTCTATGTTTTGCGTAGTGAAGATGCGTTAACTAAGGAACCTGCATTTATACTCACATTTTCATATTTACAAGAGAGATTGATTTACATAGCCATAACATACGATGATGACCACTACAATGGTTTGGTGATAGAAATGAAGATGAAGTACATAGTCAGCGCTCGCAATATATATATATATATATATATATATATATATATATATATATATATATATATATATATATATATATATATATATATATATATATATATAGCTCGTGGCTGTCTTAGCACACACACAGTGCTAAGACAGCCACGAGCATGCAATCATCGGCCGTCGGTAATGTGATAAGCAGTAAAGCGCGTCAGCATTTACTCATGCGATATGGTTGCATTAGTTCCAGATTCAACTATATACTGCTCACGTTGATGTGCACGTAACCTTATTGGGAGGTTCTAAGATAATCGGGAATGTTCGAAGTCAATCAGACGCAGTTTGTGCACGTGTAACGGGCTGTTTACGTAAAGAAAAAAAGGAAAGAAAAAACAGAGAAAAAGGGAATAAAAAGCACGCGTGGCAATATATGTAGAGTACGCCAGTGCACGTGCCAGGAAAAGAGAGAGAGAGAGAAAGCAGGAAGCTGTCCGTCATACTTTGCTTTTCTGTCATATGCACCGCACACCGCAGTATATCATAACTACTTGGAGGAAATATCTAAAAGGCCCAAACATAAAAGAAGCGGTCTGTGTAACTTATTTTTTGCCTTGGTAGCTTTTTTTTTTCTTTCCCTTTAGGCTGTGAATGTTTTTCGGATTCCTTCAGTCTAAGTGAGTGGGGTTTAACGCCTGCAAACCATGATATGTTTATGATAGATGTGGTAGTAGAAGGCTTCGGAAATTTTGACGATCTGGGGTAAACGTGCACTTAAATTTAAGTAGACCGGCGATCATTTTTGCCCCCACCGTAAATGCGGCCTATAATAGACCACCATGGCGGGTTTCAGTAAAACTGAGTCGTGAGACAGCAATTTCATTATTTTTAGGGGGGGGGGAGCAGCGAATGAGTCTCCCAAACCATGCTTACGCCACTGCAGACCAATAATTTTAACTTGAATGTATATATAACGAAAACCGCTCAAGCCACGTCTGAGTATATAGATTACCATGTGCCTGGCTTTTTCTCTAATACATATCCACACCGGCGGAACATGGGAGAGGCATTTGTCCTGCAGTAGACGTAGTCAGGATGATGATGATGATGATGATGATGATGATGGTGATGATGATGATGATGATATCCACACCGACGTTGCTCCGAGCGTGCTTATTGTGGTATACACCGTAGCAAAGTGATCGCATTGATCTCATGTCACTGTATGAACTCGTGTATGTCGAAACAGTGTCCCGTCGCAGAAATGTCGCATCGCATTCTCCCAACCTGAGCTACCAGGTTGAGCCGCAGCTGTATTGCGCAAGTCAGGATTAACAGACAGCACAACGTTAGACATTTAGTCAGTTACCTGGACCGGATTTCTCAGTCTTTTGCTAGTTTGTTATTTTTGTTATTGTAATTCATCTTTATCTTCTTGCTTCATGTTAATATTCAGGCATTTATAACCTGGTGTGGCGAAGGCCTACACACTGTATACAGGCTCGACATATTTAGCATTTGCTAAACTCTCCAGCGATATGTGCAGCATGCACATGCACCTGAAGGTCATGCGCGAGATTGTCTTGCATGCCTCCACTTCGTTCTCTTTCTTCAAATACACATTCATCAATAAGCGATACGCGCCAGGGCTTGAGGTGAAAAGTTCGAGTGGATACGATTTTTCAACGGGTCGCACAACTTCGTATTCATGTGGCAATTTTACTGTACGTAAGCGGACCGCTTCATATTTACCCTCTGCAAGTTCACTGTTTACAGCAGTTTTTCAGCATTATCACTCCGCTGTCTGAGTGGCGGACGACGAGGTCATTGGAGAGAATGGCACCTGTCTATTGCGAGCGACCGCTTGTATGCGGCTTGCAATGGTCAGGCGCCCATGTTCACCGATCATGCTCTCTTCCGTCTTCTTTTAATTCCTTCGTCTCTTACTCCCAGTGTAGGATAGTAAACTGGACGCGCTTCTGGTTGGTCTCCCTGCATTCACTTCGCCTCCAATACCGATACTTTTGATCGGTGTTTCATTCATTACCGAATAAAAGTAACTAAATACGTTCCTCGTTACTGCAACAAAAAAAGGGAACGCCTTAACGCCTGATATACGTTACTTACAATAATAGATAACGCGTTACCGTTGCCTGAAGAAAAGGAAGGGACTTTAACTCTACCATTACTATACAACCATAAATTTTCATCGTTGTGTCTTTGCTACAAGAACTCGAAATAAGAATTATTTCATATATCAAGTTTATGTTTCACATAAAACTTCTAACCCAAAAGAAGGACAATATTCAATATGATCATTTAACGAATATTATTTGTAGAAATGTACCGGACCTTATAATGTTGTTATGGTGACTTAAAGTTGCTTGTACGCTTAAATGTGATGGCTTGTGACTCTATGGCTCAAGGTGAAGCCATTTTTCTCTATGCGACATGATACACAATATCAGATTTAATCATCCACCCTGCCCCGCACGGTGGTCTAGTGGCTAAAGTATCTCGACTGCTGACCTACAAGTCGCGGTCTTCGGCGGCTGCATTTTCGATGGAGCCCCGCCGCGGTGGTCTAGTGGCTAAGGTACTCGGCTGCTGACCCGCAGGTCGCGGGATCAAATCCCGGTTGTGGCGGCTACATTTTCGATGACGTCGAAAATGCTGAGGCCCGTGTGCTCAGATTTGGGTGTACGTTGAACCCCAGGAGGTCGAAACTTCCGGAGCTCTCCACTACGGCGTCTCATAATCATATGGTGGTTTTGGGACGTTAAACCTCCTATATCTATCTATTTTCGATGTAGCCGAAAATGCTGTGTGCCTGTGTGCTCAGATTTGAGTGCATGTTAAAGAAATGAAAGTAATGTACAACAACCTAGGAAGAGAATAGCACTTCGAGATAGGTAATTGTGTACATGAACTTGTAAAAGACATGTTTATTTAGGACAGGTTATAACCACGGAGTCGAGCCACGAGATTGAAGTAACCAGAAGATCAAGAATGGGGTGGAGCACATTTGGCAAGCACTCTCAAACCATGACTGGTAGATTGCCACTATAGCACAGCTGCATCTTGCCGGTACTTACCTACGGAGCCGAAACCTGTAGACTCACAAAGAGGGTCCAGCTTAAATTTAGGACGACGCATCGAGCGATGGAAAGAAAATGATAGGTTTAACCTTAACAGACAAGAAGAGAGCAGAAAGGATCAGTGAACAAACTGGGGTTAAGGATATCATATATAATAAAAATCAAGAGGAGGAAATGTACATGGGCCGGGCATTTAGCGCATAGGCAGGGTAACCGTTGGTCGTTAAGGGTAACTGACTGGATTCCCAGATAAGACAAGCGGGTTAGGGGGAGCCAGAAAGTTAGGTGGGCAGATGAGATTAAGAGGTTTGCGGGTATAAAGTGGCAACCGCAATCACAAGACCTAGTTGGCTGGCGGAACATGGGAGAAGCCTTTGTCGTGCAGTGGACGTAGTCCGGCTGATGATGATGATGAAAAAAAAACCCAGGTGCTCGAATTTTGCAGAGCCCTCCATTACGGCATCTCTCATAATCATATGGTGGTTTTGGGACGTTAAACCTCACATATTCACATATCAATCAATCATCCACTCTAACTTCAAATAAAGCGTCACTGAATTCGCAAGAAAGTTACAGTAATCGGCTTTTTGTGGGTCCTCAAGTGCAGATCGTCCAAATTGAAAATGGTAGTCCCTGGCTTCTGAAATTGCCCACCGCGCGCCAGGAGGCAATCGCGGAGGTCTGAACTGGCGCTATTTTTTATATGCGGAGCATCTAATACTCGAGGCTTGTAGTGCGGTGCCGTCCGCAAGCTTCCTCCTCCTTCTTCCACCATCTGTGCATCCCTTCCTCCTCTACACACCGCGCGCGCTTCACTTCTCCACCATCTGTGCACCCTTCCTCCTCTACACACCGCGTTCGACATCTACAATTCTCCTGATTCTCCAGTGGACGCGCATGCGCCGTCGCGCTTCGAGAACATTCAACAGCTGACAGTACATGCGCCGTCGCGCTGTATATATACTCAAGGTCGGCGCTCGCTCGCTCAGTTGCCGCTCGTCGGTTGGTTTGTACGGCGCGTCGACGTCCAAGGTCGCGGTGAAATGAATTCCAACGAATCCACAAACACAATGATCGACGTCCCTTCGACCAGCGCCGCCCTTTCGCATACGTGTGTACGTGTTCACTCATTTAACACCCCCTCCTACAACCACGTTAACCAATTTAGCCATCGACCCAAGTAAGTCGCAATTTAACACCCCATTTCACAACCACGTTAACCAATTTAGCCATCGACCCAAGTAAGTCGCACTTTAACACCCCGTTAACCAATTATATGCTCCGCATCCTCCTCAGTGTTCCCCCGAGGGAAGCTGCGGGCAATTTTTTTTTCCATTTGCATGTTTCTGACACCAGATGTCTCTTGATCCACTCCTGTCTTAGAGTTGCTGTATCCTGTCTTAGTCCTGTTGTCTCGTTTGAGCCATCAAAATTTATGGCGCGTGCCTCATTGACGGCAGCGCGCATGCACGGACCACATACGCAGACAAGGCCCATTCTGAAGGCGTGCTGAGGAAATGATCTATGGCCTAGTTACGAAAAAAAAATGTTTGTGCATAAACAATTCTCGTTCTCTTTCGCCTGTATTTATTACTGCCGCGAAAATATGCGAGCGTTTGTGTGAGCGTGTTCAAGATGAGCCTCGCTGGCTCAGGAGTTTAATAACCAAAAACGTAGCTGTCATTGCGGGGAGAAAGGAGCTAAAATTGTTTTAATACAGAGTTAATAATTGTTATCGACTTTGTAGCAACTATTTTGTAGCAACTATAATAAAATCTTCCATATTTATACCCCGAAGAAAACAGCCGGGCTTCAAATAATGTTTATTCATCCATTCATCCATATTCAGACATTTTTTGAAAAATAGTTCTCTTCGCTCTACAAGTTTCAAAAAATGTTCCTTCGCTCTTTGTTGTGCATATATTTCGTACACAATATACTTTATTAGTAACAGTAATACTTGTGTGTTACATAATTATAAACTTTCGAGAACCACTGGGGATGTAATTAGTACATCCGTGTTCAATATGTCCAATATATTTTGCCTTGTAAATTTTGGCTTGTAAGAGTTTTTTTTTCTGGGAGGGGGGCTGTTTGGTACTACACGTGCAAAATATGAAATAATCATATATACGTGTCCTTATGGCATGTTTTCCCTCATTGTGCGCCCGCCATTAAATTGTACTTTTTTTTGCTGGCCTCGTTGACAGGTGACAGCTGGGGCGAATGACGATCGCTCTAAGCTCCGATTTTAGGGCATGGAAGTACGGCACATACAGTGACTCATAATTAGCCAGCGCTAAGCGCAGAATGTGGTCTGTTAGGCTTTCGAATCGTCGGGATCAAAGATGACAGATGAGCGAAAAACGATAATGGCTGGCGCATGTTTACGTGGCCAGGAAATGAGGCGTGCGACTTCGCGGTTTCTGCCTGCTTTTTGATAAACTTGAACGAATGTGACTTGCTTTCGCTGACAAGGTCGGGAAAGGGGGGAGGGGGTGGTCTTGCGGAGATAACATGATGTGACTACAATCACTTTACGCAGATGTCGCTGTTAAACGCGAGACTAATATCTACTGTATTTATAAGAGCTCGTAAGATAGATTTCTGACGAAGTCGTAACGGACGATGACTTACCATATATAATGCGGTAAATCTTTAGTCAGAGAAGGACATCGAAGGGGGAGGTTCGCTTCCGGCGATATTCTTCGAGAACGGAATGATATCTTCTCTCCGTGGTGCCATTTAAGAGACGCCTGTTGAGAGGGCAAAGTGGAGAGGCCTGCCAGGAGATTGTAGCAGTGGTTTTCCATTATGATAACCGCACTGCCCTTCTTCGCTATTTCGTGTAGCATCTATTTGGTGAACTATGTACGGACTTCGTTCTTGCTCGTCGCTCCTCTAAAAGAAGCTGCCGTGGAAGAGTATACTGTTCACTGGCGTCAAAAATAGCTCGGCCGATTGCTGTCAGTATACAAGCTCCGACGGTGGACTTGGCGCTCGTCTTATGTGCTTGCGTGCGCTTGCGACAGCGTATGCGTTTGCGGGCGGAAAGATATGCGGGCCGCAGAAATGGTTCCATCGAGACGACTCAGCAGAACCTACTAGTAAGTTTCAAATCATTTTCTAAGTCATTGTTTTCTGGCTTTGCATTAAGGTCTGAGGGTATAATGAATCGCCCAAGGGGAGACCTCGACATTGGTGTAGTCGGGGCCACGGGTTCTTATGGGCAAGAAGGTATACAAACTGGAATTTCATTACGCCTTCATCTGCGTAACCCGCAATACATTGCCCTTTCTCTCTCTCTATCTCTCTCGCTTGCCCACAGAAGATTAGGTTGGGTTTTATTGTGCGTGAACAATAAAGCAAGTGAAGCACCAGCCATGAAAGTTTATAAAGATCATTAAAACAGGCATGTTCTAGAAGGGACGAGTATATCTTTTGACAATGTTCGCAATGATAAATGTGGATGGTAAGGTGTTAGCGATAATTGTTTATTTACTTGAACTATACCTTACAGTGCGCTACGGGAAATCAAGGAATGACTTTCAGGTGTGACTTAGCAGTTATTCGAACAAAAAGCGGCAAAATTTCATAAAATACACGGAAAGAAAAACAGTTAAAGCTTGGCGCACGCTTGACCTTCGCCTTCAATAGTGGACCGCGATATAGCGTGGCCGTGCCTGCGGTTCGCATCGCCTCTTCGTTCGCTTTTCACTCTTCGCGTCTTGATGGACACACGTCGACCGTTCTGCGAATACAGGAGCGTTCGTGCGCGTCATATTGGCAGTTTTTAAACTCTCGAGTGCTATACAGCGAGTGAAGTTGGAAAATGGTCACTTCGCCATAATACATTATGTTGCGAATCGGCGAAGTATCCCCTGCGCGTCCGCAAAGCAATTACGCACAGCTGCAAAATGTTTTGACGATGTGGATGACAACGTTGATCAATCATGCCTGAGTGCATGTGAGGAGTGAGTGGGTCGATGGGCGTCCACGAGGGGAGCGAAACGAGCACTTTTTGTTTCTGTTTTTCGGTTTTCTGCGCAGTTATAAGTGCGCAGCTGATTGGAGAAACTTGAACTGCATTTGTGAATAGTTGCACGTGAAAGGCTTTTTCCTCTGCTCACAAAGCATGACAGCTCTCTTTTTTTTCTTTTCATTGAATGGGTACAGGTACACCACTTTTTGAAGTTCACCATACCCCGCTACACAAATCTCTTTACAGAGACGGCTCTGAGTAAGTGTGGATAGCTCAGGAAACTGTGATGAGATATTTTACTTTGACTATTCAGTCAATTTTCGCACACTGACCTATCAGTTCACACAGAGCCCGGCAGATGCCGGCTCACCCCTAATTGAGGACAGACTTTTCAATTCGTCGTGAGAGGCGCGTCTCTGCGAACTGGACTTTGGAAGCCAACCGACGATCTTTGACCATGCCCGGCGAGCAGCGTTGCAGTAGCCAGTGGGGTCCTGGATGAGGGGCTCCGGCCACATTAGCAGAGGAGGATTATCTTATCAAAGAGGGCCGCTCTCTCCTTCTTTCCATATTCCTCGTTCCCCTTCTTCTTTCTTTCTTTTTTTTTCTTACAAGGCGAGCGATGATTATCGGTTTCATTATAACGAAAAAAAAGACAAATAGACCACACTGACATGCTTCGCGGAGAAATTGCGAGCGCGTTGACCTCCTCAAAACAGTGCGACTGTGCGATTACTTCGTTTATATACTTTATCCTTCAGCTTCGAATGCAGACAAAAGGGAACACCAGAACTGGCGCGCTGGGAGTCGGCACAACAGCCTGATTTTGTCGTATCGTTCGTTTGCGCCACGGCTACACTCACCCACTCTGTCTTCAAACGCCCACCAGCCCCTGGTTTCATATTTATTTATTTATTTATTTATTTATTTATTTATTTATTTATTTATTTATTTATTTATTTATTTTTTATTTATTTATTATAGCGATACATCTTTTAACGAATTCAAGCCTTAAGTTTCAGATGCATAGCAACGCATCATTGCACAATTATATATATGCCTCAGAAAAGACGCAAAGGTGTCTTTACGGAAACTTTCAAATGCCGCTGTGCTGTATGCATCTGTGCACTGCCGCGGCGGCATTGATTCTTGGGCAAGGTATACGCGACAAGCCCCATATATGTATGGCGCACGCACGAACACACATGACAGAGGAACGACGAAGACAGGCGTCAAATTCCAACTGGTATTTACCTTAACGCGCACGCACGCACACACATGTATCTAGCCGTGTGAAACTATGGCTGTGAGTCCTTGTGTACACATAAATGAGAAGACAAGCCCGCGCGTGTCCTCATTTGTCACCTCTGAGTATGCGGAAGCAATGTCCTCATGGCTCATTCTTGGGCCAATAATGCAGTTTAAGAGATCTGATGGTAGCGCCAGAACACACAGCCTAGCGAGTAGGCACAGCAAAACCGAACTTGCACGTGCATATCATTTTATTTGTTAGTTGTGAGCAAGGGCGTCACGGCCGATTATGAAAGTGCCCAGGAAGCGTTCTTTGAAAACTTGCCAAAAAGGGCACTGACACTTCAGCATGTCACTGTGTTCAGCGAGCGTTCCATTTTGTTAGTATCCCTGGCGGTCGGTACCAACAATGCTGTGGCAGCCCAAAGAGCTTCGTCACGCCCTCTGGTCCACTGTAGGGTGCCTATAGCTTTGATTCGGCACCAATAGTAGCTGACAAGATGGCGAACTAAACAACAGGGCGGAATTCGACCGCATTCATATCATGCATGCGCTCCCATCCACTTGGTTAAACTTTCAAAACGACAAAAGAATGGCACGACGAATTGAACATAGTCAGAGACGATAAATAGCGCTCAATTCTTGCCGACAGCTATAGCAGATAGGGCACAGTACTTTTCTTATTAATTTAGCGTTACGTATAAGTTATAAACAAATTTCCAAAAATATCCTCGCGAAGGAGAGATACGTTAACCGTGACAGCGCGCATATGCGTATCCATGTTGTATGTCTTGTTTAGTCCTCGGCACCGTTCAGTGTTTATCGTGCCTTCAGTTAAGCCATCAAATTTCGAGGCTATAACAAGCCTGTTGTTGGTTTCCTCTGTATCTAAGGACACTCCACACGAGGTGTTGCACACAGCAAACGTTTAGAATATGTTTTAATTCACTTCAAAAGCGCACCTACATGCTCATTCTCCCGATCGAGACCAATCGATATGGTGTCCAACAATGGCGTAGAAGGGCAAAGATAGTTGTATTGACATCACACAAGATCTGTTTTAACGTGAGTGACCTCTGCCACATCTGCGTACCGGACGGGTACAACATCACTCGCGGCTGCTGCAGCTCTCATGACATCGGTCAATGCAACTGTCGGCGCGTTTGTTTTGCTGGTGCTTGCGTAGCACGTGTGTGAGAGAGCACATGATACTCATCACGTGCGTCTCAGCCTTGTGGGGTCACGTCACCAAGCCACCTACACTGCTACGTCACCGCCCAACTTAGCGTCCAGGAACCGAAATCGAACGTTGTTCACATAAATGAGGTGATATGAAATTATTTAGCCATAATAAATGAACTTAGGTGCGTGTATCATGGTCCGTAGAACTATAAGAAACGTTTGCAGCAAAGAACGTGCAACCCACAAATTTGGTGCCACCACCCCTTCTAGTATACTGTGTCCGAGCGATATACCATATATAACCCCGCCGCGGTGCTCTAGTGGTCGAGGTACTCGGCTGCTGACCCGCAGTTCGTGGGATCAAATCCCAGGTGCGACGGCTGCATTTCCGATGGAGGCGGAAATGTTGTAGGCCCGTGTGCTCAGATTTGGGTGCATGTTAAAGAACCCCAGGTGGTTGAAATTTCCGGAGCCCTCCACTATACGGCGTCTCTCGTAATCATATGGTGGTGGTTTTGGGACGTTAAACCCCACATATCAATCAATCAATATACTATATGGCGAAGGTTCGTCGCGGTACAACATCAGCCTTCATCAGAACGTTGGGGAAGGGGGTGGGGAGGACCTAGAGTAATCTTGCTTGGCTACAGGCCTGGATATAGTGTGAATGTAGTCGAATTAATCCGCACATGAGTGGCCTCGCTCTTGTTATCGTCTGCACCCTTCAGAGCTAAAACCCTTCCATGCGTTTTCCGACGGCCAAAGGTTGAATAGCGCCAGCTCGTCCTCCCCCTCTGACTTTAGCGGCAGTAGACGCGATGAAGGTTTTAACTCAGACACCTGGATAATGATGATGATGATGATGATGATGATGATGATGATGATCCTATTGCATTGGTGGTACTCGCCCACAGAGGGGGATCGGCCAAGAACCGGGCGGTAGGATTCTTGGGTTAGTTGGTTATGTATTTCAAAGCATGCAATGGAGTTTCAGTAAAACAAAAAAAAACAAACAAATCGTAAATGTATGAAAATGCTACACGAGCTAGCGGTCAGGCAATCAGATATTCTCGGAGCAAAAAATAATAGTATCAATAGACAATTAACATTCAGCGAGTGTTGTTGTATTGTCCCCTACCCAATACCTGCCATTTCCGTTAGTCGAGGCCACCGAAGGTAAACAAGCCTCGCAAAATGAAAAAAAAAAAGAGCGATCACGCACGTTTCTCTCAACGATCTGCCTTTGGTCCCTGCAGGCTTTCCTGGAATAGTGGCGCTAACCAACTGTATAATTCTTGAAGTGCAACACTAGAAGACTTCGTCCGCCATTACCGTCATAACCATACGCTTCAATTAATGACGGGAAACGTATGACTAACTAAAAATAAGGGGAATAGACTATGCGCCTCTCTTAGATCGGACTTAGGGTTGGGTGGTGGGGAGGGGGCACGTATAAGAGCACCAGATGGTCGAAATTTACGGAGTCCTAAGTATTTCTCATAATTATATCGTTGTTTTGAGCCGTAAAACCCCATATTATTATTATTATTATTATTATTATTATTATTATTATTATTATTATTATTATTATTAAGATCATTTTTTCCCTTCACATGTCAGATTCATGGCTTTTATGACTTGTAGTGGGATGCAGCCTTTCCTTAGAACCAACTGACCTGCATAGCTCCGCGTTGTTTAATAAAATTAGTACGCAAGCTGCGCTAATCTACGCGTATACAACGTGGGGTCCTTGGCCGAAGGTAAGCACCAGTTTCATTTCGGTGTATTTGCAGCGCCATTGAGCTCACTGTACGCATGTTCTCACGTAACAGAGAATGAGATACGAACCAACAGAGACGTAGAAAGGTCAGTGAGATATGCAGCCTGCTTAGACCTGATGGGCGGTGGCAAAGGGAAGCTATATCGCTTAAAAAAAAGAAAAGAAAATACATGACCAATGATGCAATGGACAAAGGAAGTCCGAACAATAAATTCCAAAGTAGAATAGTTTTGGCGAGGGCGTTATCTGGTTATGCGGTTGCCAAATATATATCAGGCCTCAAATAAAACGCACGCTGAACTGATGATATCACTACGCGTATTATGGCAAAATTAAATCAAAAACGAAACAACGCGTTTTGGGTGAACCTTTAGTTCGTATTTCAAGTATTCACGATCGCTTCTGCTAATGCAAATTCATGACGCAGCTCATTCATGACAAGCCATCAATATAGATGGCTTGTAGCTTGTGAAAAAGACTATTTATGGCTGGCTTTATTTATGCACTGTTGCACTTTTGGCATGGGGCTAAGGACCCAAAATAATCTCGAGCGTGGAAGCCTGCTCCTCTTAAATTGGCTAGTGCATGGTCACGGCCTCCACAGCACTGGCATGACCACATGATGAGTTGATACAAAGTGCGCTTTTTCTGCAGCAGTCGGGGCATTGGCTTAAATGCAGAGTTGGAAATGGGCAGTTCAAACGCCCCCTCCTCCCGTAGATGTTTTTACAGTAGCCATGTGTAATTATACACGTACCCATACCTACACACGAACATACATACATACATACATACATGCATACATACATACATACATACATACATACATACATACATACATACATACATACATACATACATACATACATACATACATACATACATACATACATACATACATACATACATACATACATACATACATACATACATACATACATACATACATACATACATACATACATACATACATGCATACATACAAGCACGCTTTCCTACCCGTCCTGAATACATTTCTTGGTACGCCGCTGCTCAAATGCGTTTGACTTCAAGAGATACTAGTCTTTTAGCAAGTTACGAAAATATGATACGAATACGGCATTTCTTATAGCATCGCACTTCCTTTATCGTTAGTTGTGCTATTACCTTTCCTGATTGCAGTGAATTAAAACACGCCAACACCATAAAAGGCTTTTTTTTTCTTCAAAAATTGCTGTGGGGTTGTCATTGTTGCCTACCAAGCTACACATTGTTAACGAGGAACCTGCAGTGTAGTTCGGAGCACGCACTGAATAAAGGAGTAACGCTGCGGTAATACCTTGCCGTATTTGCGTACAGTGTTTTCGTGGCATGCTATAAGACTCCACTGCTGATTTGGAATGAAACGCGGAGCGTACAGTACACAAGCCAGAATCCGAAAAAAAAAAGGTTAGAGTTATTTTGACATCTTCAAGGCGTCATCTGCTTTGTTGTGTAATCAGTGTTCACCTCTCATCTGCATGCCGCGCTACAGTATACCACTTATCAAGCTTCATAAAATACACCTCCAGTTTTCCTTGTTTCTGTATACATTGTACCCATTCAAACATAATTTAACGTGAACTTCAATTCTGGGGTTAATTTAAACAGACACAAGGCCGGTACATATCCAATCTCATCAATGACGTCAATAAGGGACCGGCATATTATGCAACCGAAAAAACAGCTATCAGTGAGCGAAAGCGCTAATGCTCGCGGTGTTGCTTTCGTATACCATGAGCTTTCTTCTCTGGATAATCTGTGCACCCGTGGACTGTTGTTATTCGTAGGCGTCGGCCCATGTGCCGCATTGTCTTGTAGGCCATACATAGTTTCCTATATATATACTAGTGGAAACTCTGGCGCTGGTGTCTATGGGAACTGCAGCGCACGGCGCTTTATCGAGCATGGGAATTATAGGTAGTGCACGTATTTCTCTAATCTTCGTACTTCTGGCTCCATGCATGTTCGTGTGGCTTAGAGCTGTTTTCTCACGAAACAAAGCTCGGCGCAAATGTTCAGTGGTTGCGCTTCACCACCTTATTATTTTAGGCTTACCATTTCAAATCGGGTCACGAAAAAGTTCAAAAGCGATCGTTCTTTCCTTCGAAACAAAACCGAAACACAGCAATAAGAGAAGCCACAAGTGGGATTCACCGCCCGCAAGTACGACGACTAGGCAAATCTTTGTATTACCCGAGCCCCGCCCATCATTCCCATGGTCGCTGAACGATGGCAGTGCCAGAGTCCCCTCTATGTGTTGTAGACACGCCGAACAAGCAACGTTTAACATCGTTCGTATACAGCCGAAGCTTGCTTGAATATAACCGACACCAGCATCATATGCTATTCTTGATAAAACAATCGCTGGAGCTCGGAGTTCAGCTGTTGCTGATTGCAAGGTCAGTGGTTTTATGCGTGACGGCAGCGTCGAAATGTGTATACATACCATGTTCATGGTGAAAGCAAATGATGTAACTATGGTCAAAAGTTTTTTTTTTTTCATCTTATGATTCATAACTCTCGTCTCATGTATATACAGCCCGCGTGACTGCATGACTGATTCGGCTCTGGTGGCTGCTTGTTCGAAGAATCGTACCCGTAAAAGTAAGCTTCTAGCTTGCAGTTGTAAACTTTGCAGCAGCATTGTCGAGCGACTATGGCAAAGAAGTGTCGCGCGCGAAGGTCTCGTTAGACCTCGACAATTTACTGATGTGCGGTGACGTGTGACATGCATGACGCTATTCTTTTCCAGAGTATAGGAAAATTTATCCATTGGTAGAAAGCCGCGATAGAAAAAACATCCAGTGTCTCCCCAAGGCACACCAGCGATTACTCATTCTCCCTTACCGCAACGCAACAGGGGCTCGCACCACCACCCCTCCCTCAGTATAACATCCCGCCGTCGCCCAAGCTTTGCTTACAGAAAAAGAATCCATCCGTTGAAGAGCTGCATGCGTGGCACATAACGGCCTGTGCAGTGAAAAAAAAATGTTAGGATGTGTGTATCATATCCGTAGATTGCACTTACTTCTTTCTGCATCCAACTCTTTGCCGAATTCATCACCTCCTCGGAGGACCTGCAATAGCTCATCCTGCGCAACTGACTGGCCATGACGACGACGGAACTGGGAGACACAGCGCAGAGTAATTAACAGGCGTGTTAAAGGATCTTAACTCGAGGCCCGCGTATAGTGGGCCTTAAGGCAACAGCTCCGCACACTGATGTTAAGTTAGCTATCTGCCAGCACTGCAACGTCAAGCGGGCGCCAGCACGCTCTGAACTGAGGCGGGACAGGCTCCACTTCCTGTTTGGTGCATCACCATGGCAACGCGTCTTTGCGAATCGGCACGTCTCGCGTTCGTTGCCGCTGGTCACGCGGCGTGATCTGAAAACCGAGCCGGACAGTGCACCGGGATTGAGTAAAATATAGACATAGATCCTCCTGGAACCGATACAGCATATAGAGTGGTGGCATGCCCGGCACCCCAGGCACGTCTACATACGATATCTGCAGCTCACACGCTATACAGCATCGCAGCTTTCACGCACCAAGAGAAGCATGTAGCTAATTTTCGAAAGAAGCAGCACACCCACACGTACGCGCAAACACTCACAAAAGGGTGTGTCCGTGTTCGGCTGCCGCGTAATTGTTGCTTCATCTGAGAGCGCTTGACCTCATGCAGTGTGTAGTAGTTGCTGGCTCGCGTGGTGACGAATAATGATGTCGTCTAAGTCAGTGGCAATGTTTTTGCTGCCTTAATTCTTCTGGTACCTTTCTTCCTCTCTACAGTACTTCTACTTAAGTTCTTCTTTGTACCTTATTAGACGTTGTACCTTCTTGGCTGTCTGTAACCGGGTGCATCGTACGGTATACAGCTGGAGCGATGTATATTTCATTCGTCATCCCGCTCATTAGAAGGAGCGTGCCTACGTGGGCTTATCCTCGTTGGGGTAGCTTTGTCCTTGGAGAAAGCCAGCTCTATGTGGCTTGAAATGCGACGGTAGACGCGTTGTTTGTGGCAGCGGCAACTGGCAGAACCAGTTTCTCTGACACAACTGTCATCAACCCGGGGAAGCCGTAGCACGAGAAGGGCGCGTGGTTCGCTGTCTGACGTAACGCTGGCCCGCACCCAGTACTGCTAGACAATCCTTGATTTCTGTTATTTATCTTTCCTTGCTGTTATTGAGAAAGTACGTACGTTCCTCGTCTGATTTCGACACATTACGAAATCATGCAGACATGACACAAGGTACATATGCAAAAGACATCGCAGCGCTATGAAACGTTATACCAGAAAGCATATGCTATGTGTAGGAGGGAGAAAACATTGCGGTAGCTGTAACTTTCATTCGGCCGTGCAACAGCAGCTAACGTGTTGGGCTAATTAGCAGTCGCTGAAAAGCACCAGCCACTGCACGCAGCTCAGCCCTATAATGTAACCGCATAAGGCTCGGACGACTAAACAAAGTTTTTCGCCGCCACCACTATAGCAGTTTTCCAGTGTTCGATATTGGGGTAAATCTGCCAAAAAAAAAAAAACCCGTACATTCCGCTTATGCCCTACCAACAGCCACCTGATCCGAGACCGAGATCCCGCCCCGCCGCGGTGGTCTAGTGGCTAAGGTACTCGGCTGCTGACCCGCAGGTCGCGGGTTCGATTCCCGGCTGCGGCGGCTGCATTTCCGATGGAGGCAGAAATGTTGTAGGCCCGTGTACTCAGATTTGGGTGCACGTTAAAGAACCCCAGGTGGTCAAAATTTCCGGAGCCCTCCACTACGGCGTCTCTCATAATCAGAAGTGGTTTTGGGACGTTAAACCCCACAAATCAATCGAGACCGAGATTCCGTATCCCAACAAGCTTGGGAAGACTGAGCAGAGTAGGGGCTTAGCTTTAGCAACTAGAGCTGTAGTCGTATAGAACTTCGGTAGTCTGAAGAGGCCCCGCCCAGGTGATCAAAGCAGCCGCCCGCCTCCGCGAACGAAGAGACTCGCTCGGTACCGGCAACGTTCTCCCACGGAGGGGTCGCCGACCGTCCGCCTCATGACGTCACTCTCGAGCATCCGTGCAGGCTCGTGTGCGTCCGCAGTCGAGGAGGAAATGCCGCAGACTCATACGCTATGCGGTGACGGAATGAAGCCTTTCTTTTCACGCGCGTGAAAGCCAATCAAGATGGTGGCAATTCCAAGAAAAGGACGGAAGAAGTCAAACTGTCGTTGTCGGCAAACCGACATTAAACTACAGGACAACGCATTTTACTACCGGAGCCTTTCAACTTCGAATGCGTTAGTGACGCGAAGGTTTAATACCATTTCATAAAATAGGCTCATCGCCGTCCAGCGGGCCAGGGCTGTCACCGAGGACTTCAGAAGATGTTCCTCGAACGATGTGTCCCTGGCAGCCTAGGCCCGGGCGCAGCAACAACCGTTGCACAAATAAAATTCATTCAAGTCAACTCAACTCAACTCATCGTATTGTGATCCCCCGCAATGAAAAAAAAAAAAACAACCCCTTAGCATCGGGACAGAAAAGCTGCTAGGAAAGAAAGAAAGAAAGAAAGAAAGAAAGAAAGAAAGAGAATGAAAGAGGGAGAAATAGATAGATAGACAGAAGAATCAAGACATAAAGAGAAAGAAAGAAGGGCAAAAATTGAACAATATAATATTTGTGGGGTTTAACATCCCGAAACCATTATATGATTATGAGAGACGTCGTAGAGGAAGACTCCAGAAATTCCCACAACTCGAGGTTATTAACATGCGCCTAAATCTAAGCACACGGGCCTCAAGTATTTTACCCTTCATTGAAAATGGGGCCTACGTGGCCGGGATTCGATCTGGCGACCTTCGGTTCAGCAGCAGTGCATTCGCCACCACCGTGGCAAGTGAAGAGGGAAAAAATATAGAGCGAGAAAGACGGAGAAATGCTTATATAGAAAAAGATAGAAATATGAATAAACAGAAACAAAAAATACAGAAATAACAGAGGGATAAGAGAAAAATAGTGAAACAAAGGGAAAGAAAGAAAAACAAACTGAATAAAACCCTGCAAAGTTTGCCACAGGGAATCACACGACGAAGATTGCGATGAACTTCACTTCATACGAGGAATACAGCCGTATACTTACATGAATGCGTACTATACGTTCATGTCTGAGACCGAGGAACACGGTAATAGATATAAAATATCTGAATTTAATGGCATTACGGCTCACACAAGCAAGAAATAGTGGGACGTGTAAGTAACACATCTTTTTCCTTTCCGTCACAAAAAAAAAAGAAATGTTTTTTCGTGCACCTTAAAGTTGTTGACTTTACTGCCTCTAAAATCTCACAATTACAGTCCCGTCTTGCAGGTCAAAGTTCTTCAATATACATTCTTCATATGAACATTTAAATGCAGAATCAATGTTATATGCAGGAAGCGAGAGAACTGTTTTTTTCTAAACGCAAAGAAGGTTGTAAATATGGACAAAGAATACAAGCCAGCTCTCCTTAGTATTAACAAGCGTTATTAGTCCGATTTTCAAGCAGAATTTATTCGGGGTGTTCGGGAATTGCCATTTTCCTAGGAAACTATTCACATCATGGGCAGGTCCGTTCAGTCCAAAGCTTTGCCTACAGTCGATAAAAAAAATACAACAGCTTATTGTTTTATTTACACGTTTTATGACTTCCCTCAAACATTTTTGACAATACATAGCTCACATGGCGTGAATGGCAACCCTTTCAGTCATGGCGTTCACATTTGTGGACGTGAAATCCAAGGTCCGTTCGATTCGCCTGCACCACGTGAACCAGTTCATGGGGTGCTGCACTTTGCCATTCGTTTCAGTGGTGCAGCATCGACGCCCTCTGAATTCTGTCATTCGTTTCAAAAGGTGCAGAAGAGGTGCAGCACTGGTTCACGATTTTCGTGCACCGCCTACTATGATAGGGGCGTCGCAGTGCCTGTTTCTTCAAATGGCTTGAGACTCGGTGTGGCTTGAAATGGCTTGAAATGACTTGAAACTCGGCTTTCTGAGTGGACAACTTGCAGTCATTTGATTTCATTGTGCTCCCTATTGCTCCAGAGGATCACTTTGCTGGAGGCACTACCATGTTTGACGATCATTCAACGTCCCGCAGTCCAGGACCAACGTGAAAAGTATTTTTTTTTCCTCCCCTCGAAACGAATGCAACGAAAAATCAAACTGGACATGCATTTTGGGCCTAACCAATAATTCTTGAAGCTGGCTGGTCGAAATATAATTAGATAATTAGTTGTAAACTCATCAACTTTAATTGGTGAAACTCGCACGAAACAACTCATTCATCCATTTCCTTTCTTGGAATGTAATACCGCGTGCCCGTGGAATTATGCCACGCGAATTTCATGCGTTTCGGACGATGTCATCATAATGCTTGTCTGAAGGGGGTAAAGACGCAAATCCTCTTTGTACTAATTACAGCACACTTACGCATGCTCAAGTATGTGTGGAAGCGACAAAAGGGTGCTAAAATAAAGACACAATTAAGATAAAGAATATACGCTTCTGTGAGCTTTTTTTAAAAATTAAAATGTGCTTTCAGAAAAGGCGTGAGGAAGGCGAACAACTTCCGTTAAAAAGTGACGTGTCCCGGTAGCTAACTAAAAAATACCGAATAACATTTAGATTATTAGCGTAGGTCAAACGTATGCATGCACGGTTAAAAGAGAGGGCAAGAGAGAGAGAGCGAAATAAAGAGAGAGAAAAGGTCTGTTTCCTAATTCTTCCTGCGAGAGGGGGGGGGTGAAAGGATCATGAATGAAAAAAAAGTCTATTCATTATAAGGCGAGGAAAGCATATTTATAGATGAAACTATTCGCGGATTTTATAAATTCAGGGGCAGGAACAAATGATACAGGTGGATTGGAGTTGATCAAGCAAGCAACTTGCAGCCGTGGGGAAACAAACCCCACCAACTTCGCTTCAGAAAATGGGCAGTAGATGAAAAAAAAAAATATACCAGACTAAAACAATTTTTTTTCGACTGGTTTCTTCGTTCGGATTTATCCTTCATTCTGGGATACCCGTAATTTTTTTTTTGTCGCACGCTTCGTTCTGCAAACGAGTGAATGTCTTTTATTTTTTTCTTTTCACAAATTTGAATTGTATCCGAAGATTGTGTCGACCCTCAGCAAGGAGCTTGTACGCGGTCGAACTTAACGGTTACCTTCCTAAAGTGACCTGGGTGGCATCGTACGTAGTAGTCTTTTAAAAAATGGCGGCGCTGTAGCAACTACTGGTGGCGCCACAAAAATCTATCTAAAAATACTTTAGTTGTTCGCAGTAATAAAGTTTATAAATGTGTTCTATGTATTTTTAATATTTAGTTTTTACACATTTTACGTAATTATTGTTTATTAACTAGCAATTCGTAAGTCTACTTTTAGAAACGCAGCGAACAAGTTTTAAAAACCTACTTTGAACCCGTTAACTAAAAATTGCTCCTATAATTTTCAATTGTTAATTTAGAGTTCTAATGTAAATTTTTTGTAGCGTTGAGCGACTAAAAAGTGCGCGTTTATTTGATAGTTGTTTTAGGCTGCGTTTCGCTGGTTTCTTGTTCATTCTGGCAACATGAATTACAAATTCCCAGAATTCATTGCAACACATAGTCGCCATTTTTGTTGAGAAGTGGGCTAGGCAAAGTTACACGACGGGTCAGTGGGAGTGTTGGTTGCTGTCACTAATTTTTAGCGCCGCGCAAGGCGACTTCTTTTTGTTTCTCGCGAATGTCAATAATTATAATGGCCGTAAAGTTTAGAGTATTTGGTCCGAGGTAGGATTGACAAACTATCCACTCGGCGGGAAAAAAAAAGACAAGAAACACTCCCTCTGTCGGGAGGTAATCATGGCCGACAAAATCTGTGGCGATGGCATTGGGAACAGTACTGGGAGATTGTATAACGCCGAAGTAGATTTAATAACACCGTCTACAATGTACGGCAGCAGCCCCGGCGAACCGAGGACGTTGGTGCAATCTGTGGATACCGCGGGACCGAAAAAGAAGCCGACGTCGTTTCAAATCACCAGCGTCACCGTGCAAGGGTCCCGGTTAAGCAACGACGGCGGCGACGAGAGTGCCGACGACTTGGACGAGAGCCACACGGAGGACCTGAGCTCCGACATTCTGGATTGCTCCAAGACCACCGACACGGAGCAGTTGTCACCGACGGAAGACAACACGTCGACCGTGACGCCCACCTCCTCCTGTGAGGCCGACCCCCCGGTGACGGTCAGTGCCAGCGATCTCGTGGCCGGCGTTTCCTCCGCGGTGTCTGTGTCTCCGGCGGTGGTTACCGGCGCTGCGGGCACGCTAGCCATCGTGGCTGGCGCGCCCGCGGCGCCCAGCACCACCGAGGGCCCCATCAACCCGGACCACTGGCAGCGGCGCTTCAAGGTGGTCAAAATCGTCAGCTCCGAGCCGTTTGGCCGAGGGCGCTGGCTATGCATGGACTTTGTGGACCCGCCTGCCATGCAGGCCGATGCCAAGGCCGGCGAAGAGCGCGACAACACTACCGCCGCTGCGGACCTCCCGCCTGCCGTGTCCAACGAAGCGGTGGCCCACGTGTACGAAATTCCGGTCGGCCAGACGTACCCGGCCAACAGCCAGCAGAGCGGGCCTCTGTACGGCATCATTCTACCGGTGTCTGGTCAGGGCGCCTCGCCCCTAAGTGTGCTTCGGCCGATCGCCGAGCAACAGCCGCAGGCGACAGCAGTGGCCGAACAGCCATCCGCTGTTCCGCCGGCTGCGGCGGTGCCCGAGCAACCGGCCGATGCTTCTGCCGCTGCGACAACCGTCGAGCCCATCCCCGAGAACGCGACCAAGTCTGCCACGGAGGAAGACTCCGAGAGGTTCGTGTACACGTTTGTTGCCCCGTCGCGATGCGCTGCCGGTCACGTTCGGCGTGACTCATCCCGTCTTCAGGCCTCGCATCTGCGACGCGTAGTGCTAACGTGTGCGAGGTCATCGGATAACGCTTGGGTGGCTGCTGTTTTGATTGCCTGCACTGTTTTGCCGCGGCTCTAGTTACCGGAGGGACCTAGCCGTGCTCACCTGTCATAACTATCGTTACCTGTCAAAGCATTTCGCCAGTGGTTATCGGCTGTACTTGAGTTATGTTAGGCTCCTTTGCGTCAATATATCCGCATTGCTAGCATGTTGCGAAGGCCCTCGTCCTTGGTTTTAGCATGACTTAGCTTTTATCTTTTTTTAAGGTGATCTGAAGGCTTGCCAGAAGCTGCTTAGAAAAAGTATCGCTAGTAGCGATGCCAGGCGTCTTTTTTTTTTAACTGTTTAGGGTGTAATGTTTTTGGTGTTATTTCAGAAAAAGCTGCACTGTTGGAGCAATAAATTCTTACAGGGTTAGGATTTAGGCCGAAGTTATTATTGCACATTATGCCTCACCAAGATGTGCACCTTTACAGCTGCAGTAAAAGTGAATGATCAAAGTAGAGCTCAAGTGCAGGCAGGTAGATTTTGCTGCTTTCACGATTCTATTATGCCACTCGTCTGTGCTTAAAATAGTGTGAAATAACATTCGTTATTAAGTAACAGATGACAAGCAACCATTATAAGGCAGCATTGACATGGCACAGATAATGCACAGCTTAACATTTTTTATTCAAAATTTTTCATCACTGGGGGAGAAGAGCCAACCAAGTAGGCCCAAATGAAGTCTTGCAAGGATTGAGTGCTGCAATGTAGCAGGTTTCTAATAGCTTTTAGATAGCCACTCATACTCTAGGGGAGCGTATGCTCCACTGGTCCTAAACTTCAATGCATTGGCACATCTTTTGCTGCACATGTCAAGCATATCGAAAAGCTATATAAGCAAATATTGCCTGTCTCTTGCCCACTGTGCTGGCTTAGAGGCTCACTGCTTTGCTGTCAACCTTGAGGATGCTGTTTCCATCCTCAAGAAGTACTTTGGTTTGGGCTAGCTGGTTCATAGTACTCACTTAGAAAGGACAGCGCATAAACACGGGGAAAAGGACAGTAGAGACAATACATCAGCATCTGCTTTCTTCACAATAATTACTTTTTGTGAAGAACCTCACTAAAGTGCATCTTATGTGGCATAGTAGAATGTTTCAGGTAACATATTGGTATTTTTTCAAGTAAGTAGCCAAAAGAATCTGAGGATTGCTGTGGAGCCATGCCCCATAGACCTTAGGTACTGTCAGCATGCCTAGGTGATGGCTTGCACTGTCCTTCTTTTCCCCATGTTTTTGGGCTGCCCTTTCTAAGTGAGTTCCATTCTCAGCCATGGTGACCGCATTGAAGTGGCGGCAAA
Organism: Rhipicephalus annulatus; assembly: GCA_013436015.1. NCBI lineage: Eukaryota > Metazoa > Arthropoda > Arachnida > Ixodida > Ixodidae > Rhipicephalus > Rhipicephalus annulatus. The sequence goes on from WOVY01011983.1 coordinate 49,972, forward strand.
ATGCAAAAATATCCATGTATGTTTATGCGGTTTAAATAAACTTCAATTAGTCACATCTAATTTGGAGTTCCCCACTAATGTTAACCATGATTCTTAGGTGGCTTCGGCATGTAAAACCTTAGAATATTTTTCTAAAAAATTGTCTTTCTAGACTTCTCTAAGAGCTAATTTTAATAAAACTTGATTCAAGAATTAGGTATTTCATGAACAGGAATCCAGAGATTCTTAGGAGAATGAGCGAATTTTGTTGCGAAAATTTGTCTTAAGTGAGCCAAAGGACTTCCAAGCGTGCAAAGTGCCATGTCCTGCTTCCATGCTTTATTTATTTTTTTTGTACAGGTTTTGCTTCTTTTTTTGCATGCCTAGCCATTTGTACTCCCAAACGTTGCACTCAATCTAAAGCTGCCAATTTTCCATATTCTAAAATGTCATGAAAGGATAGCGCCCATCATGCAGTCACATCAGCATCTGCTTTCTTCACAATAATTACTTTTTGTGAAAAACATCACTAAAGTGAATCTTATGTGGCCTAGTAGAATGTTTCAGGTAACATATTGCTACTTTTTCGAGTAAGTAGACGGAAGGATCGGAGGATTGCTGTGGAGCGTGCCCCATAGACCTTGGGTTCTGTCAGCATGCCTAAATGATGGCTTGCACATATTGTGCGTTGGATTACCCAACTCTACTGCGAAGCAAGACCCAGGGCAAAGCTGGTGCGGCAGTTATGTATTATTTAGTGGCTTATAATTCTACCATGAAATTTTACTTAGTCGAGTTCAGAAAAATAACTTTAGTTCTCTTAGTTATGTAATTAAATCTATTAATTTTAAGGGACACTTAAGAGAAATAATAAATTGCCTTAGACCAACAAAGTGTTCTTAAAGTTTTGTGATAATAGGCCACTGAACTGAAAAAAAAATTGAGATTGAATTTTTTTTTATCATTCTTGCAATGAAAATCCAGTACTGACATGTCAATGTGATGTACTCTATATATTTACTTGCTCTTAGACTACAAAAGCTTGATGAAGGTTCCTTAAGCATGTCATATTTAATCTTGTACAACTTCAGAACATGCTGTGTTCTATTTTCATCATTAAGCAGTTAACTGGGAACTTATAGATGCTGTCTAAACTGGTGATGTCGGGACGAGCTAGTGCAGGGACTTCGAAACACTGTCATTATCTGTCTTTGCTATGTGCATTCTTTCTGACTGGCCAATGCTGCCCTCGTGGTGAGAGTGCAGTTTCTGTAAAAGAACATAGTATCGTGAAAGGGTTATTTTACTGATGTGCGTATGTGAAAATATCTTTCTCTTCAGTGTTACATTTAAACTGTGGTGGCGTTGTGGGTTCCGTACAATGGGTGCCTGTGGGTTCTGTGGTGTGCATGCTGTGCTGCATGTTCTTTTGATGCTGTGCTGCACTAGACATTAATATTGATAAGTCTTTAGTTTAGCTTGTTCCCTCAAAAGGTCTTATAGGTATAGCTGTAGTGCCAGAGAATGCTGCATGGTGCGCTAAATTTTTGCTAAATTCACCTGGTAAGTCCAACACCTCAAGTTGTACGCGAAGGGATGATAACCCTTGAAACCACAGGTACGGGATGCGGTGTTGTATGAACAGCGCAACAAGGCGGTGAACGGGGTGTTCTGCCGTTGCGTTTCTTCAATTTTACTGCTGTGGAAGGTGTTCTACAGTGGCTGTTTGTGTGATATCGACTCCTGATGGCCAAACTGTACATTACAAGTCATGTTAGCTAACCCATCGCATTGAAAGATGGGCATATGCATTCATTAGAAAGTGCTGTAAGGTTTGCATATCAAGCTCTATATTTTCTCATGTTTTCTTTTTTTGCTGTATTTTTTGTTTTATGTTAGGAGTGCAAAGAGGCAGTCTTGGCATTTGATTCAAAGAGCAAATAACTTTTCTTTTTTGCCAGGGGAAAGTAGCTTAGGATGGGAATTTATGTATATTGACTTCAGACTCCTCAGACATTCTTGTAAAGCAACAGACTGGTCTAGTTGGTGCTCTTTCATAGTTTGCTTGCAGTATGTTTTGACATCGAACAGAAGGAAGAGGGATGCCATAATATAGTTTTGTTTATGTGAGGTTATACTTGACTGTTTGGAAACACATCAGGCAGGGAAACTCCAAGGGACTGTCTACCGCTCGGAAAGAAAATTTCTTATTGCGGTGCAGATGAGAAGATCGTTCACCACAACCACATTGGTGACGAGCATGCTTTTCTCCCATAAAAAAGGAATTATAATTTTAACTTCATGTTGAAAGTCTACAAAAAATGACTTCTAGGGGAGTCACCCAACAGCAATATGTTCAGTCTACTGGTAGGACAAGAAATTTTCTTAGGTAGACTTATTTTACTTAAAGCATGTATAACTTGAAATTGTATTCAATGCTCTTGAGGCAGCTTTAGGTTGTGCCAAAGACTAATTTTTGTTCTTTTTTTCCTGACGCGTTCAATGAGGTGCCCAGTCGCGCTGCCGGTGGTGTGTTTGCTTGCCTGCATGACTGCGAGCATGGCATCTGCCGCCGCTCATAAGAACAACAAAAAAAGTGTGCGTGGCTTGAACAACCACAAAGGTATATGTTTTATTAATAAACAAAACTTGATGAAGCCTGTAAAAACAGCACGCTATTTTAGTTTTCAACTTTCAGTGGCAGCACAATTGTCATCGCTTTCTCCGACCAGTGTTGTGGGCATTCATCCTATTAATGGAAAGAGACCGAATGCCGATTGAAAAATTTTGTTTTAAAAATTTCTACACCCTTTCAAGACAAATTGCTGCAAGCTTAGACACTTCATATGGCACGCTTTTTATTGCGACACAAAACAGAAAAGCAGTGAGGGACGTTAGACAGTCCCTTTAAAGTTGTGCTGTCACACTTCCTGGGATGAGGTAAACATACCAAATATTACACGATGCTTTCAGCAATACAGTTTATCCTTCCAGAAGGATTAGGGGTAGTTGCTTCCACCCAAATCCATGCATTTAGGCTTGCCCTCTTGCTATAACATTTTACAGGATGAAAACAGATACGGATATTTCACCAAAAGAGTTGGACCACATAAGTTTACAGCCCTAACACACGTGGCTGCAGATGCACTTCACTACCCCTTTTATTACTATTTAGCAGCAATTATAATTTAGCCATTGATGTTTTTTTTTCTTTTACTCCGCAACATATGTGGGGACAGCATTGTGTGACCAACACACTTAATGTGTTTTCAGTAAGGGGCAGCTTGCAATTCATGATTTTAATGATTATAATGCAGTTTTTGGTTATTGCTATCTGCTAAATTTTAGCTAATGTGTTCATATGCGCTTGCTGCTATATGTGGGCATCAAAACCATACCCGCGAAATGTCTCATCATTGATGACAAGAGGGCAATGACACTCGACTCAAATAATGCGCTCCCTGTTATTCTTCCGCTTTGAATGCATGCATTAGTCGCCCCGCCGCGGTGGTCTAGTGGCTAAGGTACTCGGCTGCTGACCCGCTGGTCGCGGGTTCGAATCCCGGCTGCGGCGGCTGCATTTCCGATGGAGGCAGAAATGTTGTAGGCCCGTGTACTCAGATTTGGGTGCACGTAAAGAACCCCAGGTGGTCTAAATTTCCGGAGCCCTCCACTACGGCGTCTCTCATAATCATATGGTGGTTTTGGGACGTTAAACCCCACAAATCAATCAAATCAAATGCATGCATTAGTCATATGCATTGACACTCATGATGCTGAGGAACATTGCATATTTCAGAAATAACCAAACACACAGCCATTGTGTTGCATATTTACTGAAAGTGCATACCCACTCGGTATGCACATATTTCACGCTTTTGATCTTTTACTCAAACCTTATCTATGAATTTCTTATACGCAGCTTTTAGCATGAAATTGGCTTTTCAGTGAAATAAATTATTTGATTTTACTTCATAAAATAACAAAAGGTATGTTAAATACTCTAGCGTTTTTAATAATTGAGGCGTGCATCTTATTCATTTAACATTCAATCCATTCAACTTGTAGCACTTAAAGTCTAGTGTATCGGTCTTCAGACTTTATTTTTGCACCATTAAGAAACACCACAAGTTAAAGAACACCGCCTCCTTCTTTTCCTGCCTCTCTAACAACATAAATAATCGTATTTCCTCAAACAAGCTTTTATATGCTGGCATAGTTGAACAAGATTTCAACTGAAGCGCTAGTGCATGCTTAATATCATCAGAGGTGTCCCCAGCCTCCGACAGCGGCAAGCTTAGAGGCCATGCAGTGCCTTGTTTTCATTGCAGGCGTTATTATCATTGTCATCAGTTATTTTCTTAAAGCCCTTTTGTGTACCATTTTAGAGGGTGGGTGAACGAAGTTCATAAGAGGCTGACGTACATCAGTCGTGCTAGTTCAAGAAAACTCTTCAAGAAATGTTGGCTGAACCTTTGCCAACTGTTGTGGTAGTGGTCGCTTGGGTCAAGTCAATTTAATTTTATTTACCAGAAAAACAATTTGGAAGGACACCCGGGCCAAAAGCTGTTGCAGCAGCTTGATGAAGACCCAGGGTCCCTTACATGTCAATAGCACATACATGACACATGTCACCATGTAAATATATGTCACCACATGATAAGTGTATGAACCTGTTTGTTCTAGCATCGTGTGGTTTGCTGTAACATTTTTCAGCTTTGCACATGAAGCTAAGTAAGCATCTGATGGTTGTAAAGATATTTAATTTGCACCGTTAGGTGGCCAGCCTGCTTGGGGCCTGCCTTCTTGTTTCCTGCATTTGTAGTCGAAGTGAGGTTTATCTGGATGGAAGAATTCTGATTGGGCTCATTTGCTGCCTGCTTGGCATTGTCTTGCTTGGGCTGTAGTTTTTCACTGGAGTGGGCCCAGTGACTTGTGTTCTTGCTCGGAGGTTGCACTTTTTCGGCGGCTCTTGTCCAACCTCCGCTCTGCTGCTTTGTGCTTGGCTTTCTGATTTCCTCTATTGCTGGTTGTGCAGTGCAGGGGGAGGTGTGTGCTCCCTCACTCGCTCATTTTTTTTTCCCCCATCTTTCCCAACCTGCCTTTGGCTCCATTGCCTGGGCATTGATCAGGCATCTGGCTCTCAAGGTTTGCAAGGTACGATGTGTCGGCGAAATGGGCAGGCTTTGTCGTGCGGAGCTAACTCTATTCTTTCTTTGTCTCATGTTATCGTGCTTCATCGTTTGTCCACTCTTGTGTGGGCTGTTTTTAAGAGCCGCTGTGACAGTCCTTCATTTCGACCTGAGCGTCTGTGTGTGCTCCTCAAGGTTTCCTGGCCGAGTGGCGAGGGTTCCCTCCAAGTTGCCCTTTGGCAAAGGTGGCCACAAGGCAAAGGTGCATGATTTGCTCCTGTAAGTATCCACGGGTGCTGGACTTACCAAGGTGCTTAGCACATATGCATGATATTAGTAGCAGCTTTACGATATGGAGCGTAAGGTGTAGGTGAAAGCTGTAACGGGCTAATTTCACCTTCCGTGAAGGATGCTGTAACCAAGATTGGTTTGGCTAGTTGTACTAAGTAGATGCAGCTTTGTGCATGTACAGCTTTGTACTAGCACAGATCTGACGGCATTTACTTTCATTGTGTACTTTAGGAACATTTTATTCTCTCTTTATTCAAATAAAGTACACACACTCTTTCATTGGGCTTTTGGTGCAGTTTGGAACTACTGTTGTGGGACAAATAAAATTACCTCTGGGTTTGACATTATTACCCTTAATGAGACAAACTTGTTATTTAAGGCCAATCAAATGAAAGACATGAATGAGCAATAGTTTCTACGGCAGGCAAGCAAGTCGGTTTGATTGATTCAATCACTAATAATGAATACATTTAATATGTAGGAATGGTTACAATTTTAGAGACATTTCAAGCTATCATGGGCTTGTTCATTCATTAAGGTGGTCCTAGTTATAATTTGCTTATTAAAATTTGGTAACCATTGCTTTGCCCACCTGGTCAGCAACAATGTGAATAACTAGGAACGCAGAGAATGCTACTGTTGTGGACAATCCTGTCTTGCGAATGTCTCGCGCACGTTTGTCACAATCTGATGTGGCTTACAGTAACGGGGATTTTCAATGCATAGAGGTATTGTTAGGAAGCATGGCATTTCGTATATAGAGAGATCTATGTCCCTATTCTAGGCATGGACATGAAAAGGATTTATGCTTGACCTTGTTTCATGTTAAATTACAAGTGCAAGTCTGTGAAATTTATTCTAAATATCAAAATTTTTATGCACATTTAACACTTGTACTTCTAGGCAGGGGTCATGCTTCTTAAGCTTATGTAGAAAGGTTTTGAGCTAAGCCAGTTGCTTTGAACATGATGAGTAGACAGAATGAGGAAGTAAAGACATCGTTGGGAAATTGGTTTTAACAGAGGTATTTTAAAAGTTGACATCTCTGATGATAGTTTATTGCCTTTGTTCTATAGTAAATAGCTCTCTTAACCACTTACATTGCATTAAATTTATCCCAAAGATATTTCTATTGCCTTTGAGACTTCTCAAAATATTGCCTATTACTGACATGAATGACATTTACTAAGCATTACTAGTGTAACATTGTGCACATTATGTCAGCATACAGAGGCTACAGTTTATCAGTGAGCTGCACTGCTTTCTATATGACCCTCTTTCATGTCATTGACCATCTATAATGTTATTTTAAAGTATAAGATAATTTTGTGAACATGGCCGAGATATGCACCTGATTGGTAGTTGAGGCTCTTTTGAACATTAACTGGCTTGTAGCATAGTGCAGGAACTGCTATAAGCCAAGTCAGTTTACGATGATGAAGCAACAAGACCAAATTGGCTGGCCCCCTTGTTGACTTCATTTCTATGAATTGTGAGCCAGGTATTACAGCAATAAACACGGCTGGGAATTCAACAAATACATTTCAGACAGCTAGATATCGCTTGTCCTTCTCTCAACACATACGTCTTTGGAAGGATCAACTATGTGACTGGAGGAGAGGACACTGCCATTGGCTGATTTGAGCATTCTTGTGCTCCATAGTCACGGCAGCCACTGCAGGGTGGGGTTACGTACCCACGGCACCCGTAGTATCTGCACTGGCGCAGTCGTAACCATATTGAAGTTAGCCAACACGTTTATATAAAACAAAAAGTGAAAGGGCTCAAGGCCGTGAAGCATGCAGACGTGGCCTGTTGCCCCTATGTCACTCCCCCTGTTAAGCTTCGAGTGCGCTGGTTGGGAGAAACGCATGTGATGAATTCCTGCAAGTTCCGCTTGCATGTGACCAATTCGAAGAACATTTTTGCAGTAATCAATCTGTGGCAATAAACTCCGAGGCTGAGGTCATTCAGAAATTACTTCGAAAAGCGTTGCAGGGCTTTTTAAGAATGAAAGGAAAAACCTTGTCAGTAAGAATATTTTGTTGAAGATAAAAAAAGTTGGCCGATCCCATATACAGTGGGAATCGATGGTATGCGAAGCACGAATGAGAAAGGTTGATATGCCATTTTAAAATCAGCACAATGTTACGAGGTGGAAGTAAAATATGCCAAACATGACTTCCATATCTTATCATGTTTGGATGTGTCGTTTACCTTCGTCATCTATTCACGTCACGTGATACCAATATACGTAGAGCTATAGAAACGACCGTGAGCACGCTATGAGTGTGGTGTGTTGTCATGTTCTTACATGACACGCGTATCAGGGTTATCATGTTTGCACTAGTCATATACTTTCATCATCCATTGACGTCACTTAACACCAAATTTGGTAAATGTGGAGCTAGCAAAACGGCCGCGAGTACATCATGAAGGGCCCAATATATTTTAATGTAGCGTTGACGCTCGTGCACGCTGTTCACAGCGACGCTATGTTAGCAAAACGCGAGCACTCTAAAGTCTGACGCCAAGCGCGACCGGTGCGACCAGCGTCCATCGGCGCACCCCGACGTCAAACGGTGCTAAATGCGACATGCTGCATTTCGCGCCGATGCATTACCAAGACAACACTGCGTCTCCCTCTTCTCGTGATGGAAAGACGCCGGACGCGCTGATGCGCGCATGCATGAAAGAAACGCAATGCGGTGCGCGCCTGCGAGTATATGGCAGGACTGGCGCCTGTCGTCACAACGCCGGCGTGACGAGTCCAAATGAACGCCGGCGAGCACGCGCACCGTGTCACGTCGAAATGTATTGGCACTTCCTTGACTGTAGCATGTAGCCATGTTCTCACATGACACACATCTTATGTTTATCATGTTTGCACTAGTCGCATGAATTCGTCATCTACCGACGTCATGTAATACCAAGTTTGGCATGTGTGAAGCCAGCCAAACGGCCGTGAGTGCATCATAAGTGTGGCATGTAGTCATGTTGTTACATGACACGCATGTCGTGATCATCATGTTTGTATGTGTCATTTACCCATGTCGTCCTTTAGCATCACGTAATACCGAGTTTGGTACATATGAAGCTAGCGAAACGGCCGCAAGCGCATCATTAGCGTGGCACGTATTCATGTTGTTACATGACACGCATCTCATGATTATCATGTTTGCACCAGTCACATACCTTCGTCATCCATTGACGTACCATAATACCAGATTTGGTATATGTGACGCTAGCGACACAGACGCGAGCGCATCATGAGCGTGCCATGTAGTCACGTTACATGACACGCATGTCATGATTTTCATGTTAGGGTCTGTCGCTTGTGTTCGCCATGCAATCATGTCATATCATACCAGTTTTGCAACATGCCATGTTAACGAAACTACCGCAAGAGCTGCAGGACCATGAAAAGTAAACCATGACATTCATGTCATGATTTTCATGTTATGACTAGTCAAAAAAGTTCTTCATACAGTCATGTTGTGCCATACCAAGTTTGGTATCGATACCATTATCCAAACGGCCAGGAGAGCTAAAAGTCGTAGGCGGCTAGATAGATAGATAGATAGATGCTTAAAGTCGCTGAAGTTCGCTAAGAAATGCTTCGCATTTAAAACTTGGGGGCACTGCGCTGACCAAGTGGAAAGTGAAAAAAATTGAATGGGTCGAAGTGTCCGTCAGCCCATTTGTGCGTTCATCCGTCCCTGCGTTCGTCCATCTTCTAGGCTGTATGTCTATCTGTCCGTGGGTCCATCTAGTGAGCACTCCAAGTACCCCCATCTCGCATCCCCTGTAGCACATGCTCCGTGCATCTGTCTGTCTGCTAGTCTGTCTGTGTGTCCATCAAGTGAACACTCCAAGTACCCTCCCATCCCCTGTGGCACATACCCGCTCTAGAGCAGGTATGTGCCACCGGTGGCTATGTACGACAACAATGGAGGAAGGACAGACCCAGACCTTATAGAGCTTCGCCCCTAAAACACAGAAATTGTGCAAAACTACACGGGAGCCTTGTTTGCAGGTGAAATCACTTGTGCACAAGAGATTTCACTAGTGAATTAAGGCGCTTAAAGCATGTGAAATAAGTGAGATCACTTGTGAATGAACGCGCTTACAGCACATGAGGACATCACTTGTGAACAAGGCTTTCGTGTGGGAGCCAAAACGTCTTTTTCTTTGTTTTTCATTTTTCGCTTTAATCAGCGCAATGCCCTGAGTTTTTTTACCTTCAACCATGTATCATCTCGACCAGACTGGCTTCCGTCGTACTTTAAACTTCAATAGTATTTGAAATAAAAAAGAAATTCTACGTTTGAGGTCTGTGTGCCTAGCTTGGCAGGATAAGCAAGTTTGCCAAAAAAGGAAAGCTTTATATGTCAGTTGTACTTGAGTGCAGTTTAGACGTATTGTTTCACCTATGAAAAGTATGTCAAGTACACTTTGCTATTGCTTATTTTTTAGTTTACTTCTTAACGTGCAGTACTCATGGATTGAAACGGGACAACTTAGGGTTAAGTAATCCACGTACATTCATTTCAGAAACAGGCTGTGATCTCCCCTAGATGTAATAGGAATCTGATCTAATTACTTTAACTAACTTCGTGATCTGTTGATCATAGTTAAGAAAGAGCTCTTCAGAATCTATGTTTCTGCGATAAAAGACTGTACGAAGAAATTTTTCACTGATAATAAATTTTCTATCTGTATGAAATTTTGAACATCGTTTGTGACACCCTTTATATAAAATATTTAGCTTGAACTGTACCCAAAAACAATAATATGCTGTACATGCAAGTTTCTTTTGTTCCTATTTTGCATGACAAATATGTCACCATGACATTTTAGTATCTGTCAGTCAATCTGATGTGTATTCTGGCCATAAAGACTGTAGTGGAGCCTGAGTATTTGGCATCAAAAAAAAAAAAAAATGTGGAAAACCTTTCTGCAGTCTTTATTGGCGCACTGTGCGATACCGTCCCAACATGGCGCACGAAGAAAAGTCCAAAACTAGTCAAGCCTTTGTTCCACTGGTCGTCATCTTTATGTCGGCTCCGGCACGATTTCCAACAGCCTACTTGAAGTTTTTTTGATGGTGGCCTCGACTTCAAACAATGTTTTTTCGAACTGCAGACTTCAAGCTCATGCAATGCATCCATGTGAAACACATGCAAAAGTAGCACTTTAGCATATGTTTGTCCCCAGTTTTTACATCACTGATGATGGCGTCACATGCACAGTGTCTCCTGCAAAAGCTTGGTTTGCGTTTTGCACGTCGAGCTGCTCTACATGTTCGTACGTGATCACTTCACTCTTCCGGGAAGGTGACCACGATGTAGGAGGGGCTTCGAATAGATATCTGCAGTGGTTTGTGCACTTGTGAGTGCCACATGCGCATACTTGCTCGATTCCTCGCCTGGAAATTGTGTTTGCAGGTTGAATTGTGGTTTGAGGATGTAGATTTACCGCACTTGGGTTTTCAGTCGGTGGGCAGACTCATTTGACAGAGTAGAGAACACATGCAGGGCGTACTGAAAGTTTTGCAGCAATTCATACTGGAGTTTTATGGTTGTTATCAGCCTTTTAGGCAAAGGCAGGTTGGCGTGTTGGTTTGGAATATATGGTGCCGTCGGCTCTGCTCTGGGCCATATGGTGTTCGATTAGTACCACTTTCTAGCAAAGAAATTGGCAAGATCTTTGATGTTCCGCAGAAGTGAACAGAGAAGATATGTTGGTGGGAACCGATTCGTCAGTTTTAATTGTGTAAAATATCATGAATGATACATCAAAAGGACATCAACTGGTGTGTTCAGTGTCCTTTCAACTATCCCCTGCATGTTTACTTTACAGCATAATTCCAAGTAATAGAAGCTCTTTACTGTGGTTGAAGCGAATTAGTGTTTTGCTTTTCAGCAAGCAATCACTGGTGACACTCACCGTATCACTTTTGGTTTGTTGCCATGATTACGTTGTTCTGATGGCCAAAATGTCTGCTGATCCACGTCTTTGCTTTCTTGACCTATGAAATTTCTAGTGTCAAATTGCTACAAGCTCTAGTGGATGTTTCCCTTTGCTAGCATGATATTCAGAACTGAAATCTCAGAGTAAACACACTCTTATGCCTCCTACAAAAAATTGCGAGTACGTAAAATGTGCTGAATAACAAAATCTCATCAGTGCTAGAAGTGCATTGCTATGCCCTTAGCTTCGATAGTACTTGCACGAAACCGCATTTATTACCAAGATTTTTCTAAGTAGTTACCCCAGATTAGCCACTAAGCACAAGACTGAGACAGGCTGATCATGATGACTGAACCAAGACCAAAGAACTAAGTCTTTCAATTTGAGCGTCATTTGTCAGGGTGACTTGTTTAAGTGGGAGCCTAGATACAGAACTGTATTGCGTATATATTACAACATTTGATCATACTTTTAAATATTCAGTACGAAATGCAAGTTTCTCACTTTCTTCTGGCCATTGTTATTGTTAATCGTATTCGTAGCCTTGTTTGTGTAGGCTTATTCCCTGACGTGCATTGTATATTTGCTTTTTGGTCAGATCAAAATCATGCCACAGGACATAACACATCATGCTTTGCATCATAAGCACGTATTGGCCGAAGTTGGCCCATCACTGCACAATATTCAAATCTCGTCCCACGGCTGACCTTCACTGAACACTCACAAAAACTTGTTGTCATGTAACGAAAGTGCAGTCAGTGACAACATTCACACTCTGTTGCAGCTTTCATGTTGACTTTTCCGAAGAGATAGAATGCTGCATTCCCTTCGCCTAGTGCATTCCTGTAACGTTTGCGAGTGCTGAGGCTTAAACAAGAAGGAAAAAAAAAAAAGACATGCCTCTGTGGGATGTGACAGTCGGCTGCATTTGTTTGTCGAGTGAAGTCTTGCGTTGCCATGTCGGTTTCTGTGTGCGTTGTTTCGTCATTCCACGTGCATCCAGCGGTTTTGTTTACGGTTGGCAGGACAGAGGGAGACGGGGGGGTGGGGGGGGGGATAGGTGTGCGTCGCGGCATTCTCGCCCCTTGGCGCTGTGCTGCTGCAGCGGGGAGGAGGTAGGCGGCAGCTGTTTTGACTCTCTTCCTCGGCCGCGTCTACTCCTCCTCCCTGGCCTGGAACCGGATCGAACCGGAGGTGGCAGCATCAGCAGTGCAATCGGGCCCCGTTCCCTGCTGCTGCAATGGTCTCTGCTGGTGTGTCGCTGACTTCCCTTCGTTTATTCCCGCACCCGCGTAGGCGGCGGTTTGCCGGTTGACAGAACGGCCCGAAACTTTCTGATAGCACGTCGTCGATTGGCAGGCAGGGAGCGCGCCCGCCCGCCCTCGAACGTTTAACGTGGGTTCAGGCGTCCCTAGGAACACGGAGCTCGAACCTCGAATGATCAGCCGCGGCGATGTGGTCTCCGCTGCGGCGCCGTTCGCAGCGGGGTATCTCGCCGCCGATCCGGTGTACTACTACGGCATCGTTCGTCAATTCATCGGGTAAGCAGCCCGCCGAGCTTCCTTTACCTTGCTTATCGCGCGCGCGTTCCTCCTCCTCTGTTTCCTCCTCCCCACTGCGGGGCGTGCGGTTTTTGCACTCGGCCCGCGGCTGAGCAGCTGGGAAGAGCGGCCCTTTCGTATCTGCCGCTCGCGGCGGTTTCGTTTCGAAGTCGTCGCGCCCCTTCATTCGTCTGCAATGGCTAGGATAGCGCCCTGACAGCGCACCTCCGTGTTTTTTTTTTTTTTTTTCAGGGCGAACGAGGCGTTTAAATTTCGTGGAGAACAGCCTTTTCACCACTTGTGTTGGCTTGCTGCCATCCAGTGACGGAGCGCGCACTTTTTTGTCTACGCACTCGGCTGTAGCAGCTATGCGTGTATCGAATTCGACGTTTCAACGAGTCTCCCGTTTCGAGCTTGCCAACGTTGGTGTATAATATCGCCTAGTATGTCCCACATGGGTCGCCGTCGCTTTTATAGGTAATGTATTGCGACGTATGTGCAGATAAAAATTTTGGTATCAAGCTGCTTTCGTGCCGCATTATTTACCTGGGCTCATACAGCGACGCTTTGTGGCGCGTTTATTTAGATGATCGTGCCACTTTGAAGATGATAAAGATTGCTGTTGTTAGAGCTGTGCTGGTCAGCGGGAAACATTGCAGGTGCTGCTTTATGGGATCATGAGCGTATAGAAACTTGGCATTTGCTTGCATGTACCACTTCTGCGCACAACGTGGAAAATAAGTGTTGTGCTGACGCATTTTTCTTTTTTCCCCTGCAGCACGTCGGCTGGGAGCACGGTGGCGATCGACAACAAAATTGAGCAGGCCATGGTAAGCTGAACTAGTTACTTTTTATGGCTATCAAGAGTGGCATTTAATTTATTATGCCATTTCGTTCCCTTCAAAGCTTTGCTATTTAGTGTTGCTATTGCTGCATTACACTTGTGTTTGCGGAAAAACTGACTGTTCAGAAGCAATGCTTATGTAATTCTCTCCCAGCTGCAAGGGACAATGAGCTTCCTGTAGATGGTAGATACTGTCACAATTTGTGAGCGCCATATTAGTATTAACTGATTTTCACATGAAGCAAAACGAAATGTTTCAACCTGACGGCTGCACAGCATTTTGCTATCCTTGCATGCATGTTTTCAGGCATCCATTCAGTAAGTACTCATTACGTGTTGCTTTGATTCAGTACTAACTATATGCAAAACTGTACATTATTAATTAAGGGGTGACACTACACCTGAAAACTTTTTATAAGTTTGTTGTCAATTGTGAATGAAACTCTCCGAGTTTAGTTATATTTGTGTGCCAATTTCAAACGTGCTATTTCTTTTGTTAGTATGCAATACATAGTTTTTTTAATTACACATGTTATTTTGGGAGCTATTCTTTTCTTAAACTGAACAATAAAGTTGTGTTCTCTCTTTTCTTAAACAGAGAGATTTACTTATTAAATAAGCACATTACAATGACCAGGAATCAGTACAAGAAAACAAAGAACAGATGTTGTAAGCCCACTTGAACAAAAGTTGTAGTATGTTGAATATTTGCGACTAATATCCCATACTCATTGGCAAATATTCAACATACCATAACTTTTGTTCAAATAGATCTAGAACATCCATTCTTATTTTCTTGCACTCTGCACTCATTCCTGATCGTTCTGATGTGCTGCGGCGGCCCAAATTTGGCCAGAGTCATCATTCTACATTTCTTTAAACATAACCCTAGGGCAGTTCAGAGATGCAAAGCGCTTATCAAATGGTGTCACAAAAGGCAACAGTGTAAACCTGTACATAGATATACCTCAAGTAGGGGCACCATAAAGTGATAAACTCTTGATAGTGTCATCAGCTCCACTGTTTTTTTTAGAACTTGGGGGTGCCTTTTTTCTTTAATGCATTGGTATTATATGCCAAACTCCACATATAATCCATCGGCAAATCATGCAGTTATGAGCTATTATTAGTTTGGGATTTCAAAATATTGCCACGCTGTGTTGGTGGCAGAAGAGGAGAGCGAAGGAGTGAAAGGCTGCTGTGGCTGAGTAAACAGTAATCCACTTCGAGTTCCTGTCTATCGTTTCCTCTCGCGACAATATTCAAGTACAATGTGCGGTGAGCTTCTTCATGCGACGTTTTTAAACAAAATGTCCCATTGAACGTTGGATAACAATAAATGCTACACAAAACTGTTGCTTTAATTTCTTACTGAGGCATGTCTCATAATCGTATCATGACTGTGGCACATAAATTGCTACAATTTAATTTAATGCTGGTATAGAATATATGTGTTATTAAAATGTAATTGAGTACTTCTTCTGAAGCATCTATCATTACACGATGGCAGTTTTCAGACGCCGTAATTTTTTTTTTCAATGTTTTAAAGGACTTTTGACAGTGAAAGTTTTGTTTGTGTCTTTTTTACAGTAATTTGTTGCTTTACTTCTGATAATGCCGAAATTGAATCGTAAATACTTTTACGCATCCTATAATCCTAGTATCGTTATTAGTGCTCGGGGTATTGTGCGCGCCCCGCAAGTGTTCTCCGACATCGACAATGCTTGCTCGACTTCTGCCACGTCTCGAGGGGGGTGCCTGTCTACGTCAAACCACGGAAAATGCTTATTTGACCGGAATACTTGGATGAGTACTCATCCTTACTTTAAAACCAAATTAAAATATCTTGAGGCAACACTCATCACCAATCAGTCGGGAGTGTAGTAGGCAGAACTCGAACAACACAAGCATCTCGAGTTTCCAAATTTGGTGTCAGGTGTTCTTTAAAAGATTTATACCTCATCATTCATTATAATGTTTGCACCAATTCTTCATCAGACTTTGTTAATCTCATATTTACTTTTTAAAAATTATGCTATACTCAAAAGTAATCCTTTGAGAATGTTTGTGTACGTCAGCATAATGTGAATATATCTGAAGTGCAGAAAGCAAACCTTCACTTTCACACATATACCCTGGAGAAATAAATCTTCCCATCCCTAGGAATCAGTAATAGGTTTAATAAATACAAAAGTTGCAATGTACTGGAATGTGACTTTATACTTACATACATCACTGTTTCTGACGTCACGTTGGTAACAAATTTGACCCTAAGGCTGTTTGTCACAGTTTTTTTTTAATCTAAGTGTTGACAGTTCGACGTACCTTCAAGTCACTTGCGCGAGTTTTGTTTCATAGATACAGTGCATATACTTACACTAAAATGTCTCTATAATGAAGGTGCATTTCATAAGGTAATAAGTTCCAAAAATTTGTTATAGAAATATATTCCTAACAGCATAGCTTTTTCGAGACTATTCTTCACTTCATTATGACCGATATCTCGTTATATTCATGTTCATTATATCAAGGATTGGGGGTATCATGCGGAAGTAACACCTGGTTTCTTGCAAGTGCTGCAGAGTTCATCAGGCCGTAGGGACACTGGTGACCACCGTCTCCTTGACCATTTTTACGTTGCTAGTCACTGAGACTCATCTAATTTGCATTTTCTCTTTTTTGTGAAGGACTTAGTCAAGAGCCATCTCATGTTTGCTGTGCGTGAGGAAGTAGATGTGCTCAAGGAAAAGATAACAGAGCTGTTGGACCGGATAGCTCAGCTGGAGTATGAGAACAATATCTTGCGTGCTGGTGCCTCACCGGAGACCCTGAGTCTACTGGCTCAGTCTACGCAACAAACGGTAGTGCCGGTGTCTCAGCCCCAGCAGACGATAGCGGCAGTGCCGCAGCCGGTTGTTGTGCCAGCCCAGCCCGCAGTTGTGTCGGCCCACCACCAGCCTCAGCAGCAAGCACCTGCTGCTCCGGTGCAACCTGTGACCATGCAGTCAGCTACAGTGCAAGCTCCGCAACTTGTTACGGTTGTCCAGCAGCCACAACAGCTGGTTCATCAGCAGCCGCCTCAGCAGCTGGCGCATCAGCAACCGCAGCCCCTGCCTTCGCAATCTATGCCGCTACAGCATCAGCAGTCCCACTTAACACAGCATCAGCAGCAACACCTACAACAGAAACAGCCTTTGCAACAGCCCCCACCCACGTAGCTTCCGTGTTAGTTGTAAATAGGACAGTTTAATCGGGAAAGCACCACTCGGTGGGGCGAAAAGGGATGCAAGACAAGAAAGGACCAGTGTGCTTTGTGTGAAGTGTCTTAGGTGTACATAGACAGTGTGGCTTCCTTTCATTTTTTTTTCCACTAGTGAACTGGTGGGGTGGATTAGTGACGACCGACCTAATTAGCTGGTCCTTGTTGCCTTCTCTCTTGGAAGAAGTACGAGGAGCTGTGATGAAAAAAGTTCTGTGCTGTTCCTTGCTGTGCTCCCTGCCCCAGTATCACTGCATTTTCTTTTTCACCTTACACAGCCATGTGCCTATTTCTCTCTCATGTGTTAAGGAAAACTATAGTCGTCACTGTCTTTTTCCCTGTTTTTCTTGACACAAAGTACTTTTTGCTCATCTTGGTGGCGCGAGCACACCTGAGTCATTGCTTTATTACCTTTTTTTTTACTTTGTCCTTTGTTGTTATGTAAAGAAAAGCAGTCTGGTCACATGCAGCTTGCGTCCCAAGTGTGTGTTATATATATACATACATATATGTTTGTGTGTGTGCCGAATCCGGCTTGAGACAATTGAGATGTCAGCATGTCTTGGAATGCTCACAGCAGTCAGTTTTGTGTGGTGCGACTGATCAGACTAACATTTCTAGATAATCGACGTAAAAAAAAAAAAAACCTTGCGAGACTGGCAGCCTTTTCAGAAAGGTGCATGCAAGTTAGGCTTGTTGTAGCTTCTCAGTAATATAAGGACTGAAGAAAAAAAGGCATCCTGTTAACGAGCAGTTCCTATCCTCCTGTCATTTTAGAATCTTCTGACCCAACTGCTTATAGTGTATCAGCATGGGTTGTGTCCATTCCTTTCCCCAGTCAAGTTTTGACAGATGGAATTCCTTGTTGAGCTTTTTCCAAGCTTTAGTCAAGTTGGCAATTCTGCTTCAGTAAAGGAGACTAATGGGGATGCACTTTTTAAGTGAGTTTTACTCTGTTTTGGCCTTAATGTGCAGACTTGTTGAAGCATTAACCCCTTTTGCTCCTTTTTTATTTACACTTGGAAAGCCTGGACCCTTTTTCTTTCTACTGGTGTTTGACATGGTAGCTCTTGTAATGCCTGTATATAGGATGCAAAAGCGAATAATTTATATGGCATTTCTACTGCTGTATTTGGGCAACTGTTTGTGCCTAGGTAAATAAAGTGCATATTTTTGTTAGGGATGAGACGAAACAAAGCGATTGGCTGAGCTGGTTTACTTGCTCTCTAATAACTATCGACGTATAGGGTGTCTGTTTGTCTTGCTGTTTTACATATTTATTAGTTTTAATCAGCTGCTGCAGTTCTTTGGCAAAACAAAAACAAAACAATTAAAATGCTTCGAATAATGCCCTCTGTCTAAGTCTCACTTCTGCTGCTGCTGCTACATCGGAGTTTCACTTTCCTACTTCGGCTTAAACGACACTAAAGAGAGGCCTAATAACTTCAAACTGATAAAGGTACTACGTAGTTTTGTTCTACTGCTAAATGTTTAACTAGCCGCAAGCGTACAGCTGCATTAGTGCCATTGTGAGCTAGTGTGAAAACCTGTTGCATTCACTACCGTTCATCTTTCGTGTCTTTCTTCTGGAGCATCTAATACTGCTCATATAATTTTCCTCTTCAATGTAAGTTGCAGCGAGGCTTATATTCTCTATTCATTTATTATGTTCTGCAAAGTTTGGCATATGTCAGTGTCAGCACTTGTAAGGCCAAGCATAGTAGCATTATCCAAGTGCAGTATTTTTTTTTTATGGTATCATAGCTGAGAGTTAGTTTCATAACAAACATGAAACACTGTAAAAAGACAATGGATAGATGCATTACAGATATGCACAGATTGTGTCTGTAGATACTGGGTTTTATTTTTGCACTGTTTTATCTTTTCCAACTAAGAGCCATTTCGCCCAAGTATCCATTTTAGAATAGCAGCGAGGACAATCTGCGATGTGGGAGTTCATAGCCCTTTGACCTTGTTTCACCATGAAATTCTCACAATGCACTTCGGTATTTTGGTTTCAAGTGCACACCGACATCCAAATGAATAGAGGAATTAAACCTCAACAGCTGTTGTAACAAGAATGCCCACATTATTGGCATGGGCTTGCAACACTTGTCACAAGACGTGGTGCCACTCAAGGAGCTGTGAACAGCTGCCATTACCATAGGAAGACTTGTCTTAAATGAATATGAGGAAATTGGTGAGATATAGGCCTCAGTATAGCACCATAGTTGCCATAGTTTCGCTACCATAGCTACCTATCGGTGTGTGAGTGTGAACTGTATTTTCAAAGGAAACCATCCTTAATGAAGGAAAGTGTTATACTCTTGTTCAGCACATTCATACAGGCGACTCTCACTGCACCTAGGCCTTGATTCCTGAAGTAGCAGCACAGCTTGCACTTCTCTTGATTCTTCTAGGAGTGAAAGGTGAAGTGCCACCAGCTGCCACTGCAGGAGCACGCCATTGAACCTTAGCAGTGTGTGGGTGCAGCCTGGTATGCTTGGGCAGGGGTGCAACAGCTGTGCCAATTTGATACAATTCTCTATTTTTGCACTGAGCTGTGGCAAAATCGTGAAATTTGATGAAATAACGCCACGCTGCGTCAAAATGCCCATGCGATAATTTCTATGAGATATGAAGGCCACGTTGGCCTTCATATTTCATTAGTTTGCGTCCTCAATCAATCCAGGTACGCCGACCCTTACCCTAAACCTGCGGGTCGAAAATTTCTTGGCCTTGTTATAACCCGTGCAGAATGCCACTTAAGCAACCTTTGCCGCAGTACCCGGATGGCCTGCAGAAAAGCGTTTGGCCTGCAGAAAAGCGTTTAATATTTGAAAGGGGCTGTTTGCATTGGTCACGGGACAGATCACAGTGTGTTCAATTACTCATGCATGAATACGCAGCGTAATTTTCAGTACTAGTATGATCATTGACGTTTAAAACGAGTTGCTGGCATTCATTTGGAGCTCTGTACAACATTTGTGCAGCCCTAAAAAAAATCAATACTATGCACCAGTTTCTCTTTTTTTTTTTCGCCACCCCTAAGGTCGCCAGCAAACAATACTATGCACCAGTTTTTTTTTTCTTTTTGGCACCCCTAAGGTCGTCAGTTCGGCAGATTTAGATTTGAGTCCTCAAATTATGTCAAAGTATTTGACCAGCATGGCAAATGCTAATGTGGACTTTATCATTGTTTGCCGGGTGGGTGGTACAAAATACTAATTTTATTGAAATAGCAGGACTCGTATTCACTCTGCACGATTTAGGGAATGTTGAATGATTTTGTGTAAATGTAAGCCTTCTTTCGGATACAACTGCAAATTTGGTCTCTCGTGATAAAAAAAAAATCAATTTTTTTTCTGTATTCTGCTGCTCCAAAAATTGCTTCAAGTTATATTTCGGTTATTCCACCCCTGCCTGCATCTTACTTTATAGTGCACAACGCCATGAATGACAACTATATACTATCACGCACCTGATGATCAGTGCAAGTTCATAGAAATGGCAATTTCAGAGCAGCTCGTGAAGCTCTAGACACGCAGAGCTTCCAGGCTGCTGACCAGGCCTTTTGCCATGACGTTGCAGCTAAAGCATGCCATTCTTTCATTGGGTGTTGACTCTGCTGTCGTACCACGGCAAGAATCTGTTGAGGCAAGGCTCTAGCACGAAACAATAGTGTTGCAGCTGTCGCATATTGGAGGATTGCAGACAAAGGACTCCTCTGTGCATTTGATATCTGCACACCCCGCCTGACCTGTACGGCAAAACTTGCACAATGTTCTGCGATTCTGGCATTGTAAATAACAATAGATTTATGCCAGGAATTCATTTCAAAATAGTACGCTACAAACTTATATGCCAAGCATACATGGGCAATTGGAATGTTCACAGGTTGCAGAGAACCGTTCAAGCCCTATTCTCTGCGCAAGTTTCAGTTCACTTTTGGCGGTGCACACATAGCTACAGATGGCAAACATTTTATTGTGCCTTGATTATGCACTGTCCGTTGTGGGCGTTAGTCAGATCGGGTGATTTTATTTACCTGTAAAGCACTGTGTTGAGCATTGAGAGCATTAACAGGGTAGCCGACCAGTCTGAGAACTGGCTAACCTTCCTGTCCTTGCATCTTCCTCCTCCTCGAGAGCAAGATCAGTTACCTTAAAAGGACACTGAACAAAATTTTTGCCGCTAATATTTTCAGCCAGTTCAATAGATGGGATCCTGAAATTGATAGACAACCTTCATTTCAAGCCGAAACTTTGGTAAAATAATGAATTTAATGGGTTTTTCACAAACTATTCCGTCTAGCGGCAGCGCTGTGAACTAGAAGATGGGTGACGTCGAACTCACCGGAAACTGGCAAGCCAACAATGCCAGCCATCGCCTACGTCTCTCGACATGCTCAACTTCCACTACGGTTCCCAGAACCGGTATGAACAGCAACAGCAGCGAACAATGCTTCCAGCTAGGGCTTTCCGGCTGCTTCCAGCTAGGGTTTTCCCTTCCACAAAAGCGCTGGCTGGTGCTTTTGTAGAAGGGAAAGAGTGGAGTAAAAGGACAACTGGAGAAAAGAAGGGGGACAGGAACACGTGCATTCTGCATGCACCTCTCCGAGTTTGACATCAATGCTCGCACTCGCGAGCTGCCGCCGCGCGCTCACAATCCATCAAAGATACAACCAACTGTTAAAAAATACGGGAAATCGACTCTGTTTATTGGAACAGTGGCATCTTCCGAGTGGAATTTCGAGGTTGCGCCAGTTTTTCCAATTTTTGTTCAGTATCCCTTTAAGTCTTCAGAGTGCACCCACATAAAAAAGTATCTACTTTTTCAGTGTAAATATTTTTAGTAAAAGACATTTGACTAGAAATAATTTAGCAATGCTACTAGCTTTCTATATAAACAGTCAATGTAATTAATTAAAAGGAAATGGATATTTACATAAATTCATAGCATTGAGGAAACATTTGGTGATTCATTGAGTTTGTTTGGAAGAAAGGAAGAGCATGTTAGGAGACAAATTATGAAGCTGATGAACCTGATTGGAGGTGTTTCCTC
Organism: Rhipicephalus annulatus; assembly: GCA_013436015.1. NCBI lineage: Eukaryota > Metazoa > Arthropoda > Arachnida > Ixodida > Ixodidae > Rhipicephalus > Rhipicephalus annulatus. The sequence continues at coordinate 72,055 of WOVY01011983.1, forward strand.
ACTGTTTTGCCACCGCTCTTAAAAGAACCAAAGGTAGTAAACTCTTTCACATAACTGGGATCATGTTACGGGTAATGTGGACCTAAAAGTTCATAGTCACGTAGGCTACGTATGGGCTTTAAAAATCATGAATAATTGCTCATTTTATGCCTATCTTCATGCATTATGTCTGGCACATGGTATACTTCTGTGGTTTCTCGCCAAACTAAGGATCCTTGGTTATATTTGGTTGGAATATGTTGCACATTTCTGGCGGCATGCAGTTTCAGCTGTGAAAGTGAATCACAGTTTTTTAGAGTCTTTAGAGATAACTATACAAGCATTTTTAACTCCACAAGTTAATGACAGCCTTTGGAGATAACTACACAATTATTGCCGAGTGTTGGAAGTATATTCTGCAAACTGGTAGGTTTGTGCAGGAATATTATGCTTTGATGACATCTTATGTAAGCCACATGAAGCAGATTATTTCTCATATTTGGGGGAAACAACTCCCAGGTTGTGGGCATGTAGACAGTGTCCAGAAAGACAATGGAGAAATATTGTAATTATGAAATGGCAGTCCACAGTTTGCTCTTGCATCGTGCTACTCTGCGACAAGAAAAAAAGATGGAGAGAAAGAGCATTACATTCGGTTACGACAGACTGATGGCATCAGTAAGTATCATTATTATTGATGTTATTTTTTATTTAGGAGGAGTTCTTTCAATTACTGGAACTATGATTTCCTACATGTGTTATCATTGAGCCATTGTTCATAGCCCCATGTTGGTCAGCCCACAACTACACAGTGATATTTCACAGGTTGCTCTTGTCCGCGGGTGCACCAAAAGCAGATGATAGGTGTTCATTGCAAAAACAGAAGCGAAGCGCTTCGGGCATTGAACATTTTGTCAGAATGACCCCAGGTGCACTGTCGTTCTTTATCAAAGGGAACACGCGATCGCGTGACCTGCTTTCTACGGCTGCCTACAGTACATTGCAGCGCTTGTCCGGCAGCCATAACTCGTTTTGTTCGCCAATAGGTGACGCAAAAAGCCAATGTCTTTTCTTTTGCAGTCAGTTGATGATGGTCCTGTAGGCAGCTGCCGCAGAGCGCAGACCACGTGCTCACGTGTTCCCTTTCATAAAGGACAACAATGTACAAGTGATGGGTGGTGCAAGCATCACCTCTACAGAGTTTTTGGAGAGAATATCTTTGCCTAAAAAAGATTGTAGGCAAGTGATCAGACGTTCCACTGCTGTGGTACCGATGGTTTTAGTGTTGAGAAATTGGCTGCCACATATACATTAATAGGTAGGAAAATTTATGACGTTTCTTGCAGCTTCATCTCAACACTCACTATGGTTGCACTGTCCTGCAGGCTGCTACTGTTGCAGGGTGTAATATCCTTTTACTTGAGCGAGATCTAGGTCAGCCAAATACGAAACCGATAAGTAATATAAAAGTACAGTACACTCTCAATAAATGGAAATCTGTTTAACGGAACTGCTGCTTGAATGGAACAAATGCTTCTGACAAGATTTTTTTCATTCTTGCATTGTGCACCCCTGTTCATCTCTCAGTAAACAGAACTCCTGTTAATTGGAACACATTTTACTGGTCCCTTCAGGCTCCATTTAATGAGAGCCTACTGTAATAAGCTTTGGAGTATTATTTTAGCGGCTGGCTTTTAAGTCTCAAAATGAAGATGATAGACAAGGGGTATCCGACACACACAATAAGTTCTGTAGCTGTTGTTTTGTTATTTGCTGTTATTTTGGGTTGACGCCCTGACCATTTCGGTGAAGACTGCTATCATTATTTGTTGTCATAAACATGTGCGGGAGAGAGGGGGGTGCAAAGTCAGCACTGTATACGTTGATATTACAAGGAGGGGGTGCTGTCATTCGTAGGGGGCTGCGAAATCAGCCCCATACGTTGACATGATAGAGAAGAGGTGTGTGTGGGGGGGGGGCACTACTACGAACCTCCCTCTGAAGGGGAGCCCTGCAAGCACCTATGGTGATGAAGACTTAATATGGCTGTTGACAGGTGACTTTGATATTTTACAATGAAGTACTCTACAAACGTCCTGAGCAAAGGCAAGAATAGCACATGCTCTACAGACGACTCTAGAGACCGACTCACTTGGCAACATTAATAGGCACCTAAATTGCATTGGACATCATCCACATGTTTCCATGCACCCAAGGTTTCTCTTAGGGCCAGGAGTCCAGATAGTCACGCGTTTAAGTGTCGGTCGGTAAGCTGCAGAATAAAGGTAAATGCTGGGAAATCGTTGCATAGCCGCGGCAATGTAACATGTGCAACAGTCCAGGTTTTGTTCCTTTCCAATCTTGTGAAGATATTGGCATCGGTAAGCTGCAGATTAAAGGCAAATGCTGGGAAATCGTTGCATAGCCTCGGCAATGTGACATGTGCAACAGTCCAGGTTTTGTTCCTTTCCAATCTTGTGAAGATATTGGCAAGTGTGTGCAACACCCAGCCATAATTCATGCAATGGTGTTTCCTGATCTCTCCGTAGCCATAGTGGAGGCTGAAAACACAGACCAGAGTCATGTCCACTAAGAAGCTCTTGCCGATAGTCGGGGTCCCCATAGTCATGTCATGGAGGCCCTCATGAGCTCGGGAGCAAGGCATTTATGTCGTACCTGGAAAGTTAATTGATATCGCCTAGCTTTTAGTATGCACTAATCTGGCTTCTGCATCAGCCTGTTCAGTTCCAGCTATTCAACAGTAACTGGGAGTCCACTGTAACGTAGTAGTCCGTTCAAATAAAGTCACATGCCTCACTTAGCACGCTCATTATGTCACATACCAGAGCACTGTGTGCGATTCCTTGCTTCGTATGGCACTCCAGCTTATTAGCTGGAGTGCCATTCAGCCCTTTGAGGCTTTGACACACTGGGTACATAATTGTGTACTCTATTTATTTTTGATATTTGTATCAACTAGGGGCTCAGAAGGAGCGAGATATATGGAGCTTCAGATGAAATGAAGCCCCTGCATAATAAACTTGTTTTCATTAAATTTTGTTTGGTTGTGTGTTGTGGCATATGATCACTTTGTTGAAGGCACTACCACGTTGGACGAGTCATTTGATGTGCTGCATCCTGCGACCCATGTGGAAAGTATAGTTCTCATTTGCTGAATATGGACATAATGAAAAACTGATTTGCACAATATTTCCAACCTGAGATTTTACTCTAATTATGCCAAAACAGAGCATTGATTGCTTCATGGCAAATACATATATTTGATTACAATCTAATTAGGATTAGTTACTATAACAGACACAAATTAACATATTATGACATTGTTTTGTGTTACAATAGACACCAAGTGCCTTCAAATGACGTATCTATTTGCCACACTTTCAGACAGTTCTCCATAGGTGCCATATTAAAGGGTAAGAATCGCCACTTAATGGTGTTCTGCTGTACTATGCAGCAAGCAGCCCGTTGGACGCCCATCAGCTCAGCGGCAGTAGACTATGTGCTATCTTGAAGCTTTGCATGGTGCCCATTTCAGGTCCATGAAAACTGCTGGGAAGGAGATCTGCATGACAGTGCTATCAGCATAAATATGCTGGACTTTAATGTGCATATATGTGGGGCGCTAATGCGGAAGCACAAACCTTGGCCAGCTCACATTTGCCTTCAACATGTGCCACTACGAGTACATTCGAGACCATAAGTTGGTAAACTCACTCAGATTCAGATTGAGCCATCAGTCTGAGTGAGCGCGCTCGAGTAATATTTTGGGGAGTTTGAGTCCGAGTGAGTCCGGTTGAAAAAAATTTTCATGAGTGCTAGTCTGAGTGAGTTAGGCTCAGGAAAATTTTCGTGAGCTAGTCTGAGTGAGTTCTTCTTTTTTTGCCAACCTATGGTCTTATCTACTCATATTCAGCACTACTATCAGTCTTACCTGATTCACGTTTTCACTCACATCTACTCACACGCATTCCAAAGCCATGTCGTTCATGCACCATTTCAATATGTATTGATTAAAGGCGCGGATTACCTAGGGGGTTCCTTGAGCTATTCCCCTCCTCTCTTCCCCGCGAACTCTTCCAGGGAAGTTCTTGTTAAATATTTTGTGTGTTGTCATTTCTTTCACATGACCTTGCTGGTTTGCGAGCACTCGTAACTCTCTTTCGAAGGTACTACATCAAAGGGCGCCAAGAAGAGCACCGATTACGTACGGGAAATATTGCTGTTTAAGAGCATTGACACCATGGTCGAAAGAGCTGATACTAGGCTAACAGACTCGTGAGTCGACTCATTCAGGCCGAGCTGTCATTTTGAGTCTGAGTAATGTTTTGGTGAGCTTGAGTCCTAGTGAGTCCAAGTGAGCCTGACTCGGGAAAATATTGGTGAGTCTACGTGCAAGTGAGCCCTACGGGCAAAATATATTGCATGAGTGAGTCCGAATGAGCTCCACAAGATTTGCCGACCTATGTCCGAGACTACTGAGTAGGCACAGGGACTATCCAATGGGTGTTGAAGGAATTCGAGGACCAAACATAAAGAAGGCCACCTATCTCCACATCATAAAGAGAATCTAGTGTACCTTCAAGAAGAAATTTATATATGATCTTTAGATCCAAGAAAAACACTTTTGCAATATTGCTGATGTCCTTTTTTTTCTGGTTATAGACGGCAGATCTGTGATGCCGTCAGTAAAACAAGTGTCTGCAGTGGACAATGGAAAAAAGAGCTTATAGTGTGTGATTTTAGGTCTGTTCAACCTTACCAACTGTCTCTGAACAGATGGGCTCTTAATTCCATGGTTAAGTGATGCATCCAGCATGCCTGTCCTTGATTGCTTTGCGTGAAAGGCAAAGTTGACCTTGCACAGAACACCTATATACACCTTGCAGTGAGTAAGAGCAGCTTACAACAACACACTCTGTTTTACCTTTCCTTGTTAATGGAGCCGCACATCTTTTCTGCATCAAACAAACATTTTATTACAGAAATTCACAGCAAAATGCCTATGCAGCTGCTGTGGTATGCTACATCATATAAAGTTTAGAATATTTTACTAAAAATATTCGACAGATTAAGTTGGGCAAAGTTGTAGAAGCCATATAGCCAATGCACATGCAGAGTTAGAAGTGTACCTTTGTGAAAAATTCAAGCAAGCATCGGTAACTAATATTTGGCTATAACGACAATATTCTCACGTACCATATGAAAACGATATGGTTATTTGACTTAGTATAAATCACAATGATCAGGTTGCATGTGTGCGCAAGTAATCAGTTGCATATACTCAGAGGGTTTCGTACAATAATACTCTATGAGTATATGCAACTGTTGACTTGCACACACATTTAAACTGATCATTGGAATTTATACTCATTCAAATAACCATATCGTTTTCATATGGTACGTAAGAAGCAGTACTGCAGGAAACTCTATGCTGATACCATTGAAGTTAAATTATATATGTACAAGGTCACACATCTGCTGCGAAGTGAAAAAGAAACAAGTGAAGTCGTTTCTTTTTATATTTCTCACTCGATTCTGCCCTCTCCCTGCCCCACGCGCGTACGTGCACTCTAAAGCGGCGACCCTTTCGAATACATATTCGACATCAGAAGACTCCACTGACAACACGCGGCAAGAAGATGAGGCGAGGAGAAACAAACATATTCAATTTCACGCCCACGAACGCTCATGCGTGCACTGTCACCGTGGCGTTTTTTTTCCATTCCAACTAATACCTCATTCCGCTAAGCGTGCGAAGCGCCCACTGGCTAGCACGTTGTCTTTCGAACTTCTAGCTTTCCTGTGCTAGCCACCCTACCTAGGCTATTATAGGTCCGTTCGATTCGCCTGCACCACGTGAACCAGTTCACGAGGTGCTGCAGCTTACCATTCGTTTCAGCGGTGCAGCATTGACGACCGCTGAACCCTGCCATTCGTTTCGAAAGGTGCAGAAGAGGTGCAGCACCGGTTCACAATTTTCCTGCACCTCTTTCGCTGACGGTGCCGGCTTGGTGCAGGCGCGCGTGCAGCTGAGCAGACGACGCAACACTTAGACGTAGGGGGCTTAGGCGCCGTACCCGCCTCTACAAATGCGGTGTGTTTTGCCAAGATGTTTGCGCCCCACAAACTGTCCGCATGTGCGTTTCGCCTAAGGTCGGTGTTTGCTGAATGGTGTAAATTAACCGAAAAGAAATAAGGCCAACACCTTGTCGGCACATCGACATTTATTTCGGGTGTCTAGCTGTGTCTGCACCGCTGAACTCACGCTGCACAATTTCTGAACTTCACGTGCACAGCCATGAACCGGTTCCGACCGGTGCAGGTGAATCGAACGGACTTGATGCTTCCACGTTAGTATCCACTCCACGCAACTGGATGAAAAACGATAGTTAAAGCAATTATGGCGCGAGAACAGAACGACAAAGCGCTCGTCTCGTCGTTCTGTCATGTCATACAAACTAGCCCAAGCAGTCACACTTCTAGTGGAGGAAGAAATGAAGTTTTTCCCTTCCTCTATTTTCACAGCCTTCTAGATTTCTTTTGCCCGTCGGATTATCGGCGGTCACCTGAAAAGCGGCCGTCGTCGGAATTGCAGTAGTGGCACTACTTAAGTAGGGTTGTATTCAGTTGAGTTTTTACGTTTTTGGAGCTTATATAGTACAAAAATAACAATGTAACTTTAGAAAGTTGCAAACGTATATATAAATAATTATAGTTAACCCTACGTAAGTGACGTCGCCAGAGATGACGGGCGTTTTGCGCTCATTAAGCAGGCAACTGCTTCAATTCAAGACATGGCATCTGAAGTTTGCGAACGTTAACGTTGCAAATCTTAAGGGCTTAGTAGAAAAAATTTTAACACGTAGGTAGCGCCGTCATCAATGACGGGCGTTACGCGCTCACTCGGCGGGCAAAAAATATATAATATATACATATATAGGAGGCTATGCTGTGTTTCACCTGCTTCTTCCACTGTGCTTCTTCCACTTCCGTCCTCCACTCAGCACACTCTCCCTCACTTTTGTCAACAAACATGGCAGCTTGCGTGCTTACATTTCCAAAGCGATGACTCTAGTATTTCGCTTCTTCTGCCAAGCAATGTGCTTGTGTGTAGTGAAAGTATAGAGAGTATTGTGGAATGCACTATTTCACGCCGACAGTCTGTCGGTCAGCGCTCGTTTGTGCAGCATTTGTGACCGCTTTCGTGTTTATTTTGATCAGCTCCGGCAACCCCTCGTCTCGACGTTCATACCACTGGGTGCGTCTGAAGCCCGCTAACGATTGGCAGAAGGCGAAGGGACATCAGCTGGCCCATGCATCGCTGCCGGCGAGGTATCATGCTTCCAACGGCACCGAAAACGGACACCAAAGTGAACTGGAGCCCGCCACCGTCGAAGACTTCGACATTAGCGGTTCGGACGTTATCGTCCTCCTACAAATACAAAACGCCGGTGCTAATTTTTTAGAACGTCGATTGATCGAGGACCTTGTGTTACAAAGACCTTGTGCGTGCCGCAGAGGTCGAAAAATTTGCCACTGCTACAGACCTCACAAGCGCAGTTCGTGGCTCTTCAGTAGGTACACGCTGGGATGGAAATGTGGCGTCCATCCGGACTGGACCGAACTCAATAGCTGTGTCGATCGTGTGCTCGACGAGGACGAAGGAGTCCCGACAAAACGCAGGTAAGTGCAGAGTGAAAATAAATGATATTCTTTGTGAGCGTACTGCATTTCTGCGTTTACGAGATTTCATAGCCGCGAAGAAGTGAAGTGCTGCAGTTAATTACTTTTTTTGTCTTTAAGAATAGGAGTGGTGAAAGGCTATGTTCTCAGCATTTTCGCTTGTTTAAGTATTACTTGTCAGGCACGACTTTGTATATCTTGTATGACTGTTCGCTTGTAAATGAGGGTGTGAATGATTGCAATAATATGCAGGTTGTAGCGTCATGTGCATGGGACACCCATAATATGTTTATGTTAACATAAAAAAATATTAATCATGAGAGCAGTTTACGGGGTTATAGTTTTGGTGCTCTCTAATATTACTCGAAGAAATCAAGTCAACCTGTGAGTCTCTCTCAATGAAATGAGTGTAGGTCTAGTGACAATAATTAGCTTCTTTTTACTAGTATGGAGTGTTGCCAATTTTCTGCTGATGTGCTTATTTTTTGTTTATTCCTCAGATACTTTTACATAACAGTGCTGAGAGACCCCGTAGCTCGGTTCCGCAGTGAATGGCGACGGTTCCACCAGAATCGAGGTTGGCATGGCTCCCGGCCTCATCCTCACTTTTGCTTGGACCAACCGGTGTCGATGCCTGCTCCCAGTGTGTGCTTCAAAGGAAGGAGACCCGAAAATATAACCTTTACAGAGTTTGTATCCTGCTCGGCAAACCCCGCACTTAACCGGCATACACACATGCTTGCGGACCATGGTCTCATTGATGGGTGTCCTCAAAATGGTTCGGTTGGAATGTTGCTCACGAAGGAAGACCGTGACTTGGTTCTTTTGACAAGTGCAAAGAAAAATCTCGAACACATGGCTTTCTTTGGCCTGGCAGAATTCCCTCGTCTTTCAGAGTCTCTTTTCGAGGCCACATTCAAGCTGAAGTTTCGCAGAAGGGCAAGGCCACGTAAATTTCTGCGTGGTCGGATGATGGGACGTGGCCGCGTGGTACCTTCACCCGGTGAAGTTGAACAGGTCACAGCTGCCAATAGTTTGGACATCGAATTGTACAACTATGCTAAGGAGCTTCTCTTCACAAGATTTCATAAACTGAGTGACAGCGATCCAGCTGTAGAAAAAGAGAGCAACAATGTAGATTCCGACGATGACGAGAACTGGGCAGAAGAGGAGGACTTTTTTGATAACATATAGCAATATTTTACTTTAACACCCGAGGTCATTGCAGCTATATAGTTGGTCTATCCCTATGTGTTAGTACGAAAGAAGAGAAATGGATGGAGGGCTCATGTCTTTGTTGGACGCAACCTTATGTGTTAATGTAAAACAAAGAGTGTTCCTAGGTGATGACCTTCATTGAATGATCAGCCACCCCATCCCCTGTGCATGTATGCACCAACTAGCCCATCTTTCTACCGTCGGAACCTACAGTTCTTCAGCAAAAATTTGTGTCAGCAGCTCTCTTGAAACAGCCATTAATGTTTGTAAATTGCAGCTACATTTCTATTGTTGCAAGCTGTTGTTACTGTGTTAAGTGCAGCTTTTACAGAAGCACCATGATGAGCAACTTATGCGGGTAATGTTGCAGTTTTTCATGTGCTGCATCGGAGGCTAATACCACAGACTTTGTTTGATGCAGCTGCTGCAGCCTGTGAATGTGTTTGCCGTGTTGCACAATCAGGGGGGAACCTTGGAGTGTATAGCCACTTACCGTAGTGCTGAAACAAAGTACACTGGGCTGTCACAACACCTATTTATGAATATCGATGTATATACTCACGCTGGCATATGGTTTATCCAGCCACTATCATCACAGCATCTTTGCTTTTGACGTGTCTTGGATGTTCCTCACATTTCTGGTGTGTCGTAGGGGAAAACAATACAAGTTGTTACCATGCACAGTATGGTGCCATAGAAAGAAGTGAATGTCGCTGTTGGCTGGTGTATAAATTCACTAAGCTGTAAGCTTATATTTACATTTTGAATATTTATATTTTGATTTTTAGGGTGTTGCGCTGTGCCTGCACTGCTGAACTTGCGCTGCGAAATCTGAGCTTTGCATGCACAGCCGTGAACCGGTTCCAATTGGTGCAGGTGAATTGAACAGACCTCCTAGTTTGTCTTTTTATTTTAAAACAAGACAGAAAGATACCCCAGCACACCAAATCTGCCATACTAGCATCTTTCTTTTTGTTCTTACTGTTGTATCAGCACGTGGAATTCCCCCATGAAAATCCATTGTTCAATCATGAAAACATGTGTTGGCATTGAATTTTTACAGATTTACTGATACATACAATGCTCTGTGTCAGGCCTGGATGTTGCTTTTGCAAGGGTCTTTATTTCATCGTCACGAAATGCTTTCACAAAAGCCTTTATATAAAGTGTCCTTCCAATACAGTGCATTCACACGGTCAGTATATATTCATATTCTGCAAGTGTGGTTGGATGGGCCAGTTAGCAAAACATTCGCCTTCTGTGTGTGAGGCCCCAGGTTTGAAACCCAGCACTGCCAAAAGTGCTTATTATGTGTTGTTTTGTACATTTATTTTTTCATAACAATTAGTATTGATAACAAGAATAGCGATGGGCTCCCTTTTTCTTTAATTGGCATGGAAGTGCTTACACATTTAAAACTTTGTAGTGAAATCACAGCGCTAGAATTACATCACAAAGTTTAAAGTATATTTCATTATTTACACTATTGTGGCATAGGAAGCAGCTCAGGTTATGGGTGAGCAGAAGTGTGGGAGCAGCTGCTCTCGAGAATTTTTAACCTTCCACGCCGTGACCACAGCTGGAAGGCCTAGAACTTATCTGTCTACAAAGTTTGCCAAGTTTAGTCTTTGGGTATCTCAAGGACGCAATTTAGTTGATATTCTCGAACTAAAATAGAATAAGTTTGAGAAGATTTCATAATCTGGTGATTTTATAGTGAGCTACTGCAGTAACCGAAATTCTAAAGGCAACATGAAGTTTCACTTAGTCTAAGTTGGTTAAAAATTTGCAGTATACTGTGTTCAAGCGAGCATTGCAAAACTCCAGGGCTCGTTGTTATCTAATTTTATTATAAGCATACTTCAAAACAGCGCCTAAGTACATGACGCGTGCTTCTTTATGACTGTAGTGTATGATGTGTGAATTCGCCGGCAAGTCGCCCCAGTATTCTTCAGCATGCCATGGAAAGTCGGCGCAACTTCAAATTTTGAAGATTATGTCTGTGCATAACTAGGTCATTTGTGCATCATTTCAGATGAGCAGTAGTGTTATTTTATGTCACTTCAGAGATTTGGAAAGGTCTACATTGGTTAACCTTTTGTGATACATCTACTCATATTTCTCGTGTAAAATATTTCCATGAGGCTGCTATATATTTGCACTGTTTGAAATAAAGCTTTTCACATGCAGCTGATAATATAAGGGACGTTACCGGCCTATCATTCCTTTTTGCTTCTTTTCTAACTTATAAAACCTCCTTTCAGTGTAGTGGCAACTTGTGCCGTGGTTTTTACAGTCCAAATTATTGTCTTAGTGTTCTATTAAACAACTATCTCCTAAGATGATGCTGCTGTTGCTATCATATTTGTTTTAAGTGTACCTTTTCTGATAAGGAACTTGTGTGCCTATTTTAAGAAGTGTAACCCACAAGTAGATAGCAGCTACTGTTCTCTTATTTGTATTTATAAGTGCAGCTTCTCTGATAAGTGACACAAATCTGCCAAATACTTCAGACCTTTACTAAAGTGTCTGCTACAAAAAGATGGAATTTAGTGATCTTTTCTTCTTTTTATTGCGATAGAAATTATATGGTCAGTCTCGGTGGGTGTTTTCTGTTGCCGTCATGTCCCGTATAAACTCCAAATTGATAAAATCTCCGAGCGCATCCTATTCTCTGCTCACAGATAGTGATCAAATGCTCGCATGTTCTTTATAAGCATCAAAAAAGACCCAGGGTGAGGGGTGGTATGCTCAAGCAGCGACTGTCAACTTTGATTTTATGGGTGCGGTCGCCATCGCTGGCGCGTGTCCTATCTTGCTATCTTGGCAGACATCAATGGGCAGCTCGGATACTCTTCTACATGCTGTGCTCTCAACATGAAGAGACTGTGCCAGAGTGTCCCCGGAGTGGCTTTATTCTCTTACACCAGCGTTTCGTAATGTTGTGTGAGATTGGATCCAAAGAAGCTAGCTGCCAGCTTCACTTCATTATAATTTGTTGCTATTGCATTCATTGCTTCACCCTTGCAGTAAAGCTGTGACTTTTTGGTAATATTTTTCATTGACATATACATGTTTTATGTATCATTCTACACATTGTCTTTATTCTCATTTAATTTTCATAAAATTTGTTACGTGATATGACAGCTGCCTCAAATATCTTTTTTGCGTGTGACATCATTATCATTGTTTGAAGATCGAGAAGAACTAATTGAAATTTGAAATGTACTTTTGCTGCTATTACATAATTAAGAGAGAATACTGAATGTAAAAATGTGTGTATGTCTGTTGCAAGACTTCTGCTCATGTGTGTGATATTCGTCATGACTGTTTTGAGTGATGTCACTGCAGCATGAACATCAATGATGCCTTGCTTTTCTTATCACATTATATGGTAGATCGTACATTGAAGGTGAGCAGTGAAACGAGCTGAAGTTGACAATATGGAGGTTGTCCTTATTACTGTAGCTGCTGATCTGGATCACCCGACCTTGAGTTTGAGGGCTCAAATGTGCCCATGATGAGGGAAATAACGCACTTGGCTACAATGTCTTGATAGAGCATGTGGTGAGTCACCTTTGCAACTTGCAGTAGATATGGTAAGCCTTGCATTAATATTGGAAGGTTAATAATTTCGGAGGGTTAAATATCCTGGCACCTTGTGTATTTGGTATGAGTTATTGCACATTCCTTACACTCTTATGCGTTGTTAACATCAGACATATCAATTTTATTGAGTGAAATAACAGAAACAACACACGGTTTGAAATTTTTATGCTCGCTAAGTGCTGCCACTTTAATACGCTGTACAAAAGGTCCTCTGCAAATTTTGATCACCATGACCACTTTCTTTATCGTATATGTTACCAGTGATTTTACTCTTTACACATTGCGTTCTGTTTTCGTGTTGCAGTAGCAGTGGAAATAAGTATGGTCTCTGCATACCTTTTCTTGTTTGCTTATGCAAGTGTATCTAGTTTTCCTGTGTGTCTGTATCATGTTATAAATGTGCCGTGTGTATGTAGTACATATCACAAGAAGCAATAAATGCTCTCAATGTTATGTGTGTTGCAGTTCGTGTCTGTATTAGCCTCAGCATGCTTTTTCATACTATTATCATTATTTGCAGTGCACAACGTTTTTATAAGCTATTGCAATGCAATTAAAACCCATGTGTGTAGTTGTAAGAAGAAAACCTTAAAATTGTCTTGTTAACATATAACTGCTTAAAGAAATAAAATTATGGCACAGCCTCTTACTATGAAATTTTACTTACAGGTGGACTATAATGCCATGCGCGAATGAAGACCGCTTTCGCTCCTGTACAATTGCCACGTCTTATGATATGCAAGAGAGTGAGAAAAATGCTTGGAATCTCCTCCTGCAGAGATGAAAAATTCGTGAACTCGTGCTGTCTCTGCAGCCAATGTTTTGACATTCGTACTTGTCTTAAAGGGAGCAACTGCCTATCTTAGTGCATGTAGGATAGGCACGCACAGAGGTAGGCATTTGCAGCTCTGAGGAAGACCAGTTCGCCTGTCTATACATTGGATATATCCGTGCCCTGCATTCACCAATTTTGCATTTCTTCAATCTTCCACCTTCCCCTGAACTTTAGCCTTTTAAAGATAGGCACTATACGTCATCCATCACTATTTTAAGCAAGCGTACAACTCTAGATGATTGTTGCCATCAATCACAGCCAATTACAACTTGAAAATGCTGTGTAGGGTCAAATGAGAGGTTCCAGGAGCTCACTTGACGAACGCCATCAGATGAATGGTTCTAGAAGAGCAGCTAAAGAATGGTCTGCGGTCCTCGATTACTTAGCCCCGCCGCAGTGGTCTAGTGGCTAAGGTACTCGGCTGCTGACCCGCAGGTCGCGGGATCGAATCCCGGCTGCGGCGGCTGCATTTTCGATGGAGGCGGAAATGTTGTAGGCCCGTGTGCTCAGATTTGGGTACACGTTAAAGAACCCCAGGTGGTCGAAATTCCCGGAGCCCTCCACTACGGCGTCTCTCATAATCATATGGCGGTTTTGGGACGTTAAACCCCACATATCAATCCTCGATTACTTATTTCATTGGTAAGTAGGCTTCTCTGCATTGCTATGTTATATAGGAGTTGCGCGTCTATATCGCTTATATTCCACGCTCTGCTCGCACAGCCACTAGCGTGGAAAGGGCACGCATAGAGCACGCACAACTACCGTAGAGCATGTGCAAGAAGAGGGCTGACCGCACGGCATCTGTTTTAAAGGTTGCTGCTCTACGAGTGTGCTGCGCAGGGAAGCATCCTACGCTCAGGTCCGCATTGAAAAAGAAAAAAAAAATCGTTTTTCACCAAAATGTATATTTGTGAGACGATTCAGTGCAGCACTAACCGTTGCTCGATGTACTAAAAGTTAAACCGCTATGTTACTCAATGGTTAAAGTACCCACGCAGTATCATGCAAGTACCGCTCGTAAGGGTGTCGCGGCGGTGCATGAGGGGCTAAGGTCTCTAGATGAAACAAGTTTCCTTTTCATCTAGGGACCTTATGAAGTGCCGGATGAGAAGCTGCGCAGTCACGTGTTCTCCGGATGCGGGGGGATCATCGAGCAAAGATGGACGACAATACGTGAAGAGGCGCCGGCGAGCTCCTTTAATACGAATGTTTTTTCCCCCAACATTCCCGTTGTTTTATTCTTCCACATCCTGGTTACTACTTGGTAGCTCGTTAACGCACCCCGAAACAACGACGTCTTAGGTTTTTATTGCGAGATACAGCCGGTATGCCGAAACGGAAACTAGAAGAGGATCATCATGAACCCGACGAACTGTCAGTGCCTCTGCCGATACAAACGTTTCTCTGGCGACAGACAAGGTATATTACTTTTTGTCAAACATACCGCATTCTCATTCGTAATGCTACAGATGGCCTGTTGAATTGTTGTTCTTCCGTGTGATGTGGAGTCGTTCCGCGGTACGAGCGACGCTTGCGTTGTATCGCGATGAAACCAGTGAACTCTGTATCAGCTTTGCGTTTCTTGAAGATGACTGTTCGTGATTTAAGAACTGTGGTTTTTGTATTATCCGATGCGCGCACGCCTTCATTGCTTAAACGTTCGCTGTTTGGCTGAGAGGTTTATGTTAGCCCGCGCGTATAACCAGTGCGATATGTTTATACGGCCGCTCGTGCTTGCCTTTCTATTTATTCATGAAATCATGCCGCCGTATCTGCCCACGTTGTGTATGAGCTGTGCTCTCCCTTCGTTCTACCTTTTCTTGTACTTTTTCTAAGCTTAGTTTGACAGTCGTAACTCCCGGTTTTCAATAGCCGATCGATCAGGCCGGATCGACGTACTAAATAGGGCGCACTCATATGCATTACCCTTATGCATTACCCTTTCTTTGCAGCCCATTCATACGCCCGAAAATTGGCAAAGCCCATGATGCATCAGCAATGGTACGATGCTCCAATGCATTTCTCATGGATCAACTTTGCCATTGAATGTTTTAAATGAGACAATTTTATACGATACTGCAGGTGCAGCCACTGGGCCCATTGATTTTCTATAAGGGGTCACGACCCCGACACTCGCATAAAATGTCATTCACGCTAGTTATATATTCTTCAGAGATCAGTTATGCTGTGGCCGTAAGTAATTATGGAAACATTAATTCATTCCTTGAGAAAACATAGCCCACTGTGAAGTCTTATAGATTAAGCACACCCATAGACATGATGCAAGAAGTATGCCAGTTTTTTTCTTTAACGACATACAGGAATTCTGCCATGCCAAAGGATTTGAGACTTCTAGTTTTTGTGGAAGCCTATTTCTGCCTGTGTTATTTTGCAGCATCGTTCATGTTTCGTGCTAGCAGAAATTGTCCTTATACAGCTCCTTAAATACATGAAAACGCTTTGTGACAGTCTTCAAGCTTTTCTTGTAAAAGAATCATTTCAATATGCATTTCAAGTTAAGGGCATGCAGTGACATCACTGAGGCTGCCGATTTCAAAGTGATTGAAAAACTCCAACTTCTCTAATTTGTTAATTTCTAGGAGCACAGTGGAATCTGGAAATAGTCCAACAAAATGTCATATGCTGATGTCATGAATATTTCCTTTATAGTGCAGAATCTCGGTGTACGATTTGTTTACAAAGCATCTCTCTGCATGCGAAGTGTTGCAGGGGGTGGTCACAAACTGCTGACTCGTACATCGGTCAGCCCGGCCTTTCGTTTGCAAAGTCAAGCCACACAATGACTGTGTCTTGTTGAAAGCCATATGCATCAGAAGTGCCACCGAATTCCTACTACTGCGAAGTTGAAGCATACCATGTGGTATATATATGTGTGCTCGATAAAAAAGTCAGATTGTTTCAGGTTTTATTGGTTGAAGCTCCTGATGACCCATACATCATTGAAGAGAGATAAAGACAGCTTTGAAATGCGGTTTACTATTCCGCTTTACAGCACTATGCTGCTGGAGATATAAGATTTCTTCAGCTTTTTTCTCATCCTGAAGCAGCTGTTATTTTTCATGCCTCTAAATCAGTGACTCAGTATGTAACTAATTTGAATTATTGTTGGTGTAGTAGTACAGCACAACAAGAACTGCATTGGTTACACCTTTTCAATTGATGCATGAAATTGTGTTTGATGTGAATGGCACTTGTGGGAACTCTGAATCTGCATTTAATTGGTAGAGTTTATTGGTTTCGGACTTCAGTTGCTTGTGATCTCTGAGTGAACTGCAAAACAATTTTTTTAATGCCTACACTTTTTGCTCTTGTTTTTCAGGAGCAAAGAGAAGCATGCAAGGTTAGTATTTTAAAGTTTCTGTTCCTGCCCCAGTGTGAGTTTAGGTATTGGGTACCAGCATCATTTACTTTTGCAGTTTAGTTCTCGTTGTGTGTTGCAGGGGTAGGTAAAAAGGAAGGAAGGTGACTCTCTCTTGAAAATATTCACTGCGAGGCCTATTGGAAGTTATTCTGAGAAGGCAAAAAATAATCGAACTGTCCTGTCAGAAAATGGCGAGACAGAATGTGTGGTGTCGACTGGTAGTTAATAAATATTGAAGATGTTACCTCGGCTGTAATAAAATTATATGCCGTATTGGTGCTATTTTTGTCTCTCACTATCTTCTTATTAACTTTCCTTTCCTTTTGTTCTACTCCTTTACCCTACATCTTTCGACGAGGGACATCCCTACAATATTTTCACCCTTTTCTTCTTTTTATGATTTGTTGATGCACAATAAATACTTCTCCTACTACATATAGCTACTGCCAGTGTAATTTTAGGACTCTGGCTTACTAATGCTAAAAGATACAAGAAAGCTAATGTTACATGAGTCCGCCTATTGGTGGTACTACCAATGTGGCAGCAAAGCAAGTCTCGCTATTCAACTTTGGTTTGAGCAGGGTTGCCCAACACTTCTAAACAAACCTAATGTGATAAACTTCACAATTCTACTAGAAAAAGAAAAAGTCAGTATAAACGTAAAGGGCCCTTGCAGCACTTTTTCAGCATGATCAAAAAACACTGCTCGTCGGTAAGTAAGGCTTCTGAGAACACTTGAGACTAACGTTATAGCGCAGCGTGTAGCCTAGAAATCACAATCAAAACTCAGCTGGAAACCTCTCACTCCTCTCTTGTCAAATGATATCATAATCCAAGATGACAGTGTCATTGACATACAGTCCAAGGCCATTGTCTGATTTGAACACAGAGATCTGCATAGTTACTGCACCTATCATGACATGCCTGTGCTGTTTCACAACAGTGCTTGCAATCACACTGGAAGTGAGTCATGCATTCAAGAAAAAAATATCAAAAGAAAGTGCTCAGGGGCACGACATGCGCATGACGTAACTTCTTTCCTCTGTGCCGTTCCTCCATACTTAGCTTCCACTGCACTCATTAGGATGAGAGACGAAAGAAAACGACTACAGTGTGGGACAAATCGCTATAGCTCTGCTCATACTTGACAGATTAAAAAAATTTTTGCAGCGGTCAATCCAAGAGGCAATAAACATCCATTTGATGTTTACATTAAAAGTGTTGCAGGGCCTCTGTAATGACGACTGGCCGTGTGATCGTGTAGTGTTTCACAGTGTTTTCTCCCTAGTTAGATCCATTCATGTCTTGTCACCATCTCATTTTTCCTCTACTGGTGTCATTCATTGTATTATGTCACGTGTGCCTCACTCCTTTGTTTGTCTTTTCTTCTTTGTTTCCAGTCCTTTGAGAAAGTATTGGTTCAAAATATTCAGTTCGGCTTATCACCCAGTTTGACTGTTGCTATCAAAAGCATCAAAAGGTTCGTGCTCTTTTTATGTCTTCCTTGCTGTGTGTATAAAATAGCTACTCTTGCATGTGGAGCTTAAGACATGTATCGCGGAACGCCGGCCTTTGTTACGTGTAGCGCCGCCAGGAAGATGGAGCCAGGAGAAAGCCAACAGAATTTATTTAATGGCAACAAACGAACATTGAACTGTCTATGATGATGCTTGTGGTGCACGCACTTCTTGGTGCACAACGGCGGAGACAGCAACCAACGATCAATTCCTCTTCGTTGCCTTTTGCGGATTTCCGACAAAATAGTCTGCTGACCCGCAGGTCGCGGGATCGAATCACGGCTGCGGCGGCTGCATTTTCGATAGATGCAAAAATGCTGTAGGCCTGTGTGCTCAGATTCAGGTGTACTTTAAAGAACCCCCAAGTGGTCGAAATTTCCTGAGCCCTCCACTACGGTGTCTCTCGTAATCATATGGTTGTTTTGGGACATTGAACCCCAGCTATCAATCAAGTCGAAGCCATTGCTCAAGACAAGAGCTATTCAGTGAACAGCGCGGAGTGAGAATGCAAGTACCTGAAAGAATAATCGTTTTTACATGCATTGAGTGTTATTTAATGTTACATAATTAGAGCAGTTTAATAATGTAATAAATTCTGCAATTCGATCTACAATGTTCATATCCTAGGATAAATTGTTGCAAAGCTATCTTGATAAAAATTTTGTGAGTATCTGTTGAGTCTAGTAAGTGTTGTCAATCTCGTTCGGTTATCTGCTGCACGGTTCCTGTTTCCAGATGGCGCTTGGTACGGGCAGCTCTGCCTCATGTGATGCATTGCTGCGCTGCCCTGCTGTACGCAAGAAAGGAAAGCTGCTTGGAGAAGCTGGGAGCAGCAGAGACCAAGCTGCTATACACTCTTCACTGGATCCTGCTGGATGCTGCCGAAGAATGTACCGATGCTGAGCACAGTCAGACTGGCCAGCTGCCTGATAAGAGCCAGTACATCTTCCCAATCACCGTTATCCAGGTGATTACACTGTCAAGATATTTCACTCAGGCTTAAAGAAAAGCCTACCTTGATATTGTGATGGGTGAAGAGATGCAAAGAAACTGGCTATTTGCATTTTACCTACAAAAGCAGGCTTGCTATAGAGTGGCCGTGTAGTCTTTTTTTTTAGGGACCCAGAAGGTATAAGCATAGTCAGGAATTGTACTGTCACTGCTTCTGATTTTTTTCTTTTCAGAGCAAAAGTTGTGAGATGACTGTCTTTATTTCTGTATCTTGAACTTGTTTAGGGTAGCTGGTGGGTACGTTCTTTGGTAGATAGTGCCACCAGGTCCTGGACAATGAAATTTCGATTCCTTGCCAGGTGATGCGCTGGCACGCAGTAAGGTATTTCTCTTGATTAAGAAAAAGATGAAAAAATTCTCACTGCTCTTGTGCACTAGTTTATAATCTAAAATGGTCTTTGAATCTCTTTGATAAAGCAGATAGAACACAGAGGCATTATGTGCAGGTCAACCACAGTTGCTCTTATAATGAGAAGCTTGCTTCCTGTGAATGAAATCTGTGACTTTTCCTCAAAACCGTTGCTTGTGGTGCACACAAAACGACAGGCCTATGCACAGCTGTGGCTTTTAAAGGAGCTAGAGTTGAAGTAACATTAACTTGCCAGATGTCAAAGTGAAAACTTGCTTGCACCAAGACCTGCACTGTCTGTTATCTTTCTTATAGACTCTGCATGGTCTTTTCAGCCGTGGTGATCGATTGATTGTTGGTGTTTAATGTCTCAAAACCATCAGCCATGGTGATTGTATCACAGTACTAACCCATGTCCTATCCCTATTTGCCCTGGATTGCCTGCTCCAACATCTTACTTTGTGTGAAGACATGGAAAATGCACCATAAACTTCAGTCATACAGTCATGCATTCATGGGTGTGCTTTGGACTTCGTGCAGATGTTCAGTGGCAAACATAATTAATGAGTGGTTCTTCAGGTCAAGCCTTTGTGTGTTGACGTGAGGGTTCTCCCAAAGTCCTGCCGCTTTGAACATAAAATGCATTTGAGATGTTACTCTTATTGTCCATAAGCAACCTCTTGAATTATTCAATGCACCCATACTTGTTTCATATTGCTGGCCAGGTTTATTTCATACAAAGGTCGATTTATTAAATATCTCTGATACCTTTAACATCTTGTAATGTTGCATGATTGCATTTGGTGTCACTTTTCTTCATTTACTCTCTACTAATCTTGAAAGAGCATCTTCAAGGCTGCAGCCTTTTGTGGACGAAGAACCACATGCATCACCGCTTATGTGGAGCTTCAGGGGTAAAAGACTAGCAGAAGCAGTCGATGATCAGAGCAGCAGAATCATGACTAGCATTGAAAATGCTGGCTTCAGGGTGGGCTGCTCTCCTCTGGTCATCCCCATTAACATGTATTGTGCCTGCAACTCGTTATTATAGAATCGCTTGCCACTATTTTGCCGCTTCACTCATCATTCACTGTTGCTGATCGTTGTCAACTGTAGCCATACACATTCTATACTATCTTCAAGACGAGTGCTGTCAAGCTGAATTTAAATTTTCATTGACTGCACAGGTTCAGATCTTTGTTTAGCTTAGAATACGTATCCATAGTATAGGTTAATGAGGCACATTCTCAAAATTTATTAACTTCACCTCAGAGGGAGCCCTCTGCATATCTGTGTGGGTCTGTCTGTACTTGCTGAGGTTGAAATGTTAAGGTGGTCTCTTGTGTGTCTGCATCTTTTCTGGGTTTCCCTGAGGGATTGTTGCACTATCCAAATTCGAATATACTGAGTGCAATATTCTTTGCTGTCTTGAAAAGTCGCATAATATACTGCTTCTTCATTCATTCTTTAACCATATTAGTGCTTGATGAATGTTTCAAGTGCATAAATGTTCAGAGTTTTTGTAATGTCATGCCTGGATTTTGTTTGGTGGTTTTTTCTCTTTCTCCCTTGTTCACGTGTTCCGTTTTTTTTCCCATGTGTGTTACAGGTCTTTGTATACCTGTTTGCCCCACTGATTCCGTTCCTCAAGCAGTCAGACTTTGTGGGGAGTTTTCGTTTGGAAAATGGGGTTCGCATCTGGGAGCCCCTGTGGGAGCACCGACACCCAGCGGTTCCCTGCTTCACTGCCCCTGTGCAGCCACATGGTCATGCCATGCGGGCTGCACGAAGGGGCGACTTCGACCTTCGACGACACCAATATGGTGATGTCTTCATAGGGGGAGGCCCTCCGAAACTTCGCAAGCAAGGTCACTCTCTTTTTTTTTCTTTCTCGCATTTCAATTTTCTTATTGCCACCTGACACAATGCCTTACTGACCAAGGTGTTTTGCTACTGCTTGTGCATTCACATGTTCGATCCACGACCATCACAGCAATAGTAGTGTAATAAGCATTCTTACGAGGTCAGAGTTCCGAAATGCTTGGGTACTCAAATTAGGTATCCGTGAAATATTCTGTAGGTGAAGCCAATGCCTCCTTTATTTCTTTCAATGCTGGTGCAAACGCGCGCTTATTAACGGGAGCCGTAAGTCCGCCTTACTTCAGGGAGTGGTCGTGATGCGACGCTATATGAGGGGTCGCACTGCTTACGTCACACGTGCTTCCGACACTTTCCTCCGGAGATGCGATAGACTTGTTTCCCACTCCAATATGACACGTCTGTCAGATTTTGTTCTTTCGGGCTCCTTTTCTGTGGCTCTAAGCTACGCTGCCGCCTTGTCGCGGCACAGCGCATGTAGTAGCGTTGCAGTGACGCTTCCCCTTCGGTTGCCCGCATAGCGCCACGAACGCGGCACACTATCTCAAAACACCATATCCTTTACAGAGCCATCGTGACCGCCAACGTAGTCAACATGAGGAATGCAAGACGCCGCCCCATGGGTCTGTACACATCTGAACAAAAAATACTTTGTATGATTTTCGTTGTGAGGCACTGCATTAAGGGCTCCCTCCCCCATGACAGCAAAGCACACGCGAAGGCTAGGCGATGGGCAAGAGCAAGGAAAGGCTAGAGGAGATGGTGGTGAACGGCTGGATCAGGCACATCTGGCTGGCATTGATGAAATGAAGGCGGCGTTGGTGAAGCACAGACTGTATGCTGATAGTGCAGCTCAAATGCTCTGCTATGATTGATTCCGTTTGTGGCAGCGCCTGTTAGCATTTAAAAATAATAATTCAAGTGAAGTCACATTTCGTTTACTTTTTCTTTATTAGATTCTGTAAGAACTGGCACAGATGAGATCGATGGTAGTGACCATGGCTCTCCCGACGTCACAATTACGAGCAGGGCATCATCGGCTTCTGCACTTGTAAGTAAAATTCGAGGTGAACTTGTGACTACAAAGATATGTCTAAATAGGCCCTTCTTTAATTCTCATGGCCTCAAGTGCGGGAAACGGTGTTTAGAATCAAGGCGAGTAGAGTGCACAATCATTTGCTTATCTGTCTCTGACATTTGTCTCATAAACATAAGAAATAGTGTGTAGTGTGAACCTGCGAGGATTGAACAATCGACAGTGAATTCTGGATTGTCATGGTACATAATTTTAGTGGAATATTTTTTATAGCTACTATACTATGTGCTGTTATGCAATGTGCTTGCTAGTGGAAATTGAAATAGGTGTATGTGGGGACGGCGACAAACACTGAGTAAATGCCAGTAGATGCTGGGTAAATTGAGGAACACTTGGTATCGTTATTTGTCGTTGAATTCGGCAACAGCTTTCTCAAGATTTTTTTGTTGTTGTTACTGAAAGAATAATTAAAAGCTTTTTTTTTGTTTCTAAAAATCATTTGCCCATGGAGGAAGTAGTTACTGATAATGAGGACAGAAGATGGATAATAATACACGAGTTATTCTTTCTGCAAAATGTGTTACATTGTAGTGTTTTTATTCATGCAGGTGTTTTGATTATCACAGCCTGTATTGAAACTTAGTTAAACGTTGTGCACACATCACACTTCATTGCACTTTTTTCTCTGCTGAGTTGCATATTGCGATAGCGGCACTACTTCAGTGACTATTGAGGGCCATTTAACCTTGACAAACATTTAAAATGCAAATGTTAACCCACATGCTGAATTCTAATATATTGTGTAAAACATTCTGTACTCTTGCATTTTTTGTCGTAGCGTGGTTTACACCCTGCTGAATCTCTAACTAGTAAGGATGTTCGCTTTGTTAACAATTGTGTAATATAAATGAAATTTTGCTTCTCAGAAAGAAGCTACAGACTCTGAAGTGAATGTGCCTGTGGCAAAAGAAAGTGAACCAAAAGTGACAATCTTGGAAGGGTGTCGTCCAAGCCCTTCGAAATCTCAGGTAAAAATTGCCAATAGCTACTCTTAGACACGATTTGTGAGTACCACGTGCACAGCAGTAAGGGAACATCAGGGCCTGAATGTATCAAGATAGGGCTTTGTAAGTACAGACAAGTGCACATTACTTTATATTTTTTCAGTGGCCATTTTTTTACTGACTTAACATTGTTTGGTGTAAGGTGCTACTACATTTACCTCTTTGCATCATGTATCTGTTGAGGCCTGCTTCATGTTAAAATGATTATCATAGCGAAAGTAAGAATGAGTGTTTTATATGACTTAGTACTCAAGTTCACACCTAAAATAAAAACTTACTTCTATATAAGTGATATGACATCACAATAGCACTGTGCGTTTTTTTTATTGGATTTCAAGTAATTTTAATTGCATGTTAATATTATGTTAATCTTGTAAATTTAGATGTTAGACCAACATAATAAAAATTACTAATCAGTAGATGTGTGTTTATATGCACATTTTTAATGTGTTCTTTACTTTTTTGACATAATAATAACACTAAATAGTTATTAAATGTTATTAATTTTCTGACTTGTTAACTATTATTTATGACTTCTTTTCATTATGTCGGTCTAATTGGACAGATTAGCATGGCTGAAACTATCAAAAACGCTTATAGTCATGGTGAACTTGTCGTGAAGAAGCAGTGTTAAATTTTGGAGTACGAGACATGTATATGTGTGTGCAAGAACCACATTGACTGAAGATCAAATGGTGCGATTCTTGAGAGCACGTTTTTACTAGTGATTATAGTATTGGTTGAGTTCACTGGAACACTGATGCCAATTAATTCCTACTTGCCTTGCTTCAGGGGGAGCTGGCTGCAAGACCGGCTCCGAAGGCAGACGATGGGGTTAAAAAAGAAGCCCTGACAGATATCTGTATGGCCACCTACCTTGATGTGTCTGTTATGAGATGCCTCTTCATCTCCCAGTGGCTGGAAGAAGGTGTGCATTGGGCCCTGCAGTTTCTTCTAAACAGGTGTGGTGTGGGAACCTCTTTGAATTTTAGGGGAAGTTTTCTTTGCCTATTCTCCCGGCTCTGTGAGGGCTTATGGTTTTGATCGTGTGGAAGATTGTCACTTATTGTTAATAAATTACTGTCACTGCCAATTGGCGGCTAATTATCCGCCTGAATCGGGCTAGTATTTATAGCTTGGGCTAGTGTCTACAAGTTAGGTTTGTGCGAATATTCCAGTAATTTAAATGTTCAACGAAACATTAGATTATCCAAATTCACTTTGATTCGAATTTAAATTATTCAACATTTTGAATTAGTCGAAATGAACAATTAGTGTATATTAGTCTGCATGTAATTCCCTGTTAAGGTGCTTTCACAGCAGGAAAGGGCTGCTATTCTATGAACACATCTATTCAAAAAAAATCTGCTCTGTCGCAAAGCCTCATTTCAAGGTTGAATGAACATTTTACTGTCACATCGATTTATAGGTCAAGTTTAAAAGCTTGTTATAATGGTTTATATGCTCTGAGTATAGTAAATTTTGAAACTTAACATATTTTACAGGGCATCACTTGCATTCTACAGAAAGTCAAATCTTGATACTATTCAAAGTTGCTTCCAGATCCCTTTGAACCAAAAGAATTATATTTGTGCACACCTTGTTTCAATTTAAAATAATTTTATGCAGGTTAATTGAGTCAAGACAAATATTCTCATAATTCTTTATAATATGTGACACATACTATTCGAATTTGTTTTGAAATTATTCTAAACAAATCGCTATTAGCTTTGAGTTCACTTCTAACCCAAAATTTATTGTATGCACAAGCCTACAAACCATAGGCATGCGTACGATGGGGGCAGGGGGGGTGGCGGCCGCCTCCTCTAATCACCAAAGAAGTGGAGAAGCGCAAAGTCAGCCTCACACATTGACTTGATAGGGAGCGGAGACGCTGTGACACGGGCAGGGGAACGCAGTTTGAGCCCAATACATTGATCTTATAAAGAGGGGGGTGCTGCGATGAACCTTTGCTTACCCTGACGGGGAACCCTGTGCCATGCACCAGAAGTGGCCTGACTGCTGGCAGGGACAAGGTGTTATATTGGGTGCTATGTGTATTGGAGCAATTTCTGGTTGGAATGCACAGCATTGCACCATTGCTTGTTATAGTAGTGTCAAGAAAGAGTGAAGGTGAATAACCAGCTAAACACTATGTAGACAGCCTTAGAGCTTGCTACAGACCTTTGAGCTTCTTACCCTCACGATAAGGGCAAACTTCAAATAATAATAATAAAAAAGGCCGGAAGCTTACGCCAAGCATGCTAAATATGCAGCAAAGCTGGTTGGTCTCATGTTTATTTATTGCTGTATCTAGGCAGAACGTTTGCTTTAAATTAACTTGACTGCAGTGACGTTGAACTTTTGCTTAAACTTCGCTGTAATGATGACAGGATCGTCATTGACTAAGTTGACTTTAGCCATTCCCATAAGCGAAGCATCTCTACCTGATAAGGCACCCATCACGTATCACATTGGCTTTTATTAAGCACTCATCTTGTTTGCCTTACATAGCGTCATCATCTTTCTTGCACTCTAGTACCATTGGGAAATGCGTACTTTCAGTGTGCGAGGCGTTGCATTTTATGTTGCATTGTTATGATGTGAGTGTATTAACAAATGTAATATTTTGACAATCTCTGCATACGCCTCTTCACGTGCAGGCTGCAAGGCTTAGCAGAGGAGCAGGCACGCGAGGTGCACCCGCGCAAGCGGAGCAGTTCGCTGCCTGTGCCACGACCAGAGCCACCGCCACCGCCCTCTCCAAAGCAGCGGGAGCAGCCAGCACCACCATCCACGCCTCGTCCCCTGGGAAGCATTGCGGCTTCGGGCAGAGACTCGTGCCCGAGCCCGTTCCTGCGTGGCCTGCCCCTTATGCATGGCCAGGTGGGAGCCGGCGGTGGCGGACCGCCAAGCCACCACACGAGCATGCAGGAACTGCGGCAACAGCAGCAGCCACAGCCGCAACCGTTCCCTCATCGCTGCATGGCATCCCCGGACTTGCGCCGGTGTGCCTTTTCTTTTTTTATGAAACGGCCCACATTTTCTATATTCTAAAACAGAGCACAGGATCTTTTGTTTTACACCACATGCATGTCATCATGGATCAGTATATTGTGCTGGATACTAATACTGAATACTAACTTACCACGAGACAGCAGACAAAAAAATTAACACAAGACTCCGTTAGTGCTTGTGTTGTCTTGTACAACTTTTTGTATGTTGTGTTTTGTCTTGCACTGCTTTGATTCCATTATGGATCAGTATGTTGCAATGGATTCCAATACTGGATCCTAGCATGAGCTGTAATTTCTCACTGAATCCATGATAAGGTTTATTACCTTCTTGCTAATTTAATGGTTTACTAAGAAAATACAGTATATATTCAGAACACTGCATGTAATGACAAAAAAAAAGAAAAAGCCATGCAAATGCAACTCTCTTTCCCCACTTGCAGGAACAAGCGCCTCAATCGAGGTGACCTGCGAGCTTTTGTTGAAGAGGGGCTCCGTCTGTCGGAACGCATCCTTGACCGCCTGGGTCGTGATGACGACAATGGCAGCAGCAACACAGGGAACCACCACCACCCTCACCATCCGACCATTGAGGTGGCAGTGGCGGGCGCTGGAGCTGGTGGAAGCAGCAGCACCACGACCACCACTACGACCACCAACAATAACAACACTGCCGTCACTTGCACTGTCGAGGAGACCACGAGCTGGTCCGAGCCCCCTAAGCCAACTGTCAGCCATACCGCGACACGTTCAGTTACAATACCACGGCTGCTTCCTCCGCGCCCCAGCTCAGCGCTGGGCCTCCTGAGGGACCCCGATGATGAAGAAAGAGTGTGCTCCCTTGGATTCTCGGCAGCGGCATTCTTCTCAAAGACAGAGATGGTACGTGGCAAGAGCCTGCCCAGCATCCACATTGAGGAGCCACCTGGCTTGAGGGAGCCAGTTTCCATGGCGACCATATCAGTACCGGCCAGGGAGCCCCCTGGCGCACCGCATAAACTTCCAGCAGTGTACACACAAAGTGTGCCCAATCCGATCATCACAGTTACTGAGCACTCCCCTGTCGCATCCATCCAATTCTTCATCAACCAGGTGAGACTCAGTGCTCCTGTGAAACCTCTTCTTTGTTTGTTGCTTTCTTCCTTTCTTTCTTTCTGTCTCATTCATTCAATCAGACATTTAAACGTTAGAGTACATAATACCGCTTTGATATTACTTGGCTGAGAAAATAGGGGGGAAAACGAAAGGCGTTACCAAATTTACTCGATTCTACCGCGCCCTCGATTGTAACGCGCACCCACTTTTCTCGTTGGCCCGCACGATCACACCACTCGGGAGAACGACTCCTTTCGGGAGCGTCTTTCGTTTAAATATGAGGTACAAGGGAAGCTTGTGCTTATATGACGTGCAACGGAGCATTGCCGTCACTCTAGTTTTACAGTGGCCCGATGTCAGCACGCGAACTTGCTTCGCCCCCTTCTTCTCGACGGTTGTGGTGCCAGGCATGTCGAAGTAAAAAAGCGTCTGATTGGCATTCCCGATTTGCCCAAGCAGGTAGCCGTTGTTGTGCCGCAAGTTTAGGACAAACCTCTGAAAACTGTGAAGCTTTTCTTCGTACTCCTCGGGCAACTTTTGGCATATGCCCGTTCGCCTTCGGAGGAAAAACCTTTCCTCTTCATAAAGTTAGTTAGCCAGCACCTGCTCGCTTTAAACTGGCTCCGCATTAGCCCTTT
Source organism: Rhipicephalus annulatus (assembly GCA_013436015.1). Taxonomy (NCBI): domain Eukaryota; kingdom Metazoa; phylum Arthropoda; class Arachnida; order Ixodida; family Ixodidae; genus Rhipicephalus; species Rhipicephalus annulatus. Next base: position 100,387 of record WOVY01011983.1, read on the forward strand.
TTCTAAGGCTAATTGCATAGCCTGCACTTGAAGCAGTTCTGTCGTCACGGGCCGCTGTGCCGCTCAATCACATACTCGCCGAGCAGCTCTTCAATTTGCGGAAACCGACCCTGCTGTGGTCCACTGAAGCCTTTGCGTGAATCTTTGCTGTCAACAATATTCTGCTTTTGGTTCCGCCAGTCCCACACGCACGTTTCGGGAACTCCAAACGACCTTGATGCGGCTTGATTTCCGTCCGTTTCGGCACACGCGATGACTTTTCTTTTAAAAGCGGCATAGTGGTGCACTCGTCGAGTTTTTGGAGTCGGCCCTTCTATCCCGTTGATGCTAATGCACTACAAGATGAAGAACTCCTCAGCACACTTACGAAGTGCCGCACATGAGAAACACATAGGCAGAAATGGCCGACGAGCCATGCCGACGCACGTAGGGGGCGGCCATTTTGGAAATGCCGATGGAAATAGAATGACCGTATTCATTTTTTTTTTTCGTACTCGATTATAACGCGCATGCGATTTATGAACTCGCTTAACCGGAAAAAAGGTGCGCGTTAGATTCGAGTAATTACGGTACATGGCTTTACACAGCTGCCGTACCCCGCCTCTTTGTCTTTGCTCAAACTGCAACATGGAAAATGTTTATCACTTTGATTCATAATTTAGTGCACCTCAAAGGAGCCATGCTTGTCAGAAATGTTGAGCAATCTGCTGCGATTATCTTTACTCTGTGCTTGGTTTGAGCTGGAAAGTTCTCGTGGGCCAGTTGTTACTTATAATATCATGAGGCTTTCCATAGTAAGGGACTCCAAAATAGTACTGACCACCTTGGCTTCTTCAAGATGCACCTACATCCAAGTACACAAATGATTTTTTCATTTTGTCTTTACTGAAATGTGGCCACCATGGATAGGAATCAAACCCACGTCCTTCAGCTTAGCAGTGCAACAACTTAGCCAATAAGTCACTACTGTGAGTTGTTAGAAAAGAAGTGCTGTGTCTTTTTCTTGCTGTCCCTTGTCTTGAGTGTGCACTTACGCGGCCGCTCGATCGTTACCTTTGGTGCGGGAGAGAATGCGATTACTTTGCCCATCGGCAAAGTAATCGCATTTGCACCGGCTTGAACCGTATCCCGAGAAGGGATAATCTCACTCATCCTCTCTATTTTGTGACAGTCGTATTATAGTTCCTAGAAAAGTCCTATCCTGCCGTCATTCGGTCAGCATACAATGCCACTTTGTTTTTCCATACTGTTGTTATGAAGAAGCTACTGAGTATGTTCCTGGCCAACTGGCTGTAGTTCTTAGCATCAGGTTAGAAAACATAGACATTTTTAGAAACCACTTTCCTGCAAAACCCTCAGTTTGTCACATCTTGCACCATTTGAGTGATAAATTGTCTATGATTACTTGTAACTGTCTGATCCGATTCACATTATATATATATATATATATATATATATATATATATATATACACATACATAGGTAGCGGGACTGAATACATACATCACTACACGAAAATAAAGAATAAAGACGCTCAGTATACCTTTATACAAAAAATCATTACTGATCATTGTCCGATTCACATTATGCCCAGGTGTTCGTTGCGGAAATAAATGTGTCCCGACGGGCAAATAGATAATAACAAGATTTTTTAAAACAAAATACACATTAACCTCAGCTATTGAGTTGACACTGAAATTGAAGCCACTAGGTTTAAATACTTCCAATACCATCATTAATGCAGTTTTGAGTTGTTTTACAAGCGAGATTTAGACGAGGATCTTGTGCTTCCTCAATTTATTTAATTGAACAGCCACACTTGCCACGTGAATCTAATGGAACGCATGGAGAAGCAGCTACCTCTAAATATACCATCTACTTTGACTGTCGGGCTAATTAGTTGTGCATGATTGGCTTTAACATATTACCGCAAGCCAGGGGGTGGCACAAAAGGTCCATGCCCTCCCCCCCTCCCCCCAAAATGTTTTTTCGCCATGGCATACAGATAAAAAAATCACTGTTTCAAAGAGTGCCCTCCCCAAAATTAAGTCCCCCCTCCCCCACCCTCGAAAAAAAAAAAAAAAATCGGCTGCGCGCCTGTCGCAAGCATATCAGATATTGCTTCACGTTGTGCATAACATCGGTCTAACGGCGCACGTATCACATGCGGAGTTTTTTTTTTCTTTTTGAGAGAAACTGAGGAAAACTTAGTTTTTTCTGTTGCCAATATAGTTAGGCTTGCTCCAATACTTTTTTCACCAGCGTGCCCATGTCTCCGAAATACCTCAGAATCTACGTATATAGCCCACTGTTGTTCGTATTCAGCAGTAAATTTGGATTTCACGGGGCTTCAATTAGCCTATGAAAAAGTAAATCGCACCGAGTGAACGACATATTTACAATACAGCTCTTCGTTCTTAACGATATGTGTGGTTTTACATCCCAAAACTATGATATGATTTTGAGGAACACCGTAGTGGAGGGTTCCAGAATTTTACATCATCTGGTGCTCTTTAATGAGCACTGACATCGCACAGCACACGAGCCTCAAGCATTTTTGCCATCATCGAAGGGGCCCGCCGCGGCGATCAAACCCGCGACCTTGGGATCAGCAGCCGATCACCCTAGTCACTGTTCCACCAATGCGGACCGGTCCTAATAACAACAACAACAACAACAACAATAATAATAATAATAATAATAATATCTGGGGTTTTACGTGCCAAAATCACAATATAATTATGAGCCACTCTCAAGTTGATGCATGGCTAGAATATTTTGAATCATCTGGAGTTCTTTAAGATGCAGTGACATCACATAGTACAAGAGCCTTAGCCGCACAGCCAGAATAGTTTCGTTTTATGTGTTCGTCGTAATATTGCTCGCGACAATGTGTGTCACTCATTCATAAACCACTAATTTAGCTAAAGTAATGCAACCTGTTCACGTGAACATGACAAAGCACTCATCAGAAACATGTGGAACTACCGGCGCAGATTGCTCACTACAGCTGAAGGAGCCTTGGGAGAAACACCTGTGTCGCCGATAGCTAGCGCCACAGCCGATGCGGCGGCTGCAAAAAGAACTAGCATTCTCACAGGCGAAGAGGAGCATTCGGCAGGCCGCACCAAAGGCGAAGATCGAGTGGCCGTGGCATTCAGCATCAGTGTGACTGGATTGTTTGAACTAGCTGGAATTGCCACTTTCTTAATTATGTTATACCCGTGTCACACGGGCACTACAGGGTCTTTTGAGCAAGGAGACTTTTTTGTAAAAGAGTACCATGCAGAGAAAAATGAGAAAGAGTGATCTCTTTTTGGAAGCGGTCTTTTCTGGAAACAGCGTTCAACGAACTCTTTCACAGCAGTTAAAGAGTAGCCTCGAAGCCAGTGCGCACCAGCAGTTTCCAACATGGCAGCATCCCGGCAGTCCCACTTCAGTCAGAACTTGCGTTTGACGCTCACCCAGAGCCCTCACAGAAACAAATAAATAGTCTAATTAGCGGCACTTTGATCCATAAAAGTGTCAGGTAGGCTCTTTCGTTATTGGAGAGATGAGCTGTTTCTTTAACTTGGCCTGCTGAGCCTAAAGCACTGATCGTTTTACAGTGGTTCAAGAAAATAGTAGTAATCACAAATACATTGCTGCTGAAGCTCCAAAACATAAATTTAAAGCAATTACAAGTGTCAGTCTGGAACTTACGTGCCAAAGAGTGCACGACGAAGACTTGATAAACTCAAAGCAAAAGGTACCAGGGTCGGTGGGTGCAGCCATGTTTTATTTTTTTCAACGCTGCCGTCTGCTTGCTGAACATCTTTGTGTAGACGTTATATGACTACGCTTAGCGGAACACGTTACGTGGATGCATTCATGTGAAGGGACTAAACGCCCTTAATATTGGCTAAGGGGCTCTGTAGCCTCCACAGTGCTGAAGAGAACTTCTGTGACAGAGTTATAGAAAGCATCAGAAGTATCCCATCATGATGCCCGGACTTGCACGTGCCATTTTGCACAAGTGGGAAAAGCATGCTCGGCAGTCATGCGTCTACTCGACACTCCAGTAGTATCAGCGTCTACGGCCAACCCCTGGGACTAAGGAGCCGGCGGCGCATGAAAAAAGCAGCGTCTGCAGGGGTAATAAGCAGACACATGAAGTTTAGTCAGACTGTGAGAAGATAAATGCTTCCTTAACTTGTACAACAAACCTTGGGTTTCTTCATCTGTTATTCTTAAATTTATTTGAAGGAAAGAGCAATGCAACAAGTTTTTAATTTCTATATCGACATACATCGTTCTATTTTCATTGCTTCTCTTTTAACTGCTAGCGCCACGTTTTTGTAGCGTCTTTGAAAGAAAACACTAAAGGTAGATTGTTCGTGCTGTGTGTCTGTGCCGCAACACTTCTTCATTACAAATCTTTCAATTTCATATAGGACTGCTTACATAAAAGACTTTTGGCATGCCTATGTGACAAAGGTATCAAATTGAGGTAATAAAAGAAGAAACGTTACATCTGGCTTCCAGACCTTATGCTTTTACACTTCTGAACTTTTTTTCAGGACTCAGCTGAGAGCCCAAAAGAGGAGACCCCTCCGAGCCCAATGTTCATGCCTCTCTGCCATCAGCTTTCTATCACACGAAGCCAGACTGACTCCAACATAATTTACAGCAGTGACGATTTCAATGAGGCATCTGGGTCAACCCATTACATAACTCCTGATGGCAAAATTAATCTTTCTGTAGTGCTAAAGGTAAGTAGCCTTTCTCTTTACTTTCTTTTTTCATTCTCGTGCTTGGTGCTCTTATTTTGTACCTAACACAGCACAGTTAAAAAAACCACAGCATATCCACAAAGTGATTGATGATGAGTGGAGCGAAGCGTCTGTCCATCTGTCTGTCTGTGTGCCTGTCTGCTTATCGAAACATCTCGAACGATACGAGCGCTATTTAGTGAACACTTCACGTACTAGGGGTGGCTGCGGCAGACAAGCCTATGCCTCGAGGAGCTTTGTGCCAAAAATATATTTTTTAAAAATCAGTGTTTAGTATTAGTATGCACAGTTCGTCTAATGAAAGCTATATAAACAAATACAGTGAAAGCAGTGTACGGAGTACTATGTGCCACCTTCACTGCTGCATTTCCGATGACATCAAGCATGAATATGTGAGAGAAATGGAGCCAGTAACAAAGCCTGAAGGTTAGCTGCATAAAGAAAGGGGAACAGAATACACATTTTCTGCAGTAGCTAACTTTGCATATTTTCATGAGGTATGCTGGCTGTTTTTCTCTTTGCCATATGTTGTTATCGTTTGAGTTAGTATGTGTAAAAATACGGTACACCTTAAGACCGATCCTAGCTTTACATATAATCTGCTCTCAAGGTTTACAAAATTGGAAAGAGACGCGAGTAATATGTATAAATGTATCCTTGAGACACGGCTTAATGGCAGTACGAATTTCGCTTGTAAGGGTGATCTTGCGTTACTTTTCAGGCAGAATATATGCAGAAAAATGCTTAGTTCGCTTTGAAAACTTTCACTGCTAAAATTAGAACTGAAGTGAATATGCATGTCACAATGTACAATCAAATATTTGAAAACATCCAATATTCACCATGAAAACATCCAATATTCGCCATAAGCAGTGAGTGGTAGGCTTCTCTTGCTTCTGTGCTTGAAGTGGTTTCATTTAATGAAACATGTTACGACTGGTCTGTACGGACCAGGCATCTTGCCGCTGGGTGGCACAAAGCTTCAATGACCACTATGTTGCAGCAAATAATGCCATAATCTTTCGTTAGCCTTTAGTGCCATTTGACACTGCTGGCATGTTTTTTGAATTAGAGATTAAGAATAGATGTTGTGTGAATGCACATTTATCTGTGGTTGGCATTGCCTGGCAGATTACAGATGGTGTAATCAATAGCTATTGACCATAGATACCAGAGTTAAGTGCATAGTACAGTAGACTGTTGTATTCGGTTCAGCGAAGCTGAAGGAACCAGGAAAACACATTCCGTTTACTGAGATATAAAAAGGGTTGCGGAATTCAAGTGTGAAACCAATCATATTAGAGGCGGTTGTTGTATTTGAACAGTGGTATTGTTTAGATTTACATTTACTCGGAGCCTACTGTACTTCTTTTTTGCCTTGTTGCAAATTGTGTGCTACTCATTGTCTCCTATGTCCCAGGCTGTCCATGCTGTCACCTTGCGAGACACCAGCTGTTCCCTTCGAGTGTGTGGGGTTGTGGTGAGCATCGTAGAGCTACTCCTTAACCTGGGTGTGCTGCCCAAGAAAATGGGCCGATCTGATGAAACATCTGATCCGTGGGGACTGGACGACTTCAAGCCAACCAAAGCCGAATCGGAGAAACGCACTGATGAGCTCTCCACACATAACCTGTTTGTGGACAGCATCATCAGGTACGTCGGCTGCTGGCATACATTTGTGTTTGTTTCGCATGAGACCATACTGTCAAGTGATGCTTGTTTTCCTCTAATTGTTTACCTATAATTGTCATAATTGTCACTTAAACAGCAGATATTAATCATTTAGTGGCGCCATTTACTCTATTTACCCGACAGGCAGAAACTGCATACCGAGTTTCATGTTCCCAGCGGCTCAAGTTGTCTATGCGGGCACACACGGCACATTAGGCAGCACCCGCGTGCAATATTTCACTTAAAATCAGCGCAACGTTACGAGGTGGAGGTAAATAATGCCGTACATGACTTCTGTGTCATGATTATCATGTTTAGTTGTGCCGTTTACCTTCGTCATGCAATGTGTAGCGAAATTTTTCTCCATATTTTTCACTGCAATATCTGTGGAAAGCAGATGCTAATAACTGATTTTTCAGGTGTGTGTGAATTCTCATCAAATACGACCGGGTGTTTGTGGTTGCTAACCGAGAAAAGCTTTTTTTCTTGGAGTCACATGTAAAATAGTACCATGTAAGCAGTACTTGCATGCTTGGCTTTTTACATATACAATAAATTTCACATTGTGAATACCTGGGCACTGCTATCACTGAAAACTAGTATTTTGCCAATATTAGAACACTTTTAATACTCGATTTTGCTTCTATTGAAATTTAAATAAATGTAAATTTCAAATTATTCAAAATGAATGAATAGATGTCTATTAGTCCACATGCAGCTTTTTGTGAAGGTGGTTTCACTGCAGTGAAGTGGTGCTGTACTGTGGATACATCTATCCAAAGGAATTTGCACTGTTGCTAAGCCCCACTTCAAAGTCAAATGAACATATTACCCTCACATCTGTTCATTATTTTGTAAGTTAAGTTTAAAAGCTTGTTACCTGCATATGTCTTATATGCACTAAGTATAGTAAATTTTAAAGCTTCACATATTTTACAGAGTATCACTTGCATTCTACCTGCTACTATTGAAAGTTGCTTCCAGATCTTTTTGAGCCAAAAAGAAGGATATTTGGGTATGCCATGTTTCACTTTAAAACAATATTGTGCAGGTTAGTTGGGTCATGACAAATATACTAATTTTTTTTCACAACATGTGATATATACTATATGAATTTGATTCAGTGTTATTCAAACAAATTACCATTTGCTTCAAATTCATTTCAAACCTAAAGCTTACTATTCACACAAGCCTACTGAAAACCTATCCTGGAGCATGCAAATTGACAAAGTTTACATGTAGGCCTTCTGGAAACTATGCTTACTTAGATGCAAAATGAACCGAACTAATTGCTTGATCTACTGTGATTAGCCACACACTCAAATACACGTCACTTGGAACTGTAAGATCAACTTACTGAAGTTATTTTTGGCATGATTTTTTCTTCCATCTGATGAAAGATGATATTGAGTCACTCTGTTTGCAGAAAAAAAATCTTGGTGGATTTAGTTCCTAATTTTGCTCCTGACTAAGGAGCTTGCTATCAACTCTTACGTGTGTGTACCTGTCACGGCTTGCTACACAACATGCCAAACCACATTCCTTAAAAGCGCACTAGACCAGAGTTGATATGTCTAGAACATTTCATTTTCCAGAAAAAATAGCAGAATGAAACAGGCTAAAACATGCACCAATACCAACATTTAGTGATCAGTCTGAGATATACATATTCTTCATTTTGTCTACTCTGCTGTGATGGTGTGCATTTTTTATGCTGTTTCAAAAAATTGGCAGATCCCACGTACAGTTGGAATCGATGATATGCGAAGCACAACTGAAAAATGTTGATATGTCACTTTAGGAAGGAAAATAGAAGAGAAAAACGGCAGGGAGGTTAACCAGCCTATAGGCAGCCGGTTTGCTATTCTGCGCATGGGAGGGGGATGGGGGAGATGAAAGATAGAGAAGAAAGAGAGATAAACACGGCACATTAGGCAGCACCCGCGCGCAATATTTCACTTTAAAATCAGCGCAACGTTACGAGATGGAGGTAAATAATGCCGTACATGACTTCTGTGTCATGATTATCATGTTTAGTTGTGCCGTTTACCTTCGTCATCTATTCACGTCACGTGATACCAAATTTAGTATATGTGGAGCTAGCAAAATGACCGCGAGCACACTATGAGCGTGGTATGTTGTTATATTCTTACATGACACTCGTGTCAGGATTATTATGTTTGCACCAGCCATATATTTCATCATCTATTGCCGTCACGTAACACCAAATTTGGTATATGTGGAGCCAGAAAAATGGCCGCGAGCGCATCATGAAGGGCACGATATACTGTCATGTAGCATTGATGCGCGCGCATGCTGGGCACAGCGACGCTATGTTAGCAAAACGCGAGCACTGTATAGTCTGATGCCAGGTGTGACTGGCGCGACCAGCGTCCGTCGACGCGGCCCAACAGCAACAGGCACGAAATGCGACATACTGCATTTCGCACCGATCCGTTACCCAGGCAACACTGCCTCTGTCTATTTTCATAATGGAGGGATGCTGGACGCGCTGAAACGCCCATACGTCAAAGCAACGCAGCGCGGCGCGCACCTGCGAGTATATGGCAGGACCGTCGCCTAGCGTGGCAACGCCGGCGCGACGCGACGAAATGAACGCCGGCGAGCACGTGCACCGCGTCGCGTCGAAATGTATTGGCGCCCTGACTGTGGCATGTAGTCATGTTCTCACATGACACGCATCTCATGATTATCATGTTAGCACTAGTCATATACCTTCGTCATTGATTGGCATCACACAATACCAAACTTGGCTTATGTGAAGCTAGCAAAATGGCCGCGAGCACATCAGTGTTGCACGTAGTCATGTTGCTACATAACATGCGTGTCGTGATCATCATTTTTGGATGTGTCATTTACCTGTGTCATCCGTTCGCGTCCCGTAATACCGAGTTTGGTACATGTGAAGCTAGCCGCGAGCGCATGATGAGCGTAGCATGTAGTCATGTTGTTACATGACACGCATCTCATATTCATCATGTTTGCACCAGTATCATACCTTTGTTATCCATTCACGTCTATTAATACCAAATTTGGTATAAGTGAAGCTAGAGAAATGGCCACCAGCACATCATGGGCGTGGCTTGTAGTCATGTTGTTACATGACACGCATCTCATGATTATCATGTTTGCACCAGTCACATACCTTCGTCATCCATTCACATACTGTATTACCAAATTTGGTATATGTGACGCCAGCGAAACGGCCGCGAGCACATCATGAGCGTGGCATGTAGTCATGTTGTTACATGACACGCATGTCATGATTTTCATGTTTGGGTCTGTCGCTTGTGTTTGCCATGCAATCATGCCATGTCATACCAGTTTTGCAACATGCCATGTGAATGAAATCACCGCAAGAGTTGCAAGACCATGAAATCTAAATCATGACATTCATGACATACATGTCATGATTTTTGTGTTACGACTAGTCAAATATGTTCTTCATACAATCATGTTATTCTATACCAAATTTGGTATCGATACCATTATCGAATCGGCCAGGAGAGATAAAAGTCGTAGGTGGCTAAATAGATAGATAGATAGATACGTTCAATGTCACCAAAGTTCGCTAGGAAGTGCTTTGCTTTTAAAAAATTTTATACTTTGGCTGGAATCCCCTATAAGATGAAACCTCGATAAGATGAAACAAATAAGTCACGCACCATTAAGATATGTCAGAGTACGAAATATGAGCTTTGATTTCAAGCAGTTTTATTTCAGCCGTGCCATGATACTGCATGATTTAAAGTCAGTCTCTGTTGAGTATTAGAGTGAGCCCCAAGGTTCTAACATTCTTGTATAGGTGCATTTTGAATGGTTGTGCCTTGTTATTTCATTTGTGGGGTGTTAAAAATAATTATCTTGCGTGCTTCTCCACTTCGATCATTGTTGAGGACTGAATATGCAAGATGTCAACATTTTACTTATAGCATCCTTGCCTAGCATTGTTAAGTGTTGTCTCTCATTCTCATTTCTGACAGTTAAAGAAATGACAAAATTTCACTATGGCAATGACAAAGAATTTTCAAAGTGCAAGGCCATTTATCTAGGGGAGTGCTTGTTGCTACTAAGAAAATGAATAAAAGTTCTTGATGATAGAGCATAGTAAACCCTGTTTAGCAGGCCAGTTGAATAACAGGACCTCTTTGTGGCTGATCAATAGGGAAATCTATAGTGGCACTTCTTCATGAAATATGGTGTGTAATGCTTCCTTGTTTCGCACCTGTTACAGAGTGATCAAGCACCTCGGTTGTCCTCATGGCTGTGGGGAAGGCCATCGGTCATCAACAGCAGAAACCGTACGCCGCCAGGCCCATGCCTGCCTGCTTCGACTGCACCGTGCAGATGAAGCCCAATTTCGGAGGTTTCTTCGGGAACTTGTGCGAGAGCGCTCGTTGGCAGAAGTGGTGGACATCTATCACGCTTTCATGGGTTTTTGTGCCGAGACCGGATCGCTGCTATCACCTATAAGTGAGTGCAGAGCCTACAATGTACGTGCAGCAGATAGTACTGTGTTTACTCGTTCAATGAACACACTTTGTTTTCTCAAAAAATAGGAGCAAACTTGGGGGTGCCATTATTATGCAGGGCAAATTTTATGATAGCTTTTTCCGGATGAGTGAAAAATGTGGTAATCCAAAAAAAAAGAAGTTATGTCGCTTAGTCTTTTGCAATTGACATACGCGTATGCTATTTGGCAACAGCTCCTTTGTTGCTCTTAACTCATCTTCAGTGATTGGAAGCGCTATTTTCTGCAAGCTGTCTCTGCACTGCTAGCGCACTCCATAAAAGCATTTTGCAGCTTTCTTTTCTTGCAATCATTTAACCGCAACATTGGTACCTGCTGTGATCTCAAAGGGCACCCCAGAAGTGTGCGCTACAATGCTACGAAGCACTGTGCCAGCTTTGTGGCAACCTCGCATGATGACCGTGCCACCGCCATTGGCATTGCAGCAAGTAACCAACATTGCAGCAAGCTACTATCGAAGCATCAAAACAAACCGTCAATAACAAGGTTAACGACAAAATATGGTTGCCACCTCGCTGTCTACTTGAGGAGTTACGGTAGAATAGTTAGCCAATATCTCGCATTCTTTGAAGTACGAACAGATAACAAGCATTAGGAGTAAATCGCAACTGAAGCGAGAATCAGGGGTGCTACCATGTTGTGGAAATGGTCACAATATTTCTGGGTGACAAGTGATTTTTTCTAGTTTTCCGTAAACATGTGAGGCGATGGCGACAAACGGTCCTTCGCGACAGACATGGCAACGGCAAGTGATGTCGTCGTCGCTTGACAGTTCTTATGTGGTTGGGCCTTAAAGTTTTGTGTTTCCAGGAAGTGACTGTCAGTTGGCACGGGCTGTTTCGGGACCTTTGCTTGCTGTGTGCGTGTCAGCTGCAATGTCTTTAGACTCGCACTGTTTGTGAACCCTGCTGTGATGCACAGTTAATTAAAAGAAACAGGGGTGTGTCGTGCACAAATAGAAGAAAAACAATACGGCGCGCGGCAGAGGGAGATGGTGGGGAAGGGGAGCGAGCCGAGGTAGCCGTGAGGAGGGGGGCTCGGCATAATAATAAAAAACGAAAACATCCAACGAGCAAGGAGGCGCCTGGTGTCAGTTAGCGGGACTGTAGCGAATAAATGTAGAGGGCGCGTTTATGTCACGGGAGAAAAAAATTCAAATTATGGTGACTGGAGTTGAAGGTGCGTTCATTATACGAGTAAATACAGTATATGTGTGTATACACAGTTTCATAATTTTATGTAAGCGCTCCTAAACTGGATTGTTCACCTCAGCTCTAGAAAATGGAAGGCACTGCTGCTACTGAAATGAAATCTTTACTCTAATTTACTGAGGTGATCTACTAGCTAACTATTTTCAGTCAAACACACTTGGTCTCTTCTTGAAGGAACCTGAGCAGGGGCTCATTTCCAATTCAAGGCGTTATCACAAGAATCAACAGAGTGCATTATCGAAGTAATACTTTATCGATGGTGCAGCACTCTCCTGCAATTTCAACAAAATGGACTGAGAGCTTTAAAGTGAATCCTCTTTATGTTAGTGTCACTCTGTGGACTACATCATATTGTGACTATGGAATGCGTTTATTTACAAGATGGGTAATGCAGAGGTGTAGCTCAGCAAAAGATCAACAGCGTCGCTCGCGAGCCAGTCGAGTCTCTTCCTCCTCTTCCTCGAATCTTCGCTATCGCGTTTCACTTCCCAGTTCGCAGACGATGCCCTCTGGGCGAGTCACTCAGATGGTTGATGGTGGCACGGTTTAAGGCGCGCAACGTGTGTCAGTTGTGTTTTGCTAGAGCGGCGACCATTGCTTGTGACGCTCGAGATTACGTACGTGACGTCGCTGAGGCGGTCAAGAATGACGAATGGACCGGAATAGTGGGCCAAGAACTTCTGGCACAAACCACGTTTGCGGACTGGTGTCCATAACCACACAAGATCGCCCTTACTATAAGATACGGAGCGATGGCAGGCGTTGGTTGTAACGTTTCTTAGAACGCTGCTGGGATGCCAAGGTTCGGAGGCGTGCGATGTGACTGGCTTCTTCTGCGCGGCAGAGCGTCTCGGCTATCGAGGTTTCCACGTCTAGTGTAAAAGGTAGTATAGTGTCGAGACAAAATCGTGGGGAGCGAGCGTACAGCAGGTAAAATGGAGAGTAACCTGTAGTCTCATGCTTCGCGGTATTGTACACGTACGTGATGTAAGGTAGCACTTCGTCCCAGTTTTTGTGCTTAGAATCGACATAAATAGACAGCATGTTCGTGAGAGTCCGGTTCGTGCGCTCTACGAGACCATTGGTCTGCGGGTGATATGGTGTGGCATGGCGGAAATGGCAGGCAGACAGACGCAGGATCTTTTCAACGACGTCGGCAATGAACTGACGTCCGTGGTCGCTAATGACAACGCGTGGAGGACCATGGCGGAGAATTATACAGCGAAGCATAAACTGCGACACGTGCATGGCCGTTGCAGCAGGTATTGCAGCAGGTATTGCAGCAGTTTCTGCGTAGCGCATTAGGTGGTCAACACAGACGACGACCCATCGATTGTTACTGCTCGATCGTGGAAATGGACCGAGCAGATCGACACCAACAGCCTCGAAGGGAGAGTTAGGAGGTGGAACAGGATGGAGAAGTCCTGGCGGCGTAGCCATGGGACGTTTGTGTCGTTGGCATTGTTCGCATCCAGCAACGTATTTTTCTGTGTCGTGTCGCATCTTGGGCCAATAGAACCTTTGCTGGATTCGTTGAAGCGTTCTGGCAAAGCCCATGTGGCCGCAGGTTGTGTCGTCGTGTAAGGACAGAAAGACGTGAGCCAGTAAAGTGTGTGGAACAACTAGAAGCAGACGGGCGCCTTGTCCGGAATAATTATTCTTGTAAAGGACGCCGTCATGAACCACAAAAGAGCTTGGGTTTGCGTGTTCATTTGCGGAGGCAAACAGAGAATCTAAGAAGCGGTCCTCTTGTTGGGCTGTCCGGAAAGTCGCGAGATCAGGGAACTCAGAGGCAATAGCGCCGATATACTGGTCGAAGTTGTCAGCGTCGCACTCAGTCGTCGGTAGAGGAAGGCGCGATAGGCAGTCGGCGTATGTGTGCCGGTTACCGCTCTTGTAGCGTACTGTGAAGTCGAACTCCTGTAAGCGCAAAGCCCATCGCGCCAGTCGTCCAGATGGGTCTCGGAGGCCTACCAACCAGCATAGAGAATGATGGTCGGTGATTACCGAGAAGCGACGGCCGTAGATGTATGGGCGAAACTTGTGCACGGCGAAAACGACTGCGAGGCACTCCTGTTCTGTGACTGTGTAATTTCGTTTTGCCTTGCTCAACGAACGACTCGCGTAAGCGACCACGTGCTCAGCATTGTCATGGCGCTGAACGAGCACTGCACCAAGGCCGATTCCACTGGCATCTGTGTGAATTTCCGTTTTAGCAGAAGGATCGAAATGGCGTAGTACTGGTCCTGAAGTCTGTGTGAACCGAAGCTGCTTAAAGGCTGCTTCGCAATCCGGTGTCCAGTGGAAAGGGACATCCTTTTTCACCAAGTCAGTCAGTGGTTGTGCTTTATCAGCGAAATTCGGAACAAATCGACGAAAGTAAGAACACAGGCCCAGGAAGCTACGCAACTCCCTGGGGGACTGCGGCTGCTTGAAGTTGCTGATAACGGCGACTTTCTGCGGGTCCGGTCTCACGCCATTTTTATCCACCAGGTGTCCCAGAACCAAGGTTTCACGTTCTCCGAAGTGACATTTTTTTTACTTCAGTGTAAGCGCAGCTTCCTCGAGACAGGTTAGAACGAGGTCAAGGTGATGATTATGTTCTTCAAATGTTCGGCCAAAAATCACCACATCGTCCAGGTAACACAGGCAAATTTTCCATTTGAGGCCCCGTAAAACGGTGTCCATATATCTTTCAAATGTGGCAGGGGCATTACACAAGCCGAATGGCATAACATTAAACTCAAACAGACCGTCGGGTGTAACAAAGGCCGTCTTTTCTTTGTCAGCCGGATCCATGGGAATCTGCCAATACACGGATCGCAAGTCTACCGATGAAAAATAGGACGCTGAATGCAGGCAGTCGATGACATCATCGATGCGAGGAAGCGGGTGCACGTCCTTCATAGTTATAGAGTTGAGACGTCGGTAGTCAACGCAGAACCTCCAGGACCCATCTTTTTTCTTGACCAAGATAACAGGCGCGGCCCAGGGACTTGACGATTCTTGAATTACGCCAGAGGTTAGCATCTCGCTGACTTGCTCTGAAATTACCTTGCGCTCTGACGCGGAAACTCGATAAGGTTTCTGTCTGAGGGGGTGCGCAGATCCGGTGTCGATCTTGTGACGAGTGCGTGTGCTGGGCGTCTGAGGTCTATGCGACTTCCGTGCAAAATCAAATACTTTAGCGTGCCTGGCCAGCAGTGTAACCAACACTTTGCGCTTATGCCAGGGAATAGACTTGCTAACCATCTTATAAAATTCGTATTCCGTGCCGGATACATCAGCATAGTCCGAATTTGCCGCATTGCTGAGAGCTCCTATGCAGATACTGCACTGCCCTTCAAACATGGCAAGGCGCATTCCCTCTGGTAGTACAACAGACTCGGATGAGCAGTTAACTACCCATAATTTAGTTTTTCCCTCGGTGAGAGACACAACGCAGCGCGGCAGAAAGATGTTTTTCTTCATGCAAGGCAAAGGCAACGGCTCAATCACAATATCAGGAGAACTGAAACTCGAGTCGGCATTCGAAGCAGCAACGGGCACGCTGGCAGTAGACCATGCCGGTAGAATAGCGTCTTTAACTACAACGAGGTTGTCGTCTCCGCTACGCTTAGGCTGCTGGGCGAGGGCAGACAACAGAACCTCGCCTGCCCCGCAGTCGACAGTCGCACGGCACTCTTGCAAGAAGTGAATTCCAAGGATAACGTCATGCGTGGAATGAGCGAGCACTGCGAATTCTGCCTTGAACGCTTTACCAGCAACACAAACAGACACAGTGCACACACCTACTGGACACAAAGCCGTGCCGCTGACTGCTCGAAAAGAAGAAGATTTATCCCAATAAATCATAACCTTGCGGCCAAGTCTCTCCTTGAAAACTAAACTCATTACAAAAACTGTTGCACCGGTGTCTACCAGAGCCATCGTGGGAACATCGTCAATGAATACATGAACCTTGTTGTGAAGCATGTGAACTAATGGAGGCATACTTGTGTGCAAAGCGGTACGTCCAGCGACCTCGCCTCCATCGGCCGCGCCGGCTAGTTTCCAGGTGGCGGAGAGGAAAGCCGCGGCCGGGGACGGGGAGATGGGGACCGTCGCTGGCGCGTAGTAGGTGGCGTCAAGCTCCTCACAGAGGCAGGCGAGTCACTGCGGATGTTCGGCCGGTGCCCGTGCTTCTGGGCAGTTGAATCCGAAGGCCAGTAGGCGTAATCGAGCTGTTGGCTTCGCCGTGCAAGCATCGCTGGTCGGTCAGAAAACGTCGTGCGTGGGCGACGTCGCGATGGGCAAAACCGGGCGATATGTCCGCGAACACCGCACTGGTAGCACACGGGGCGTTCCAGAGGCACATTGAATGCTGCGGTGTAGAGAGGATGCTCAGGGAACTGTTGCCACTCGGACACGAACGGAGGCGGTTGGCTGTCGTAGCTATAACTGCTGCGGGGTGCATAAGACGACTCGACGTAAGTAGCCGTTGGGGGCGGAGCCCTCAGCCGTGGACTGCGGGCGGAGTAACTGCACTCGTCGAAACTCGCAGCATTGATGCTTGGGGATAGTGTATCACACTGCGGGTCTCCAGCTTGCATGGGAACAGAGACATGGCGACGCAGTTCCTATCTGACGAATGGTGGAGGAAAGGTCGGCAGGTAGAGAATTTTGGCAGACATCGATGGTGGCAACAGTCGTGACGTTGGCCAGACGTCCGAACTTCGATGTGATGC
Source organism: Rhipicephalus annulatus (assembly GCA_013436015.1). Lineage (NCBI taxonomy): Eukaryota > Metazoa > Arthropoda > Arachnida > Ixodida > Ixodidae > Rhipicephalus > Rhipicephalus annulatus. The sequence continues at coordinate 117,320 of WOVY01011983.1, forward strand.
GACGAGTTTTAAGAGCCTCGAAGGTTCGGCAGTGGTTAATCACGTCGGCCAAACATTCCAGGCTCTCCTTGCCAATGAGGAAGTGGTAGACGTCATCGGCGATGCCCTTGAGTATATGGCCCACTTTGTCTTCTTTCGTCATGTGGGCATTCATCGACTTGCACAACTTCAGAATCTCTTCAATGTAGGTTCTACATGTCTCACCGGTGACTTGAGCCCTCTGCGACAACGTCTGCTCGGCACGTTTCTTCTTCGTTGCTGGGTCTCCAAAGCATTTCTTAATTTCCTCCACAAACTGGTCCCAGGTTGTCAATGTGTCTTCATGGTTCTCAAACCATACCAGCGCCGGGAAATCGAGGAAGAGCCCCACGTGAGACAGCTGGCTAGCCGCATTCCAACCGTTCGATCGGCTCACCCACTGATAGTGGCTTAGCCATTCGTCCACGTCATCGCCGGGTTTCCCTGTGAAGGTTCGCGGCTCCCTGTAGTGGTAGGGCGACGTCCTTGCGGCTGGTTGCTGGTTGTCTCCGTCCGAGCTCATTTCTTGAGGTAATGGTGCCAAGCCCGCTAGTCGACGGCTGCGGCGAAGCTCGTGCAGCGGTTCCGTCGTTAGGGGACGGTGCCTCTCTGGTATCACTTGGTAGTAGCTAGCTTACCCAGCACCTTCCACCACAATTGTGACGATGGAACGCGTTTATTTACAAGATGGGTAATGCAGAGGTGTAGCTCAGCGAAGGATCAACAGCGTCGCTCGGGAGCCAGTCGAGTCTCTTCCTCCTCTTCGTTGAATCTTCGCTAGCGCGTTTCAATATCTTGTGCAAATATACTACATATTGCAGTATTCTTCTCATGAAAATCCATCTAAAAGGCATTCTGTAAATTATATTTGGAACTAAGTTGATCCGAATTGACAGAGAAGTATGGAAGATTAGTATTCTAATATACACATGCTGCTTTTCCAGGTAACTCTGCGCATGCATTTGTTCATAAGAGTATAGATTATGACTGAAGTTAACCGGTACGTATGTGTTTGAATTGCAGCTCAGAAGCGAACCAGTACCACGAGCAGCCAGGATGGCAGTGTGCACAGTGGATATGCCAACAACTTTGGAGCAGGACCAGGTGGGATCTCTGGTAAAGGCATCGAGGGTGTGGTCGTGACCTGCACCTTCAAAGCACTGGTCACACGTCTGGCCAAGTGCAGTCGTGAGCTCAAGAACCAAGAAAACATGGTGAGTTTTGTGGTGTACACAGGAGTACGGCCACCAGCGTGGGTCTGGTCTTAGCGAGCCGCAGGGCACGCGTTAACCGTCGCCGTGGCGAGAACACGATACTGCTCAAAGTCGCAACACTTTATTGTGACAACACCAAACGCAGTACAGCCCGTTGCAAAAGGGCGCGACGAGAAAGCAAATAGGCTTATCCACGCCACGGGCACAAAGTTGACACAAGGTGCCACAAGCACGTCTCCGCGGTAAAGGTGATCCACGGAGACACCGGGACCAAGGCCTGGTTGCTCTAGCGAGGGCAAAGGCGCTCGCGTTGGGTTCGGAGGGAGACGGGTCGACGTAGCTAGGCCATGCACTAGGACACCGTACCACCCTTCGGCCGTGCGTACGCAGTGGGGCAACAAAAGGTGAGCGTTCGCCTTGGGCACGAGACGCCGTCAGCGAAGTCCGACGAGCCCCGAGCGACAGGAGTCGACGGACGGAAAAGATTGCGTGGCTCACCGTTTGCAGTCCAGGAGAGTACCTGTCTGCTCCTGACGCAGCGCGCGAAAACCTCTCGGAAGACTCAGCGCGCAGCGCCACAGTCAACATCCGCTACCGGGTGAGGGAGTTAAACGTCACTACGCTCTCCCAGCGTGGCAGACATGTCGGGACATGAGAACGGCAGAAAAGGCGGCAAAGCCCGCACAAAGGCAGCGGGCTAGCCTCAATTCCCACAGTTTGCTGTTTACTTGCTAAAAAGAATATTCTCTGTAGAGGTGTGCTAATGTGTGATTTCGTTCGTATTAGTAAGTTGGTCTTCCGAAATATGGATACGTTTGCTGCGAGAAAATGATGCTTGTTTAGCCAGTGAACACACGCATGTGCACGCAAAAAACAGCGTGAAGATGATAGCGGTGCCTTATTCAATTTTCTTTACTCACTCTCCATTATGTCATCATTGGTTTTGATGGTGTCTTCCAGGGCCTTAGTAGTTCTTTATTAGTAAAAGTGAATCAGTACATTGTTTTTAAGGGGCCATAGATTTAACATTGCAAGCTTCAGAAAATTTTGTTGAGCCAATGTGGCCAAAATAAAAAAAAAGGCATTTCAAAGTCATGGTGTAACAAAGCCATCAAAATTCTGTGGTTGCAGAGTGAAATTCATTCATAAAACCTTGGCCGTCATCTTCTCTTTCAATGAGGAATTTGTGATCATATAATTTTGTTGTAAATTAAAAGAATAACTGACCAATCTAGGAGGAATCACTGCCTCTCTATAGTGTACACTATTTTGTTCACTCTCTTACGCTCTGGATACCGAACCCTTTAGCTTTCTTGAATTTTATGCATTCTACTACCAGCATAAACAGAGACATAGACAATACACAAATGTGTATTTTCTACATATGTTTTTTGAATATCATCGGAAAGATACTGCCATGTGTAATCAATGACAGCAATGAAGAGTAGCTAGCTAAACAATCTCATTTTATCATTTTGTGTCATGTGGAAATAAAACTCGAATGTGAGTAGTTGTGATACTGTTGCGCTTAAAGAGAATGTAAAAAATTATATGCGTATTACCAAAATTAGGCTTAATGTATGGCATATATGGAACATTAAAGCCTTTGTAACTTTTATAGTGTGGCATGGGGTTGTTAGCAGATTTAGTAGTCAGGCCCTTGAAATTTAAATACTAATTCATGTAGAGTTTAAGCAGGCTGATTATGATGGGGCCACTGTTGGGATGCTAATATCTTCTCTCCTTCTTTCTTGGCAGTCGTTATATTGTGATCTGCGTCAACTAATGAGCTACATTCATGACAACCACGGAGGCATATTTAGAAGAGTGGCCTTGAGTGGGATGCTTGACTCTGCAGACCGTCCAAACAAAAAGAAGAATTACGTTCCGGGTACAAGAATTGTCAGGTATTGAGTCCGTTTCCTTTCTTTTTTTTTTCACTTTCCTTTATTGTTTTTCAGTTTCTATTGAGGGCAGGGGCAGTGGTCAACTGGCGGTGGAGAACTGCTTTATTTTTAATTTTACCTTGTTGTGGTTCATATTTAATTAACCTTTTCTGCCTATGAATGTTCCCATGAAACGCGAGACCCCTGCTTTCTGGACTCAGTCAAGCGAGCATAAACCTGTGACTGTTCTTTTTGTGTGACCTACAAGTTCTTGCCACAGCCTAATGTCGTGCGGTTTTGACTTTTCTGCTTCAAGTGAATAGCGGTACTTACAACTTGAGTAGCAGAGGTCAGTGCTCGATTCTGTCATAGGGGTGGCCTTTTATATTTAACTACTGTTACTATCTTTTGGCCTCATACAATGCTTGGTATTTCTGAATCTAGGCTTTCTTAGTTCTGGTTAATACTCGTCACCTTGAAAATGTTACATTGCGAATATGAACACTTCTTCGTAGCTGAGCATGATGTTTTTTTCTTGGCGTGCCTATGTGACATGCTGTAAATGACCACGTTTTTTTAAAAGTGGAACAGAGCAGTAAGTGGAATGCTAACAAAATAAAAAAAACCGTGACGAAGATAGACACTTGCATAGCACAACAAATTTTTGCTATAACTCCTGTATCAGTGTCCACCTTTGCGCATTTGTTAATATAGTATGAAAGCATTAACTTTGCCAATTCACCACGCTTCATAACGTTAAGAGGTTAATGTTGATAGCCTGGGATGGGAATGTCAAAGGGATGTAGTAAATTGTACAGATGTGGTAAGTTGTGTGCTCATAATGTGCAATTTTTAAGTCACTCTTATCTTTTCAAGGCATGCAAAGTCACTGGAACACGAAGAGTTGAAGGACCCACTCTTTTCATCAAATGTTTTTATTATTGATGAGACGGCCGTTGAGAAGAGCAGTCGAAAGTCTTTCTTCAGGAAAAGAGGTGTGAGAAAGGTCCCCAGTGCTCAGGTATGCCTTCGGTGCATTCTAGTGTTTCTCTTCAGAACGTCCTACTTACTTGACAACGAACTTTTCTAACATGCAGTGGCCTTCACTTGAATTTAGAAAACTGTTAAGAAAGAGATGTATAGAAAGAGCACATGTGAACATCTCTTCCACATGTGTAAGCTTCACAAATGCTAATACGAATACTTCAGGAAAATGCACACAAGAATATCATTATCAACAGTTGTGTGTCTGTGCACTGACTTTATATAATTGGGCAACATGCTTTCTAGAATATGTGTTCATGTGTATGCATCCATTAAGTTCAAATGATGTTAAACCTGTCGCAGAAGCTGTATGAATCATTGATTCAGTGAACTTAAAAAAAAAAAAAAAATTCAGTACAGGACTGGTGGGCAAAATCATGGGGTTCTAACCATTAGCCAAATTATTTGAACACTATTTTGGTGTAGTCGACATTCTTAGTCTACATCAGCCACTTTGTGCCAGACTATCTTTCCTAGTCACTGTATGTTGCTTGCCAACGAAAACGATAGTAGCTGTAATGCTTCCCATCATCTTCATGCCCTCATAGCCATGCTGTCGTCAGTAAATGTGACTGCAACATTATGGTTGATTCATTGTTATCATCGAGCCTCACCATGCGATTCTCATCGTACTGACGTCATCACATCACCATATGCTCCTCGACAAAAATTTGCCGTTATTTCATTGGCCTTGTGGCACTGTGCCCCACTCTCGTTGTTCTGCCATCATCATCAATTCAAAATGATCATTCCTATGTTGTCTTACTACCTTCATCGTCCAGTCAATGTCTGTTGCAGCTTGGTCATTTCACTGTCGTCACTGTGTCATTGTCGTACAGTTGTCATCCTGCCATGAATGCAAGAGCCGACCGTGGTGAGTGAGTGAGTGAGTGTCTCTGCACTGTTGGCCAATCTCGGAGACAGCGCACGCTGCTTGTAGCCGAAGTGAAGCAGGTCTCAGAATGGTTATTTACAGTTTGTGAATGTTGTTGTTAGCAATATGGTGTATTACTACGTTGCCTTAATGCTAATCACATCAATGCTGACTGCAATTGTGAGATGAGTTCAGCTGTTGAAATTTTTGTTCCTATGCTGCGCTGTATGTTTAAGATCTGCGTATTTAAGGCAGTGATCAGGTGTGTTCAAACTGCCTCCGCAGAGCATCATGGATGAGAAGGAGGATGTCTCGGCATGCCCAAGCCCAGCGCCAGGCCAGACGACACCCTCGTTTCCTCGTCAGCACAGGGCTCTGACTCCTAGGCTTAGCGTGTCGGAGGGAGACAATATCTCCCTCACTCCTAAGCACAGCAAGGGCTCTAGATTTGCACTGGGTGAGTCCTTGTTTTATGTAAAACACCTAATACAGACTATCAGTGAATGTATTTGCACTGATAAGGTAGTGTCAACCGTGAAAGACAGTGAAAAGTAAGTTTACAAAATGGCAAACTGCAATCTTTGATGCAGTGCGAAAGACAAACACATAAAAAACACAGTGCACAGGACGAGCATTTTTTTTACATCTGCATTTTAAGTGCAGCATCAATTCTGCAATTATTCTAAGTAACCGAACTTTCCATTCTACTGCATATCTGTAATGCTTAAAAGGATTTTGGTAATAAACATTAAACAGGCCACAGTGGTCTAGTGGTCATGGTGCTCAACTGCTGACCGAAATGAAATTTTGTGGCAGGGTCTTGTACGTATTCTATGATGGAATGCTCATCCCTGCTGCACATGATTGGTCAAGGCTTGCGAGAATGTTTTGAGCGGAACATGCACAGGTGACCCTCTACCAGTCCTGTACAGGGGGGAGAAGTATTCCGTTATATATTGCTTACAAGATCGCACGCCTGGCTAGAACCATTGTGATGACTTATTTTTAGGTAACAGCATTAATACGGCTTCATCTCAGAATAAAGTGTAATGGCTACATCTTTGGACATTAGAAAGCTGCCATTCATAAATATTCCTTACCTGACAAATTAAGCATAGCAAACATGAACACGGTGGTATCGTCCACTAATTCCTTTTTTGTTTGTGCTTTGTCTACCTAACTTTTCAAACAAGGGACACTTGATCTTGATAGTTATGTTTTAAGTTTATTTCTCCACTCACATTTGAACTGCTTTTGATGATGCCATTCCTAGTTTGTGATATCGAGGCAGTGTTTTCAATAACAAACGAGTTTTTCGTGCAGTGGGATGGCTGAAAGGAGACCGAAAAGGTGACCAAGGTGAAGAAGAGTGTGGTAGCTCTCCCGGAGTTGGCCTGGACACATCACCGAACACGACTGAACGCCTCATTCGACGCTCGAGTGGCATGAATCGCACGCCCAAGATGCCGCCCAAGTCTGCGAGCCACATGAGCCTGACATTGTTGCGCGCTCGTCGCCGCATGGAAGACCAGCTGACCAAGCTAGGCTTCGGTCGCAGTAAGAGCAAGCATGGCAGCTTCGAAGAGCCCCCAGGTAGGTGCCGCAAAGTATGCCTCTGCACTAACTTGGATGTTCGTATTCTGGCGAGAGGGCCTGTTTTCTCTGTCTGGACAAGCAGTTAGGTTAGTGGCGAATTAGTTTAGCAGAAGCCTGATAAGTAGAGAAAAGGTTTCGGACAATGAACACAGCTATGCGGCGACACTAACATACGATTTAAAAAAAGAAAAAAATATTGGTTATGTGAAACTGCTCAGCACATGACCTTGAAGTTAGTTTTCATCACAGCTCTAATAGACTCTGATCTAAATCTGACAGTAGATGCAATGTTTTTTTTAGGCATTGTACAGGAAGTCTCTGTCATTATTGCTGGAGTCGGTGGATGTTGTTGGGAAGTGCATGGCAACATTTAGCTACTCCATCGTTACGTTCGTATATTTTAGTGATTGAGCTTTGTCTACCTATGCATAGCTTGATGAGGTTTTGGTACATTTTGAAAACTGGAGTCAGCAGACTTTCTTTTGTGTACTGCAGTGACTTCCAGTTAGAAGTATATTTGGCATGTAAAAATTTGTGAAAAAATGACTGGATGTGTTAGTGTATAGGTGGTTTCGTGGGAACATGGCCATTACTTTCGTGCCTAAATCGTGCTTTGTGCATGCTTTTCTCCTCGTATTTGAGTGCAGAGTAATTCTACTGTGTGTTAACATTCACTACTGTGGTGCCAAGGTCATCAAAATGCTTATCCTTGTTTTTTTGTCACAGATCTCAGCAGACGAAACTCTTTTGACCTGGACCACAATCAGCGGGATGGCGAGATGCTTATTATGAAGGAGAGCAAGCTGGTCAACACCAAGCTTGTCTATGATGGCATGCTTCGATTTGCCTTTCTGCAAGAGGTCTGCCAGCCTGGAACAGTTCCCGATTCTCCTTTGCTGGCTGCAGCATTAGACCTGGCAAGTTCATGACCGGCTTCTGTCCTTTTGCATTCTTATAAAGAATGTTGACTCATTCGTTGCATAAAACAGTTGTGGTGTCTGTGTCTATCGCAGAATATGGTGCCATAAGCAGAATGGCCAGAAAGTTAAACAGTGGGTTAAGCTTGACCAGTCTTCTACCTAGGCAAGAAGTAGACAACATCTGGAACAGTGGTGGATGTAAAGTGTATATTTTTTTTTTTGAGATAGGTGGTGGCACTGTGTTGTCAGGAGCTTAGCCTTTATTCTCCACAACAGGCATTTTTCCCTCAGCAGAAGGCAGCACCGTTTTTCGCTCTGACATAGCTACATTTTCTGTGAGACATTACTGTGTGCAGCATGTATACTTCAATATTAATCTGAGCAACATTGACAGGTACTGTGAGTAAACTGCAGTGCGTTAAACAAAATACATTATTTAAGGTTTGTGATCCTTAGGGCTGCTTCTCTTGAGTTTCGTCCGAGCACGCTAGTGTCTCGTTTTAATTCCCCTACCCCTTCCCCCTTTATGCCGGATCATCAATAAAGTTGTTTCACTCTCTCACTCTTCTCAACACATGATATACTGCATGGAACTTTGCTTTCTGTTTCTCTTCAAAAAGAAGAAATGTTATGCGTGTGTCATACGGAGCTTAGTCACTTTCTTTATGCCTCTTTGTATAGTAGAAAGTACAGCCAATAATTGCGGTAGCATTGTGTTTCAATCAAAACTATAAGGTGTAAGCTCTTTCAAATATCCAGTCCTGCTCAAGTTCTGTAGCTTGAGTAGTCGACATAGCAGCCATAGCTTGTGTCTCATTGGAATTGCAGTTACTAGCGTAATGTGCAAATGAGACTGTCAATGAATCTTACTCTGCTGCATGATAAAAACAAGGGTAGTAATAATGACACTGATTCAATGCCATCTTAATCATTCGATATCTTACTCTACAAATAATTAATTCTGCTTTGTCATAAATATGAGATATAAACCCTGTTATATGGACAGCAGAGTTGGGAGAACGTACTCATGTGAGGTGTCAAGTTTCCATGCGGCAAATGTTAACACTTTTATGAAGTGACAGATGCAAGAATGTGAACTTAAAACTTGAAGTTTAATTTGTGGCAACACTTTTTATGCTTACTGTGAACATGAAATAAAACAAGGGAATGTTTTTCTGGGAGGTCTTACTTATTATTTAGTAAAGCATAAAATTAGTAGCACACTTAACTTTGTGTGTCATATTTTTTTGTATATCTGTAGCTCTGTGTTGCCATAACCTATTGGGCATAGTTTTTGGGATAAAAAAAACCAACTTGCCTTTTTAGTTTCTTTTTTTTTATTCTCATGCATGCAGAAAGCACCAGTCGTGTCCCGTGCGGCTCTATTTTTGGAGTGTGCTCACTTTGTGCACCGATGCAACAAGGGTCAGTGGCCCACCTGGATGAAGCTAAACCTGCCCGTGTTTCGGCCTTCTGGTCCGTTAGCAAATCGTGGCACACCCTCGGGCCTACATCGCACGCACATCCTGCAACGGGCCGCTGGAAAGCTCTTCTTTCAATGGGCTGAGGTAGGTTGACATAGTTTTGCTTTCAACTTATCGTACTTTCTTGGTACACATAATGAACAAATGTTCGTCAGCACATATTTTCATGTACAGCAGTCTATCAGATGTTGTGGCAGTAGTGATTGGGATGTTCTTAACATGAGGTTGTAGGTATGATTTCCTGCAGTGCGGTTTTCAAGCCAGTAGGGAGAGTGTGCAAAAAATGCCTTTGTATTCGGACGACTTTTGAAACAATGCCAGGTAGCTGAAATTTTAGTCTGCAACCATTCACTATGACATATTCTTCACGTAACTGAAGCAATAGAATTCATAATTATATTTTTGATGTACAGTATTGAAAGAGTTTCTTAGAACATTTATATTAAGAAGGAAGAGTGAATTCCTAGTCTCTCAGCTGACATTTTCATTCCGTCACTCCTTTTTTTAGTTGAGGCTTCCTATATAAAAGTTTGGTTAAAATTACCTTCTTATATAGTATTACACAATTGATGGGCATGAATGCCAGTAATACTGATTAGTTAGTTATTACTACTTTTTAAATCAGTTCTTATGAAGTGCTTATCTTGGCATATGTTGCCATGCCAGTCACGTTAGACTTCAATAACTAACACTACTCTTAGGGGAACAGTTTGGCAAAGTTGGAATTTCTGTCTTTTGTACGGTTGCTGCTGAAACTCAACACCTCTTTTAACCATATAGAAGTTGTCAGTAATGTTTTAAAAGTATCAGTGTGATTCTGTACTTTTGTATGAAAAATATTCTTTTGAGTCATGAGCAACGAAGGAAAATGCAAGATGAGAGACACTCTTTAACAAAAATGTGAGCACCATTCTTATCGTTTCCCATTATCGCAAGTTGGTTTCTGCATCGTGCAGGCTATTGGGGCCAGGCTTGAAGAGATGCTTCAGGGCGAGACTCATGACCCCCTGGAGATCGCTGCCATCACAGCCGATGAGCAAAAGCGCCGGCAGTGCCGAATGGAAGATGAGGAAGAAGACTTTTTGGATGAAGGTGATGCACAGGCAGGGGCAGATGTAGCCAGCCTGCAGTGATTAAGACTAAGATCACTCAAAAATTTCGTTTGTAGGTATGAAAATATCAGTTTGCCTGTCACATTTCTACCTGCTGCAGTAGTTTACTGGCTACGGCATTGTTCTGCCAGGCGAAGGGTCAAGATATTAATTTCTAGCCACAGCGACCACATTGCAACAGGGGTGAAATGCAAAACTTTCCGCATATTTTAATTTAGTTGCATATTAAAGAAATCTAAGGTGATAAAATTAACTGAGTTTCTCCCACCACAGAATGTCTAATAATGATATCACGGTGTCAGTGCATGACACTCCGGTATTTTAACTTTTTGCTACATTTGAGGTTGCTCTTCAAGGTGGATAATTTAGATATGTTGTCTAAATCTAAACATTCGATATTCAAGGCCATATAATTACAGCGATCAACGAGTGTCTGTTCCTTCAAACCAAACTAAAGAAAAAATTTGAATAATAAGGTAAAGTTCTGCTTACAATGAAGTAATTGTCTGTCGTCCTTTAAGGGCTCGAATAAATGAGACTGTAGTGCTATATTGTAAAAGAGCAGTTTACTAAAGTATGTTTCTAGGCACGATGTTCTGCTGAGCTGTGTTGTTTAGGTAAAAGAGAGATGCAACAACAATTTAATAACTTTTTTTTGCCATTTGGCACACATGTGTAAAGAAAGTGTCTTCAAAACAGGCCAATGTTAACAATTACATAGGCTATGTGGGGGAACTTTTACATCTTGTTGATTTACGAACAGCCATGTAGTACTTATGCTGCAAGAAATACCGGAAAAAATTTAATAGTAATATTGTATGTATTTTCAAAACCTACTCAGTGCAGGGAAACATGGGATGCAACTATTATCAGGATGAGCATATTGTCCCATTGTTGCTTGCACTGAATACAAGTTTTTAAGATGGATGCACACTGACTGGCTCGGTTTACACTTTAATTATATTTTCGTTATGTAACCAACCACTTCGTGAAACCTTTTCTTCACTTAAATTCGAAAATGTGAGTGAGATTCACATGATATTTTTGTTATCCACAGCGAGCATCAACCCTTCGGGAAATGTCTGCCCCTTTGCCCTAAAGATGGCAGCTTGCCAGCTGCTTCTGGAGATCACAGCTTTCCTGCGGGAGACTTACCAGCTGCTGCCGCAGAAGTCGGCCCGTACGTCGGCTCGCGACAGGCCCACGTTTGAGCCTCGTAGTGTCAATGCTAACCGTCGCTGGAGCATGGCCCTGAGCACACTGGGGGTCAGCCAAACTTCGGCCCACAGCCTGGTCTCGCTGGCGGAGCAAACCCACCCAGGTGAGGGGGCTGTTTATTTTTAGCCCAGTCTGTAGAGGTGCCACTTTTCCTTCTTTACAGAAAATAATGAAGACCTCTTACATATTGCTTTTGGGTTGCCATTTGTGTGTGTGTGTGTGTGTGCATATTTCTTAATAACAAACCATTCTCATAATTGTAAAGCTAGCTTTCCTGCAATCTAGTTTGCCCGACTAATGGTGGCTAGTCACGTCTGCAAACAGCGTGTTCAAGTGCACTTTGCTTGTGCCATGAAAGGGAAGATGCAGCCGCAGCTCTCTTAATATAAGCACACGTGGTAGACAAGCTCCAGTACATGCAACTGCACCCTCCTCTCCACTTGACCCGTAACATGTGCCATTATTAGTTGGGCGAATCTGCAACACAGGGAAGTGCACTTTCAAATCATGGAAAGAGTCTACCGCATGATTTTAGGAGTGGTTGGTGTGTGTCGGGCTAGCTACACTTATTCTCTTATGCGGCAATTATCTGTGCAGTGCTGTCAACAATGGAAATAATTGAATAAAGAGCACATGAACTAACACTCACTTACCGTTAGTCTTGGTAATACAATATAACTGTTCATATAACTCAAGAGTTCACACAACAAAAATGTTCCCAAAACAGAAATGTTCATATGCCCGTGGACGCCCGTTAGAAAAAAGGGGCTTTGCCAGAAGCTTTTTTCCAAGTACTCAGGACCATTCGTCATTACTCAGTGCTTGAGTGACGTCACTTACTTTGTAGCGAAAGTGACAGCTCAGAACCGGCGTTCTCATAAGACGCAAATTGTGCACATTGCCTGATTGAAGCTCTACAACAACTGATCGCTTCTACTTGCTCGGTGAGCTTCGTCTTGTCTGGAGGAAAATGTAACGCGGACTGAAAGAGCGAGAAAGACGAAGAGGTAGGACGCTCTCGAGCGATGGTGATTGGGCAGTGACGGTTGAGAGCTGGCATTTTCAGTGTAAATAAACCCATCACATTCGTTACAATATATTCAAGGTCGGCATCTACAAATGAAACCTCTCTTGAGTGCTAAACTCTTAAGAACAGCAGATATTGTGGCAAATGTAAGTTGGACTGAAGAACCCCTTATATTAAGTCGGTGAAAAAACTTAACTTTAGATAGTTTTATGGGCTGTATGTGCGCCATCACACAAATAAACTGCAGGCATCATAAGTCAGAATATGGTTTTGGCAAGCAGAATCCTGAAGCCGTTTATAAGCTGGCTCTTTTTATACATGATCAATGTGCGAGCTCTGGTGCGTGCATTTTTTCTGTTTTCAGTTGTGGTAGGAGAAAGAAGAATTAGTTTTGTACTGCACGAGGCAGATGCAGAAGGAGAGTCGGAGAACAGCAGCAACAACACGGTGAATGTTCAGGAGGAGCTCGTTCTTCCGGATGAGAAAAGAGGTATGAGCGCTAAAAAAAAATGTTGGCTCACACATTTTTCTGTGGAGCTTTTTTAATCCACTGAGCTCATTTTACATGTGATTTTGCTTGCACTCAGTGCAGTAATGTGCTCTTGACAGCCCCTCACCAATCGAAGCAGCAAAATTTATTTACTCATTGGAAGTGCCAGGAACCTGCTTTATTGTCGAAATTTTAAAAAATTAGTTCAGTCTAAAAGCTGACAGAAGAAACTGTAGTGTTGCATTACCGTGCTGCGCCAGGAGGTCCACTTCACTTTCAGAGTAGACTCGCAAAGCTGCAGCTGTATTAAATTTACCATTTGTCATATCTTGTTCTTCGATTACGTATTATCATCATCGGAATCTTTGCCTCTTCTTAGTGTCATGATATAGATATGTCATCTTTGCCATACTTTGTCTAACGCAACTCAAGTGATTTTTTGCTTCCTTTGCAAAATGTGTCAAGGGTTAATGGCTAGATTAGCATTAATGTATCTTCTTTCCAAAGCTTTCAATATTGGTGTCTTAATTAAGTCGTGGTGGTTAATGTTGAGGTTCTGTTTGAGTGCATGTTTCGTTCGACTGTTTGAATGATGTGAAGGCACCTCAGCCTTTTTTGGCAACAGTTAACTGGCCTTCATTTCTTGGGTATAGGGTGGGCCCACACAAAGGAAAAAGAAAGAAAGAGACATATTTAATTTTGAAGTCTCATTGCTGTACAGAAAAAGCTATTTTTTCTTGATACAGTAAAAAAATGCTGTTATGATGTCCTAGAATGAGAGTGGAAGCTTTGAACCTATGCACGATTACGTTGTGCCACGCAATAAAAAGAATTTTCTCAATAGCAGAGCTTTTGTCACCTGCACCTGTGATGTTCACTTCTTTCCTGTTGTCGCAGGCCGCCGTATCGCCCAAGGGAGGCCCCACCTGCTGCGCAGGACGGGAGGCTCCACGGCTGGCCACAACTCCAGCTTTAAGCGCTGCAGCCTCAAACTGAAAAAGCCTGGCGACCGCAAGTCCAGGGCACGGTCCTCCACGTTTGCTGAAGATGAAGAGGAAGGAGGTGGGTGCCTTACAGTATTGAGGAACAATGGCTTGAAGAAATAAGAAGTTGTTGAACTAGGAAGGAATAAGGGGTGTTTCTGTAGGCAATGTTTTGACAAGGGTACTTGTCTAGGCTTGTGTGAACAATAAATTTTAGGTTCGGAGTGAATTCGAAGTGAATAGTGATTTTGATCGAATGATTTCGAATCGAATTCGTATGGTATGTATCACATATAAAAAAAGGGGAATATTTATCATGACCTAACTAACCTGCACAATATTTCTTGTGTATTGAAGTAGGGACTGTATGCAAATGCCTTTTTTTTTTTCGTTCAAAGGAAGTAGAAACAACCTTGAGGTTTGGTAGGATGCGGGTGATAACCTGTAAAATACTTCATGTTATAAAATTTAACATACTTGGAGCATATAAGCCATCATAACAAGCTTATTAAAATAAAGAATTGATTTGAGGGTAACATGTTCTTTTAAAAGGGTCCTGCAACACTTTCAAGTAGCCATAGAGTCAGTAAACATGCTTCTTGCCTCAGAAATTTACCGGCGTAAAGTTTATAGAATCAGTCCAGTACGAGCGGAGTTTCAAAAATTTCTCTCACACTGCGATTGCGTTCTCTCTTCTCGTCTTGACGAAATAGCTGGAAGCTAAGCAGGGAGGAATAGCACAGCAAAGGTCACACGCACCTCGTGACCTTGAGCACCTCTTTTTTTTTTTCTTCGGTGTCATGATTATTCAGTGCGATTGCCCATGTACTCATGGACAAGCCGCGGCCTCCCGTGGCGGCTCCGGTAACGACGAGCACGCCATGCTCAAATCAGCCAATGGCTGTGACCAGAGCTGTATATTCCTTCTTGGCTGTGACAAGTGATTTTTGAGCTTGTAGTGTCATTTGCCAAGGAAAAAAAGCAATTTTTAGCTTTGAAAATTTATTGTGAATTACAGGCCGCGTGCTGCACAGAACAACGTGTTGAAGATAAACATCTTCGATAAACATTTCCGATAAACTTTTTTTCACCATCCAAATAAGAATAGTGAGTTGGGTTGTGAAATCTCCGACTTCATTTTCTCAGTTTGCGCTTTTCGAGATAACAAACCTGTTACAAACACTATCATTTCCTAGCTGCTTCTTCAACAGCTGCTTACAAGGTGGTTTCTAGACTGAAATTTTTTCAGGAACAAGATAAGGTACTTTTCTGATCGCTTATTATTTTCTAGCACAAAGAAAATATCATATGTATGACATGCGGGGACATGTTAAAACATGAGCTATAATTTTATAATGCTGACATTTTTACAGAAACTACAAAAATTCATGATTGACCTTATCATGCACTACAAGCAGTGTTGTACGGAACGGCGTTCCAAGGAACAACGTTCTAGCAACTAGTTCTTTTTGGGAGGTACGCCGACATTTCATTCATGATCGGTGGAAAATTAATGGTAACTCATTAGGTTTTCGGGGGAGTGACAGGGGAAACGGCGTTCCTTCTGTAAACTGTCCACGGCATTGAACAGGCACTCGCACACAGCACATCATGCCGAGCAGGGCGAATGGCCTACCGCATCAGGCACATACGACTGGTTTGCAACTTAGTTCTCACTCAAGGCATCCACCGGAATCGCAGGCAAGTGCGCGACACCAAGGCTAACTCCGTGCGGAAGGGACACTTTATTTTCTATTGTGCCACTGCTATGATCAAAGTTTGCAGTCTGTCGAAGCAAGAAAATTATTATCGGCATGAACCAGCAGAGGCTCACTTCATCCTCCTCCTCTACTGCTTAGCTTCAAGAGCACATGCGCTGATTTGTCCAGTGTGTGATGCAAGAATTCATCCTCCTCCTGTTCTGCTTAGCTTCAAGAGCACATGCGCTGATTTGTCCGGCGTGGGATGCAATAACTCTGATGGTCAAGACAACTAGTACAGGGAGAGAGATAAAGAAAGAAAGTAGAAAGCGAGTAATTCCTGGCACGAAAAATGTTCTCCTCGTCTTGAGATTCGAACCCGCGTACCCAGGACCTGAAGGTGAGCTTCGTGACAACTAGGCTATCTGTTTCCTTTTTTCGTGGTATTCAACATCATAGGTTGTAAGCAACTCAATACACTTGGAAGCAACTCAATACAGACAGAGAACTAACATGTTCATTTTGCTTGTATCGCGGCACAATGTCCAACATACAGCAGCACTGTAGAATTCGCATTTGTGATAGCCTTTTTGGATTATACACTAATACGGTGGTAAAGATAAGCACGTCGCTGATACAATATACCATTCTAGCTGACTTTCCATTTGCTCCTCCTATACCATTTGCTCCATTTGTTCACTGTGTGACGATGCTAATGAAGTGAGCGTCAAGGAAACAAGTTATTTGCGTTTCTCTTCAACATGCGTGCATGCTAGCAGAGCGCAGCATAGCACAGTATCGTGCTGTATATAATATACAAAGGGGGTGGAAAAGGGAAGTTAATGAGATGAGAAGGGAAAGGAAGAGGGGAGCACTAGTACAGCGAGAGAGAAGGAAATATTTATGAAATAGAGAAAGAAAAATACAGAGAAAGAAACAGAAGAAAAAGATGAGATAGAAAAAGAAATATATATGAAAATGTGTTCGCTGACAGCAAACAGGGGATTTACTAAGTTGCAAGTGCGTCTACTGGACATTATTTCCTACTCATACTGAAATATTGAATGAGCACTCATTAAACACCTACGTATTGTTCCTACCGATGTAGTTTCAGGCATGAGAAATTTAATTATATTAGTGAATGTGTGGAAATGTCTATTTAGATATCTGCAGTGCAGTATCCTGCCGGCTCATTTCAAGACCCACGAGGAAAGCACCTGATGAGCTAGACTTGTGATAGACGAGTACGAAAATCTTTTATCTACATACGTATAACCTGCTCTTAGCAATGTCAAATTTGTTAAATATATGTAGCTAGATGTCAGCTTTAAATTGCTTACATTATTTCACCTAGGAATTATCAGACAGTATATTTTGATTGACAAGTCTGATGTAACGGTAATGTAATGAAACATTCTAATTTTCAAAATGTAACTGTAGCAAGTTCCTTTCGCATTAAAGGAACTTGCAACGGGAACTCTTTGCGAAATCGGGAGGGAATTAGGAACTAGGTTTCGCTACTGTTTTAGGGGAACGTATTCGACACTGACTACAAGCTCTGTAGAGTAGATGTGTTTATAAAAAATGTAGAGTAGATGTGTTTATAAAAAAATGGTATATTTTTATTATTTTTGAAATGATATTTTTCCTAAGTTTGCATACCTGATTGGTCGTTATAATACCTATCTGTGTTATTGTATTCATGCTTGAGTGCTGAAATTTAGAATAGTATGTTCTAATAGCAAGAAGATAAGGAATCCCTGAAAGTTTTATCAAAACCAGTGCAGCAGTTCAAAAGTTGGCAATTCAGCCGTGCATCCATCCTTAACTGACTGATTTTCTGTTGATTGGAGATGATGACTGTGTTGAATGCAGGTCTACGCAGAACGGAGAGCATAAAGTCCCGGCGCAAGGTGAGCGCGGTCTCGGACCGCAGTGACACGAGCGAGCGGGCAGACGTGAGTGGGGAGGAGTCGCCTGGCGTGCTCAGCGACGAGCCGGCACCAGAGAGCCCCGTGGACCTGCTGGATGCAGACGACGCCACGGTCATCGCCACCCGCATGCCCTGGCTCAAGGTTTGTCTCTGCCTGAGGGCGAGTTGCGAGGCAGCACTTGTCTCACCATCAGCTTCTGCTTCAGCTTCTTCTGCTCACCTTCACAACACAAAGCTGGAGGTGTTAGGCACTTGAACGCACTCACCGCTCAGCGCGTTTAAATTCATTATCGCTTGTGGGGAACTGTTCCAAAAGCTGCAGCATTATTCTATACGATCAATCAGTCTCACCAATCTAGGTGTGCTTCTCTGCATGTTAAATTATTCACCCGTAAAGCAAGTATGGGCTTCAACTCTTCCGCAGTTGTTCCGAAAGTGAGCTCATTTCTTTTTTTGGTTTCAAGTCCACGGAAACTTGTTATTTTTTTGATAGGTTTTTGAAGAGTATATAACTGTTTTAAAATTGGTTAGGCTACTCAGAAAGCCGTAACTCCATGCATTATTTTACTTTCTTTGGCCTTCTCTTCCTTTTCAAATTAGGCTCTAGAAGATGCAAGCTTTAGATCATGTCCTGTAAAATAGAACAACCACTGTTAGGGCTTGTGGAGCTGTTAGAGTTTGAGGTTAGTCATGCAGCATGAACTAAAACATCATTCTGACCATCGGCCTCTATCTTCTACACTGTTGCTCGGTTGGCGCTTGTCCTCTTCATCTTTTTTCTTCCTTCCCAGAAGATGTGAACCGATTTGTCCAGCGTGGGATGCAGTAACCTCAGATGGGTGAGAGAATGGGTGCAGACAGAGAAAAAAGGAACAGTATAGAAAAAAAAGAGCAGGAAAAATAGAAAGAGAAAAAGACAGAAATAGACTGATAACATAAAAAGAAAGGAAGCGCAAAAAAGAGGGAAAGAATTTGAGGAAGAGAAACAGAGAGAAAGAAAGCATATTGCAGCCACTGTGGGGGTCTCGATGTGGGGAGCGCGTAACGCTTTTGGAGTGAACGGAGACAGTAAGCACGGTCGGACCAAACCAAAACAACACACATTTATTTAACTAAATTTAGAACAATGATATCTTCAGCCGAATATTTATACACCAATTGTGCTCAAACACGCTAAAATAACCTTATACATAATTACTCAACACTCAACAGCATAACAAGCACAAGGCGGCCGCGCCAATGCTTGACACCTCACAAGGGTCCCCAACAGATGGCCCATGGTGCCATGCACAGGGGACCCACGCGAGAGACAACTGTTCGAGCCAGCTGCCACGCGCCAAAAAGCCTCGCTCAATTCTGTCGTGCCGCCGCCAAGGCTTGCCGCCAGGGGTCACCACCGGCACTACCAATCTCGAAAATAAAATAAGGTCACTTTTCCTAACTCGTGCATGACAAGATACAAATAAGTGAGAGAAGCAGAGTGCAACACCTCAACGCCACGATCCACCTACTTGTGCCACATGCGACAGGTGGCTGCGCAGAGCCATAGGCCTAATGAGTCGCTTGACAACAACCGGCATCCACCCAGCACCCAGCCTAGATGCAGAAGAGGCAGCCGCAAGGAGATGTCCACTCTGTAAGGTGGCCCTACTCGCTCGCCGCATACAACAGCTTACTGAGCGATCGGCTTCCACCGTACCGGACGGTGTCACGACGGTCCGGCATCGAGCCACAAGGCATGACAGCAATGATGCCCAGCTCCCTGATCCCAAAGAGACAGAAGAAGCTATTTACAGAAAATCGGACCACCCACGAGGCTTCTGTACTCACTCGCTTCGGGTTTGGCCTAGAATCCACATGCTCTAAGCTTTGCTCACATCAGGATGCAGACCGCATGGCTCTCATACCAACTCAACAACGTTCTTAGAAACCAACGACAACAAACAAACAAGAAAAGACCACTTGCGAGCAAAAAAAACTCAACGTACCGCCAAGTTGTTTATGGCTGTTTCTAACCGCGAAAACTGTCGTCCAATGCTCCAAGAGCCCCACGTTGGGTGCCAGTGTGATGTATCAATGTAGGGAGCAACGCCACGCTCTTGGAGTGAACGGAGACAGTAAGCACGGTCGGACCAAACCAAAACAACACACATTTATTTAACTACATTTAGAACAATGATATCTTCAGCCAAATATTTATACATCAATTGTGCTCAAACACGCTAAAATAACCTTATACATAATTACTCAACACTCAACAGCATAACAAGCACAAGGCGGCAGCGCCACGCTTGACTCACCACAAGGGCCCTCGGCAGATAGCCCATGGTGTCGTGCACCAGGGACCCACGTGAAAGACAACTAGTTCGAGCCAGCTGCCATGCGCCAAAGAACCTCGCTCAATTCTCTTTTGCCGCCACCAAGGCTTGCTGCCAGGGGTCACGGCTGGTGCTGCTGATCTAACCATGATGATGACAGTGGTGATCAACGCTCGTGTACACAACGCCACCTACCACTCAATAGTTGTGACCCCGAAATACGGCTTCTGCGCGAGACACCTGCTTGACGCGGCGCAAACAACTTTATAAGGGTTATCAGCACCCCCACACCACATATAGTATAGTATATATAACAAGGAAATGCGAAAAGAAAGTGAGGATGAGGAGTAGGGGGAGAAGGAAAAGAGAGGGTGAAGCATAGTAGATTCCTGTACGGTATATGAATGGATCATAAATGGAAAGGATGGTAATAAAAAGGAAAGGGTGATATAGCAGAGCTATACATGGTAAGGATAGCCAGAGGTGGGAAAGAAATGGGAAGGTGAGGAGGTGAAGGCCACCAGCTCTGCCCTCAGCATCACTAGTAGTTTCCTAAGTCGTAGCTGCCCCAATCTTTTCATTTTATTGCTGTTTTGGTGTTTTCCTTTCTTTCTTTTCTTTCACTTAGTTTTTTTGTAAGTGAAATTGCTGTTTTCAGGTCATCGTCCAACTCTGCGGCACCTTGCACTTTACCTGCACACACCAGCAGTTTTGCCACCACACCTGCTACAGGAGGCAGATGAGGGCCTGCAATCGGCTTGCAAAGAGTGTCCGAAAGGTAGCTTGCATGAGAATTGTGGCTGCAGTTAACAGCATTCACATCACTGCTTTTTGTAAAAATGTTTGTTCGATGATAATTTTCAGTCCTTACGACAGACTTGCACGCCGCCTGTGTTTTTTTTCAATGGTGCATTCCTTGCAGGTTTACGGAGATGACTTTGGACTTATCCAAGATATGGGCAAGCAACAGGAAGATAAAGAAGGTGGAAAAAAGGACAAAAAGTTTAAAAAGGTGAAAGTCACATTTGTATGCATTCGTATGTAATGTACAATTGTGCACTATCTGTTATTTATACGTTTTAGCATAATGCTCATTCTACCACTCTATAATCTGCACGATTGTTTACCAGACATGACTCAGGTATGAGCTTTTTTTTGCAAAAAGGTTTCAGCACTTGCATGGCTCTGTGGTAGCTAGACTACTCGACTGACATGCGGAAGGCCTGGGTTCATATCCCATTTGATCCTGGATATTTTTTTCCTTGCATGCTAGGCAACCACACCACCAACATTGTGATCGTATAACAGCTTTTGCTGTGAAAAGGACTACAGAATTGGTTTGTGTTCTATGATGCGCAATTTTCTGGTGTCATGCATTCAGACAAATATCTACACCCTGTTTACTGGTTCCACTTTTGCAGAGGATCCTGTGGAGCAAGCTTTAATCCACAAGATTACATGTGCAGATTATCACAGGGCCGAGCTCTCCGTTGAAACGCAAGGCGAGCCTGGCGCACAATCTAGAGAAACTGGAGAAGGCACTGGATGGGGCGCGCTCGCTGCACAGCAGCGCCACCTGCCTGGTGCATGATGTTGAAGGGGGCCTGCCGCCCGAGTCAAAGCCGTCTCTACCCCAATCTAGCAAAAGCAAGGGCACCGCCTCATCCAGGGAGGAGCATCCCATGCTCAAGTACCTCAAGACGCAGGTGCTGATCATGTGGCTGTAGTAGCAGCCTTCTTCTGCAATGCTTTCTAATCCCTTTAGATGCCAAATTTACCCATTATTTCAAGGCGCTCGACTTTTTCTTGCAATAAGAGTACTATCATATTATGTTCGTTAATGCTTTTATTATATTTATTAAATTTAATGAAATGGTAAATAAATATCTATCAATCCTGAAGTCATTCAGGTTTTCTTTTTGCATAAATAGAATGAAATACCAGGCTAGAAATATAGTGAAACTTCGTTTTTATTATTGTTCATTAAAGCAAAAAAAGATTGTGCTTTTGACATGACTCGTAAAAAGCAGTACTTTGAACGACTCGTCAAACATCAAAGTGCCATCAGAAAAGTGACCTTATGCAACAGTACACTGCAAAATCAGGTTAAACTTAGTCAAACTTATTACGCAGGAGATTCATTTCATCCCAATATTAGCACATCTCGCCCTCTCTTAGCTGTTAGCCTGCACAACTAGCAAAAAATAAGTGGTGTGCAAAATTGGGTTCAAAATGTCTCAAAGCGTTGAGAGGCATTTAGCGCATTATAATTGTATGTTTGTATTTCAGGTGATGAGCCTGTTTCACAGTCCTTTGTCAATGCTTATAAAGGGCACCGTTGTAGCGTCCGAAGAGACTTTCATTGAAGCACTGCCCATAGCTTGGGAGCTGCTGCTAGAGAATGACCAGCAAATGAGTGCTGTCGCAGGTACATCTCTTTCTCTCTCCCATTATCTCTCTTGCTTTTATCACAGTACTTTTCGTATCTCGATATTGCCGCTAGAATTGCATAAAATCATACTATAGTGGTCTGTTTATTTAAAGGTACATGCTGTTCTTTTTGCCAGTCAACTTTGCAAAAAGATATGTGCAGCACTTAACACAGATTTTGTGAGAATGCCCTATCTTTATGAAATGTTCCCCCATATGATGTTTGATGGCTATCTTTGTTTCATAACATTTTGGCATCGCATGTATTGTGCCTACTATTTTCACTGATGTATTAGGATATTCTGGAGGGAAACATTATTGCGGCCAGCACCAAAAATTCAGCCTTTAATAAATGAAATAAACTTTCTTTTCTTCTTCTTATCAGTTATTAATGTAAATTATTATGATTCAATTACTTCAATAGCTATATGGCTCATTGCTTTTACTAAAATGACTTTATACTATATGAAATACATTGCTACAGCCCAATGCAAAAGCGTGTAGTTACTGATGCGCTGTTTGTGCTTGAATGGTCGATCCAATAAGTGTCACATCAAAAGTGATGACCCTAATGGCTGCAGCTAATCAGAGATTATGAGACCATTTGTTGCTTTTTGTGATTATAGTGGTTAGTGTTATTAAAATGGCTAAGTCTCATTTTAATGTTTTTTTTTTCTTTGTAGCCGTTGTATTTATCCTTGCTGCTGTGAAGGCTCCTGAACATGCATCAGAGCTCCTAGGTCGAGAACTTAAAAGTGAGGACACGACCCAGAAGATCAATGCCCTCCTGAGGTAAAAATATTTCCCAGAATAATCGCTGCTCCTGCAGTACCTCTGGTATAACAGATTAGCAAATGATATAAGTGCACATATAGTGCACTGATTGTGAGGAAGTATTTGTTACTGCAGAAATATTGGAAAGCTTTGTCTTGTTCGGCTGCGAAAGTCATTTAAGGCTGTGCACTCATTTATCAGCATCATTCAATGTAAATTTTTGTTAACGAAAATGTACCTGAAGCATTTACCAGAGGATGTATGATAATAAAAAGTAAAAAAGAAAATTACTTTGGTTCTACATATAAGCATAGACAGGAGACATATGAGAATGTTCACCTGCAAGAAAGGCATTTCTGTGAACATTCAGTTGAGCTGTGTTGTAAATGGCTTATTCATGAATATTGTGACTCCGGTTAATGTAATGCTAAAAAGAGCGTGTGATATGGAACACATTGCATGTTTAAAATGAAGTTGGTGTTTTGCATGATAATGCTTAATGAGCAATGAAGCTTATATGCTAATTACCTTCTTTTTTAATATGTCAGCCAGCCATAGTATTCTTATTAGGTAGATGAAAAGGTAGCATTGTACAAAGCATGAAAATTGTGCACAAATACTATGCATGAAAGCATTTACTAGATCTTGTTGGAAATGGCCTTAAGTTGTGGTGCATGCATTATTGCACATAGTACATTGTGATAAAGACTTACTGTTTGTATCCATTGAAAACATCACTAATAGCATAATGTTAGGTATTCGTGAATATCACAAGGCATTTGTTTTTTGTGACTGAGTAGCGTTTCGCTGTTTAATTCTTTTGTTGAGGTAGATGAATGGTTCACATGATCCACAAGAACAACGGAAGTGTTAACATAAATAAACATATTCATAAACCCCTAGAGCCAAGGCCTCATTGTTTCTTATTATATTTGCTCACAGGCAGTGTTATACATTGTAAAAAATCTGTTTAACAGAGCTTTGGGCCAAGCAGCTATACATTTCTGGATATAACAGCCCTGCAAGTGCACTTTTTGAGAGCCGCTCCCCTGTGCTTTCAGGTTCCAGGCACTTTGGAAATTTCGCTACCAGTGTTGGCTGAGGATGGAAGAGGCTGCACATTTAGTTTTCAAGGTAATGGATGAATGTTTGTCAATCAGCCCGACACTCATGCATGGTGTGGATAGGCTTTGAATACATGCTATCATTATGGTGTGTGGTGGTGCAAATTATGCACAGCTCTACACTCATTCCGAAATGTATTCCAAAAGTATTGACTTATATTGCCGCGGCAGGTGTCATGATTTATGTGTGGCATTATAAATCTATCTGGCATATTTATGAACAATATTATTAATACTCAGAAATTAACATTATTTCATACAGGTATGACCCATTGTCATTGTTGCCTGTATTTTAGCCACTAAACTTTGTTACAAGGTATGTCAGTGGTTGTGTGATAGGAAGTACTTGTTTGTTGCCTAAGGACAGGCAAATAAATGTGATATAGTTATTATTGATTTATTTGGAACACTAGCGAACCCATCTTTACACCAGGTTTGCCTTGATTGGTATTGGCAGGCCTCCATTTTCAAACGTCTTCTAATAATCTTGCCTAAGCTTTAATTTAACAAGAGGTGCGTTGTCGTTTCCCTACAGTCTCTTTGCAGGCCTGTAAGAGTTTTGTGTTTGTGTAGTATAAACTAAACCTTTTTGGGTTAAATGCAGGTGCCACCTCCGACCATCGAGTTCACCCTTCCCAGCCCACGCATTGCCCTTGACTGTGCCCCAGTGGCTGATCCTCCGTGGATGCCCCAAGTGAAGACAAAAGTGGAAGAAGTTACCATCAATCAGGACCAATCCGTAAGGAGATGGGAATGATTTTAGTATGGGGTCCCGAATTGACAGTGCACATTTCTTTAATGGCATAGTTTAGTATCTTAAAGGGTTTATTTTAAAGGTTAACAGAGTTTTTCTTTAGCAAGAAGCACCAAGAAGGCGGAAATATTTTCTTAAAACGTCCTTAGGGCAAGCATTAAGTTGTGTCGCGGTGTATCATACACAACAGCACAAGGCTAAACTCACTAAATTTTATGGGGTAAAGAGATGCCAGTGAATATTTTGGTCTTATTGACATACTGTGCGGCCACCTATGCCGAAACATCCTTTACAGTGCATTACCTTGCCAATGTTGGTTGCGATGACCTTACCAGGAAGTGTAAGAAGCACTTTCTATAATGCAAGCTATATTGAAAAGGATTTACGCGGCTGATGTAACAATAACTACCCGTGATGAAGAAATTGCAGCCACTGAATTAATCTAGGTGGAGAAACACCAGCTGTGTGTTTCGTATGTTTTCCACCCTCATTGGTCAATGGCTTCAGCTTCAGCCACTTGTTATCTGACCAAATCTGCTTGTGTCAAACTCTTTACTAAATAACATACCTTGGCCAAATCGATAGGAAACTTGATGGTTTTCTGAAAGAAGCTTTTACTGCTTTTAATGAGCAGAGGAAACTATTTCCATTAAGATTTCAGTAAAATGAAATTTGTGCCTCTGGTAAGTTCACTGTATGTTTTAACATTGTGAAACTATATAGGCTGCAGAAACACAAGAAATCTGCTGCATGTGTGTGTACCATTTCTTAGTAGCATGCTACTTGCGGAACAGCTTGAATTTTGTCGAACAATGTGATCTCGCACATTTGGAATTTGTAAAAGAACACTGGACGCCGTGAAAGCTGGGTGTCATGTGGTATTCAGCATTAGAACACACGGTACAGAGAGGGGGGGAAACTATAAGGGAATGCAAAGAGTTGAGGAGGAAATGGAGTGTGTTACTCTTATTGGCTTGAAAAAAAAAAAAAACGAAAAGTGTTTTTGTGTTTTTGACAGAAACTTATGTGGATAGATTGCATCAGATGGAGGTGAAGATGTATTGCTAGCAGACACAGCTTGCCAGAGGCACACTGCTTGAGTTTCGAATGAGCGTGAGCAGCGGCAACTTCCGGAAAACAGTCAGTGGGTTTCAGTATAGTGTTCAAGCAAAGTGATGGGAAGATCCAAACAGAAATTTCATTTCCGTTGAAAGCAAACGTGGCCTGAGAAACACCATACAGAGACGTGTTAGTTTTTAATGCAAACAATTCCATAATTTTCCATACTTTAAGTATTGATGCTGTTGATGCTTTGTTTTGTTCAATATGCTGAGCAATGGTATATGCTTTCTTTAGGTCACTTGTTTCAGTAAACATAGAGCAGTTGAGCACATTAGTAGTGCATAACTCTGTCATAACACATTGCTTTAAAAATGTTACAAGATGTTCTTTATTAACAGATCCTTTATTAACCATAGTGTTTAAGCAAAGTGATGAGAAGATCCAAACAGGAATTTCATTTCGAAAGCAAACGTGGCCTGAGAAACACAATACAGAGACGTGTTAGTTTTCAATGCGAACACTTGCATAATGTTGCATACTTTAAGTATTGATGCTGTACTACTTCTTTGTTTGAGAAATTTGTAAACAGGGTGTG
The DNA here is from genome assembly GCA_013436015.1 of Rhipicephalus annulatus. Classification (NCBI taxonomy): domain Eukaryota; kingdom Metazoa; phylum Arthropoda; class Arachnida; order Ixodida; family Ixodidae; genus Rhipicephalus; species Rhipicephalus annulatus. The sequence goes on from WOVY01011983.1 coordinate 143,876, forward strand.
TGTGCTGGGGCCGACATTTCGACGAGTGGATTTGTCTCTTTTAAGGTTGCAAATCCTCCATTGTAGTTATCTGAAGTGTATGTAGGTTGTTGGTTGTGTAGACATTGTAATGTAATTTATTTTGTTTACCTTGCATCATGTAAGAGCTTTGAAATGTACGTTGTGAGCGCCGGTTAACGAGAAATGTTTTTACTAGGGGTTTTCTTGTTTTTAGCCCATTGTTTCTGTTCTCACACTGTGTGATTCTGCACAGCGATCATTTGTAACAGCGACTCAGACCCGCCGTAAGCAGCAGATGGAGCTCATCCACCGAGCTCTTCAGGCCGAAGAAGAGAAGAAATGCAACGAAAGGGAAAATTTTCACATCACCTCCGTTGCCGTCAATGTGCTTTCGGCCTATGAACCAGCCCTGTTCCACGCCGTTGAAGAGCACGAAGAGGGTAAGTTGCACTGTTCTCTTTACGCTGAAACAGCTTTTATATAAATGTTCTGAGGATATGTATTGAGCTGTTTTCGCAGGTGCTAAGTCTGAATTACACGTAACTGTTTCTGTATCCAAGTGCACCTGCCAACACTTTGGCCTGGAATCCTTTCTGATAGTGTGTGAAGTGGTGAACTAGTTACTCTAGAAGAATTGTGCCAAAGATTATCTGTCTTGCCATAGCGGCAGAATTATGTTTGGATCTTACTGTGTTTGTAAATAACTTGTAGTTGTTTTATCATCAATATTTTTTCTCATTTTCTTTTATTTAATCTATTATTCTTACTAGGAGACGAAGACCAAACAGCTGAACGATTATCTGCTCACCCCATACAAGTGGCACATGCCTTGTTCCCGTCATGTCTCTGTTCAGCTGCAGTGTACATTATCAACCTGTTGAATGATGCTGAGGTCAGCTCCGATGGAGTTGCAGGTAGGTTACTCAGTCACTGCAACTGTACGTTGTGTGCCATAAATAATCAAGCACATTAATGCACATAAAAGGACATGTTAGTGCATAGGCAATGAACATTTAAAATTCAAACAGAAAATTTTCGAGCCATATATGACAAATTTACTCTCAGTGTTGCCTACCCTGCTATTTAGTTTCATGCTGCAAAAAGAGATTGTAGCTTTAGCTATCACAGGTTCAAATGTATTGATGTAGGAACCAAGAAAAGTCGAAGTCTGTATCGATCTAACAACCAAGGTGGTCTAAGTTGCAGTCGAGAGGGTGGTTTGAGACATTAAATTTTATTAACTAAATGAACGAAATCTAGCTTTGAATGTCAAATAATTTTCAGTTTTGCAAATGTGTTCATATTTAAAGTGTGGAAATTGTGCTCCGAACCTTTTAATAAAAAGAAAGTGTCCTCGCTGGATGCAGTCGTTGAGTGCATACATTTCTCACAGTGTATGAAGTGGCCTACAAGGTGATTTGGAACTGCTTGGTTGAAGATACAGCACTGTTCCTGCGCCACTTCTTAGAGAGGCTAACCCGTGAAAAACCCGACTCCGTGATCCAAATTCTGAGACGCCTGCTGCGCTTCGTGCCTCGGCTTCCAACGCAAGCAGCACACACACTCTATAACTACTTGGTAACTCCACATTGCTTTTGAATACACTCAAACTATGCTATAATGAGCACAGATATAATGTGTTATATTGGTTTTAATGAAGTAAGTGAAAGATAGTCTTGTATAAATAATATGTTAATGGTGAATGTTCATAACAAATTTTCAGTTATTACAAACTTATTTTCAATGCAAATGTGACTTTGTTATAATGAGGGTTGATTGTATTGCCGGTATTTCAAATGTTGATGATGGTAGCTGCTCATTGACAGAATGAGTAATTGGCATTGAAGTCAAGCATAGGTGGACCTCCCATTGCCATTTGTCAGAATTACTGAATTTCGGCGATGCGTGTGCAGTGCTGAACTGTGCACTGTTACTTTGCTGATAATGTTGTTACACCTACAACATTTTCAGTCCTAACCGGCTTTTATGTGGCTATATTCTGCTAATAGTCTCCATCAGTCTTTATTGCCTCTAAAGGCAAACAAATAAAAAAATAGAAGAAAAAGTAGGGGAGTCTGATCAGGAATAAAGGTTTCAATTAATGTAACCTAAGCTGTGGATGAAGAAAGATAAGGGTGCAGATGCAGAAAGCTGGAAACCTGTCTGGGGGAAACTTGATATTTATAAATAACGAATTCATTGAAAATATTTAAGGATATAGCAAGTTTGTTTACTGTTGATGCTTTGTTTTGTTCAATATGCTGAACAATGGTATATGCTTTTTTTAGGTCTTTTGTTTCAGTAAACATAGAGCGGTTGAGTACATCAGTAATGCATAGCTCTGTGATAACACATTGCTTTAAAAATGTTACAAGATGTTCTTTGTTAAGAGATCTGAGTCTATGCTAGAAGTTTTGCCCTTTTTCAGTTTTTACTCAACCTGCCAAAGCTGTCACTAATTTTTGGTAATATTGGTCAAGAATTTGTTTGCTAAAATTATCAACTTTCAATGTCAACAGAAATGGAAGGTGCCTGATGACTAAGTAAACTGTAGGATACTTAAGATTTTGGTCGGACAGTGGCTACATTAGCCAACAAAAGGCGCTTTCTCAGTCTGGGTGAAAACTGCATAGAGTATAAGCTGGTTTGTGAAGGCTTTGAAGGACTGTAACACAAACTCCGGGATAAACAACGAAGCCAGTTTCACTGGACCGCTTGTAGCTTGAGCACTTGTGGATGCATAAATATCTCACATTTTCTTTTGCAGGTTGGCTACATTATGTTTTACATAAGAGCTCCTGTAGAAGGGGGAACGGAGCTGATTGCCAACGCTATTTCAATACTTTGGCTGGTAAGTACAAAGCTGTAACTGGCCCATACTATTTGTGTTCTGTGAATGCTGCGTGGGGCAAAATTTATGAACTTGTTGGACTCACTGATCTGATGATCACTACAAATCGTAGACGGAGAAAATGGAATTTCATTGTTGTGCCATTTGCCCTTAATATACAACAGACGTTCTAAAATTTTTTTAACACATCTGTCCATGCCTATGTGAACACACAAACTGAAGCTCCACACTGGCATCAAGCACATTTTCGATCAAGGCAAAAATGCTTGAGGCCATGTGCTTAGATTTGAGTGCACTTTAAGGAACCCCAGGTAGTTAAAATTTCTGGAGCCCTCTACTACCGTTTTTGGGATGTTAAATTCCAACAGTTTTTTAAATTAAGGATGCACTGTTTCAGGAGCAATTATTACACAAACATATCTTATATTTGAACTTACAGTTTTTTAATTACTCCTATTATGCATGATGCCTCCGTAATGGTATAGGGTGTTGAGAGTAATAAGTTTTAAGAAATTAAAAAATACTTGAAGATGTGTTTTCATGGAGTTATGGTCGTGTAAACAATAATTGCCTTCAATAACGGCACAGGAAGTGTGGTTAAATTTTACACTGTAGCAAGCAGTGTAGATTAAAAGAGGAATTTTTTCTTTTTATGTTGCTTGCTACGCACTTTCAGCATAGAACTGTTACTGTTAGCTTGTACTAGGTACTTCATACATGAAGAAAGGCTTCAGCAACTTGTTTCCATAAAAATGATTCACCTTATAAATTGTCCTTTATTATTTGTTAAGTACCGAAACTCAACTTCTCTTAATTGATGAGATTGCAAGCAAATGAAAGATTGGCTTAGTGTATGTTTATCTTACTGGAAGTAAACAGCTGTCGGAAATTTAAAATTAAGTGGCACTGATCCGCGTAATAAGTTGCATAGCTTGCTGTGGAAGAGTGATGAAGGCAATTTATCACTTAAGTCAAACTTTTTTCACATAATGTGTTTTGGGGACTAAGCTGGCAGTGAACCTCGGTGTAATTTCTTCTTGTTCACTTAGTGTTGATACCTGTCATTATTGTGTTCAAGGTTGTTCCCAGTGTTCATGGACTCTACTTGAAAGACCTCAAGCAAGTGCTGAGAAAAGAGCAGTGTGATGTGAGTTGGCCTTTGCGTTCATGTCTGCTACTACTTCACGCCACTTAATCTTGTAAGCTAGAGCAGAGGTCTTGTGTCTCTTCTTCCAGGCTACCTTATTGATCACTGCAAATGTGCCAAGTGCCAAGAAGATCATTGTGCACGGACCGGACGCAGGTGGCATTCCGTCACAATTTCCAATCCATGAGGTATCCCCCTCTCCGCATTTCTTGTTTACATCCTCTTGCATCAATGTCGTCTCATTTGTATGTTGTCGTGTGTTTGTACTCAATCATATTAGGATTGACATGTTCCCATTATGATTGGCAGTTGATTGACAAGCAACATTCATGAGTTATAAAACAAATGGAATTCTACTCTAGGCAGACACTGCTAGATTACGAGGCATATGTCGCAGTTCTTGTATTTCTTTAATTGGTTCTTACTATTTTAGAAAGAAAAAACAACCTTGGTTGTTCAAATTTATCTGTAGTTGAGCCTCCTATCAATCAATCAATCGGCCAGTCAGTCGATCGGGTCGGTTTGGGTCCAGTGAATCGGTCGGGTCGGGTCGGGAATGAAAAAGCCTTAAGCAATAAACCAGAAAAAAAAATCATGTCTTTGGTATACATATCTGCCTCAATAGTTTCATTAACGTTTATACTTTAAAGTGCCAAAATTGTTCTACAATGATATGGACATGTATGGTTGTTAAAGTGGTTTTAATATCATGAAGCATTAGCTTTCTGCACTCTACTCCCGCCTGACATTAATTACATTGCTCCTTCTTTTATTTTAGGATACCCAGTTTCTTCACATTCTTCAAGACAGTCTTGATTTTTTCGGCATTGAAGAGAACCAGCATAATTGCTACTTCCTTCTTGACACAAAGACAAGTATGTGTGCAGTTCAAGCAGTCTTATTATATATTTAATTGCTTTATTTGAGACTTCTTTATTAACAGTATTCAAGCTTATGTTTGTTATAACAGTACCATTCTGTAGCAGAAAATTCAGTTCAATGAAGCATCAATGGTAGATTGTCTCTTCTTTCAGATTACTAAAGCATGTGAAATTCTTTGAGGGAGACAGCACAGCAAACACAGCATGATCTGTTGTTCAAGAAACACTAAAGAGAAAAACAAGTTTTCCTGTATTGGTAACTGTTTCACAACACCACTACTCTTGCAGCAAGAAGACACTTCATAAATGGAAGGATATTGTTTTAAGTGAACGTGTTTCTCTGCTTTGCCTTTTTGAGAGCACAGCTGTTATTATTACTGCTTGTTTTCCTTTCTCCTTGCAGATCAGATGCACAATCCAAGTGCATTTGTTCGCGACTTTTACTTCTTCAAGAGGTCCCAGTATCCTCAGTTAACGTTAGCAAAAATGGACCCTGATGAAGCCTTCGAAGCAGGGCAGCAACAGGCATTCTATCTGCATTTCATCGAAGTTGGAAAGGTAAGAGTATCATCATTTCAAAGGCAAACGCATATTGCCTCATGTATATTTCTCTTCCTGACCGTTGACCACCAATGCCAGAAGTTTGTGATTGAAATAGGTTTATTTGTTATTACTGGTCTTCCATGTGTTACCTGTGTTACTTTAACACAGCTCCTCCATGTTTTCATTGCATGGAGCATTCTCGAGTGTTTAGTCAGACCATGTAATCTATGTTGATACGACTGTCAGAGACATAGTGTATGATAATATATATGTGTAACAAGTAATTTAGGCACTTAGCAGTGGGATGATTGTTAGTATTCATGTTTCTGTATGAAAATGTGCTGTAAATATTGTGTTATTTCATTTATTTATTCAGTACTGCCAGTTGCCTTTGCAAGAGTGGTTCAGATGAAAATGCATGTAAGGGTAACAAATATCATTGAATAACCTAGAAAAGAAAAAAAAATTAATAACGGCAAGAAATCAGCACAGCAAGGCACATGAGGCTTCTGAAAAAAACTTTGAAACAAATACTTCAAATTGAATTAGTTTTTTACATGCTTTTAAAAGAAAAGCTTTTAAAAAGGTTGCTTCTTTAGGACTTAAAGGGAGAGGCCACTTGAAGACACTTTTTTTTTAATAGTATTCACTCTAGTTTGGTTTTGAGAAAAACGCAGATGAACAAAATCTGCGTTTTGAGAAAAACGAGTTTTAAAGATAAAATTGAATGTTTCTTTAAAAAAGATGTCATTAAATGTGCTGAAATTTATACACAACAAAGAACAATCCTTGTTGTAGTGGCCACTGCCTCTGAAATGTGCCAGCACCATAAGTTTGTCCCTCACGGCTCCTTCGAGCTGACCTGGTAGATATTTCGCTCAAAGACAGGGTCATGAAATACTTGCCAAACTTTTTTCGTTCTATCTGGCAGAGCCTTGTGCCGACTGCAAGCTAGGAAGAAGTTTGGCAGGACTTTGAAATCTAAATCAAGTTCACTGTCGGGGAACTCAACAGTGTTGATGCGATTTTGTGGCCGCGTTTGTGCCACGTACCATTGTACAAACAGCAGTGTCGTCCCCGCTAACTTCCCTGAATGAGAGCTCCTTTAACCTCGCAAGATTGGCACAGATGGTATCCATTGCCGCATCATGAACTTTCCAGCTGACGGCTGCGAATGCGTTTCGAAGTTTTGATGCATTGACTTTTGCAAGCCAACAAATGCCGCAAGTCGGACCTGCTGCTCGTAGTCCATTCCTACAGAGGGCGCCGCCACAACAGCTTTCACGTTAACAGTGTAGCTATTGTGCAAGCTACAACTTTCATCATCCATAACGGAGATAAACACACGAGAAAAGCATTGTTAAGCTGTGCTTCTCAATTAGTCATGGATCCCGCAAGTAGGCTTCACAGCACATACAGGTGCGGAGTGGCCAATGGCGATCCCCGATTGGTATGTGATTTAAAAGCCAGTCGTGGTGTTTGAAAAACGTGGCTAAAGCATGCTTCCTTTTCTTATTTATTGGGCCACAGCAGCGCAGAAAACTTTCGTTATTTGAAGAGTGAGGCTCGGCTCTTCGCCTTTAGTGATCGACAGTGGCAAGCGGGGGCGCATTATTGGCGGCAAGGTGCTTCAAGACTGCACTTTAAGCCTTTGAATAGCCACTTTGTGCTCTTTAGATGCAATTTTAAAGCATTATCAGTTGAGTCTCGACGTGGATTTTTTTCTTCTTCAGAATGGTAGAGGTACTAATCTTATCAGAACAGGCGAAAATGAAAAATCGGTTATTTTACAGAAAACTAGCGTTTTTTGACCTGCATCTCCCCTTAAAGAAACTTTAAGACAAACATATTCTACAACATAAAAACTTTTACATTTTTTTTCACTGCAAATTTCAACAAATTTGTGTGCAGTCACTACGAATATGTTACGCCAATATATTTGTTGCGGTGTTATTCGTTGTTCTGATGTTTTTGACATTAGTTTATCAGCCACTTTCTGTCAGCTTACTGTGTTTCTTCAGGATTTCAGTAAGTGATCTTTGGGTGGCAATAATGTCGTACATCATTTCCCTGCACCAGGTCTTGATGAGTCTGGCCATTCTACGAACCAGCCATCAGCTCGCTCCCAGAGTTCTCTTTCTGCATGATGAGCTGACCAAGCTACCATCGTTTCCTCGCAAAGCTCTCGAGGCTGACTTCGAACTTTACACCGGCAAGTTTGGAAAAGTGAGTCACTAAACATTCGATTGCAATTTGTGATGATGTATGTTGTGGGGTGCATGTATTCATAGTATCCGACACGTTTGACAAAGGTCACTGTGCAATGTTTAGCTTGTGTGGTCTCATCATTAACTCTTTACCAGGCAAATCGATTATTTCAGTGTACTTCTTAACTAATATTGCAAGTTTTGCTTTCCAGGAACTTCTTGGGATGGACACACTGCATAAAATGGTGTGGGTGAAAGTAAGTATCCAAAACATATTGACCTATGTTGGAGCAGTTGTCGGTATAATCATTTATGTGTGGCATTTTAAATCTATTTGGCAGTTTTATGGACAGTATTATTAACACACACCAAATAAAATTATTTGTTACAGGTATGACCTGCTAACCCTGACTTCTTGCTATTATGACTTTAGGCTTAAAATTGTCAGGCTCAACAAAATGCATTTAAGCTTAACAATATCTTGAGTCTGCCATGGCTGCTTTGAGCGGTGGCACAGATGATGACCACTACCAAGTCTTTGCAGTGTTTAGTAAGCATCGACAACGATCTCACATGCCTACACAAAGCAATTCGGTTTTGTTCTTGCAGCTGATGGCCCGAATGTTTGAAGCCATGGCTGGTTTCTTTGCCCATTCATCGGACATCCATTTGTTTCTGAACGTTGTGAATGGAGCTCTCGTTCTACACCCTGAAGATGCCACTATTCTTCGTCTCTGCATGGCCACTTACATCAATGCTGCGCATCAGTTCAGGAACATCTTTGCCTCTAATGGGTAAAACCATTAAATCAATTGTGTTCCTTTCTAGTCCAAAGCTCATGACTTGCCCATCCTGGGAGTTATGCACTGAGAGGGTTGCTTGAACCCCTAGAAAGCACAGCGGAAAAATTAATTGGGATGGAATTGTTACAACATTCCAGCCCTGTTGTCAAAATGTATGGAGGACGAAGTCTGTGATTTCCGTTGTTCTTTTCTTTCCATACATTCCGAAAATGTGAATTCAATGAGAGGTTTAAAGAATATCTCGTAGTAACCTGCGGTGATACGAAGGCTGTAGGTATAGATACCACTGACGGTTCACTTGAATTGCTTTGAATTTAAGTGAAGATCATTACAAAACAGTTCAGAAACCACAAATAATGTCCCCTATGCTTTTATTTGCTTAAATGTATGTCAGTTTCATGAGTTATGCATGATATAGAAATACGAGTCCCGCAGACCATTCTCCTTCTTTTGTACTGCAGTCACGTGTGCAATAGCAGTGGTATAATTCCTCTTTAACAGGTGCGTACATACGTGTCATTATCATTGTAAGAACAGCCACACACCACTGAATAATCACTGCGTCGATGCCTTTCAGGTACCTCCTGATCATGCCGACAATCCTGCAAATCTATTCAAACCACCAAACAAATGGCTTACTCTGTAGAACTGTTGAGTTTATCTGCAAACAGTTTTACATCATGCACAGAAAGCCATTTATACTTCAGGTGTGTTGCTTATTTTGATTATTCGCATTCAGCGTTCTTTTGGCAGTGCCACATGTCTGCAATAAATGTTCTTAAGCTTGCGAGAATTTCAAGTTTGATATTTTCTCCTCAATGTGTCTTCACATTTTTAGATGTTTGGGAGTGTGGCTCCCCTCCTTGACCTTGATGTCAATAGCAACTACGGAGATGCGAACAAGGCAAGTAAACTTAAAAAAAAAAAGCATGCTTGCCTAACTTAAGATAAGAAATTTTATTAAAAATTGGGCCTTGTTTTTTACAGCAAAGCTGTATATGGCAATGTGTTTTTTGTGCATGTGAAGTACAGAGTGAACCTCGTGCTATTAAATGTGGCGTCCCACAAGGCAGCGTCTTGTCACCGTTTCCCTTTAACAGCGTACTTGCTGGACTTCCAGGCCGATTACTGCAAGAATGTGACTTTGCTATAAGCATAGCGATTTATGCTGATGACATCTCACTCTGGGTCAGTGGTCCGTCACACCATGGTCCACATCTTCGTGGTATATTGCAGTGAGCTCTGAATGCAACTTCGGAATACTTGGTTGAAGTTGGTCTGCAGGTTTCACCTGCGAAGTTAGCTGCAATTGCGTATCACCCAAGGCAACGCGCTCGTCGAAGCTTTAGCAGGCTTTAGCCTTGACTGCTAGGGGTAACAGCATTGATCAGAAGATGAGACTACAGGTTTACTAATCAGTTGTACTCTCTTGCGTGATGTATGCCTTGCCAGTCTGGAATGTACCACCTGCTTTAATGTCTCAGCTGGAACCATGTTGTTTATCCTGCACGTTCCGGGCTGGGACAAGGAACCGAAGTAGCAGAAAAGCGCGCGCAGGAGGTAGATGCGGGGACGCTCAAGTGAAAGCAGAGCGCTTCCGAGCGCAGCTCAATAAACAAGTATCTTTCGCCTTGTGCCTTTATGACGGAGTTGAGTCTGATCGTAGTGTTTGGAACGCCATGGTCTTAATAACGGGATCATCGTGTTGCCCTCCGAGTACTGTTTGACTTACCTCGTGAAGCACAATTCATTCCACTACTGACTGAAGCACACCAGTTGCCGCTAAGCCTGCAAACTCACCAGAGAGCACTACATCATATTGAGCGTATGAACCGAGCCCCAGATGACAGACACTTCTTAGCAGGCTGTTACAGTGCCCACTTTCTCGGATGGGTAAAACGGCGGCTTTGTTCAATGACATTACTGGCAATTCCGGTGAAACTATTGAGTTGCCGACATCGACAGAGCACAGCCCATGTGCCTTCCCTACCCATCTGTCAATTCCAGGAATATGCAAAAAGTGGGGCCCAACCTGTTTTGGAGCTATACCAATTAGCCCATTCACACTTATTTGAAAACTTCAAACACTGTGCAAAATTATTTACGGATGCTTCTATACGCAGCGATGGCTTGAGCACTTCTGCAGCTTTTTTCTGCCCTTCAACTGATATCAGGCGGTTGTTTAAAATACCGCACACCTCATCGTCGGTGACGGCCGAGCTAGCAGCGATTGATGTCGCCCTTAAGTATGTACAAGAAGGGTTACCAGCATCGAAGGTTGTCATCCTCACCGACTCTCGTGGTGCCCTTAGCAAACTCACCAGCAAGGAGACCGACAGCCCTATTATGAGCAGCATCATGGAATCCATCAACAATATTCGGTCACTTGGGGTATGCCTTGCTGCGTAGTGGGTACCTTCGCACATGGGCGTTGCAGGCAATGAAGAAGCGAATCACCTTGCTTCGTTATGTAACCATGATGGCTGTGACTGTCCGGAGAATCCATGTACAATGGACAATGCTCGTCTGCTTATACGTTGACACCACCTAAAGCAGCACCCAGACCGGCTGTGGTGAATGGATCGTTACCTACCCGTGTTCGTGGTTGTGGCTTGCCTGGTCATTCCCGAGCGCTGTTGTACAAACTAAGAGTGGGCTCTGTGCTGATGCATGAACGATTACATCGTCAAGGGCGTGTGGACAGTCCATTGTGCGCAGCTTGTGGCTCCTGCGAAACACTTGAGCATCTTGTAGTGCACTGTCCCACATTTGCTACACAGCAGTCTTTGCTGATTAAGGAATATAAATTCCTAGGACTTAAGTGCGCGATCCTAGATGACTACCTCTTTCCGAACGGTTGTGCTTCCCGGCGTGACCAGGCCTCTCCTTAAATTTACGAACCAAATGGACCTGGCCACCCGTTTATAGACGTTTTTCAATTTTTTTTACTCATACTCGTCAAAGTCTTTGTAATTTTTTTTCCTTCCTCATATTCTTTCCTGTTTCTCCCCTCCAATCTTTGTTTCCTCTGTTTCTTCTCTCCTCCCGAAAGAGTGAGCAGGCGTTGTGCCCCTCCAGGTGGCAGTTGCCAGGTTGCTCTCTCCCTCTTTCCTCTGTGTCCTTGTGTATCTGTGTATGCAAAATCAAATCAAAGACCTTCAGACTTCAATGACATGTGTGGCTAGTTTCCTCTAGGCCCCGAGGTCATGGTAGTCGTCCACTTTAGAACACATTCAAATAAATGAAACTAGCTGCTGCCAATTAGCACAATCCATTCATGTTCGGTAGTTGGAATGGTATGGCTATATAGTAGGGCTCCCAAAGAGCAATGTGCCTTGAGGAAAGACAAAGGGAACAGCAACGGGAATGCCAGTGGCACCAAAGGGTGGCAAACACCTATGGTGATCGTGCATGAAATGCCAAGCACATGTGGCGAGTCGGACAAGACGACGCTTGTTGCGTCTCTAAACAGTATGAATTCACTATGTGGACTTCGCTTTCTCCACAAGCGTACCTCACCACAAACGTGTTGTACACTGTAAAGGTGTCTGTGTGCTTTTTGTCATGGTTCCCACCAATCAAGATAATAAATAAGCTTGTGCCGTTTTCAAAATATTATGTCAGCTCTGCATCATGTGCTAATCAGCTTCGCTGGTTATTTACCTTTACAGTGTGGAATGGCTCACAATCTCTTGCACATCTTGTGCAGGCTTGAATTTTGATTGACGTTTGACGAGGGCATGAAAATTTTGATAACTGTTTACAAAGTGTGGGGCACCAGTTACACAAAAATTGAGCTGTTAGGATATTGCTTTGTGCATGTTCTAGTGAGACATGATGATCATGGTAATTGAATGCTAATTTTTCGTGTGCTTGATAATGCATTGTCTCCTGAAAATAATTTTATCCCTGACCTCTGTTTGACGTAAGATCAGCTATGTACTACAATGCCTTTCATTTGAAGAGGCTTTGGTGTACTTAAAGCATGGTGTAAAAGAAATATTTTTGCACCACGGCTCGGAATATGAACATGGTTATATTAGTCGTGAGATTACAGCCTACAGAAAAGCTTGTTATTGGAATTGTATCTGTGGTGGCTCGTATTGGTTATCCGTTTGCAAAGAGTTGTTGCTTCCTTCAACCACAAAATCAAACTATTCAAATTATGATGAAGCCCTGCTTTGTGCTTCATCCTACAGATGCAGCCCAAGGCCTTTTTCCAGCTGCTGCAGTCTCTTGCACAATACATTGTTGACCCACTGGACATTCTGGAACTTGTAGACGCTGAGAAGCCACTGAGGGCACTTGACTTCTGCTACCAGATGGACCCTGACACCTTGACCATACTGGATGCCATCTCGCTTAGCGTCACAGTTGTGTCATATGCTTCCGACTCACACAGGGGCCACCAGATGCTGGTCAGTGTCCTTTTACAACCTATGTTGCTCACGCCTGGTAGAGCTTAATGGAAAGAGTGTGTGTTTGTTTCATGTTAATTAAAGAAATGATCAACTCTGAGGGAGAAAAACGATGTTGAATAAAAACATCAGTGTATTTTCTTGCGCATCTCGGTAAAAAAAAATCTTGCAATCTATAATGGTGCAGCGTTCTTGTACACAAGCTAGGAGATTGTATAGATGGATGAGCGTACACTACTTTAGCGTAATTGCGATCACGTTGTGTTGTTTGACAGTACAAATGTTCTGAGTGTGACTGGACCCTTAACTGCACAAGAAACTGAAACTAGTGCTGTGCTCCGGCCCTGCTGTAGTTCGCACAAGAAGCAGCTATGGGGTTGTGCCACCAGACTGGTTGAACTTGTAGTGTGTGTGGTGTGCTCTTCACTCTGAAAGGAGGGAGAAGTCATGGTCGCTACTAGTGTGCCTGAGTGCACGACTTACTGGTGACACTAGCTGGCCTTCCGATACGTCACTAGTATGTAAACCAAAAGTAGTCTTCATTCTGGTATCCAGCTGGTTAGTTGCCTCTTGTCTTACTCGCAGCGCATGCCTTGTCAAGCCTACCCATCATTTTACTGCATGTCACATGTTCCTTGCCAACCTCAGCGTGTAACAAATATATCCTCATAATGTGTGTCAGCATGAAGATATTTTTTGTGCTAGTTGTGTGGTCTAAAAATGCATTTTGCTTATGTTAACGTGTGTTTTTATTTTTCTGTGCATAATTTTTATTCTTCTTTCTGCGTAGGTTTTATGACTGTTATAGGTTATCATGAAAGTATTGTTTGTACTGCGATCCACTTATTGTGGCGCATACTGCCGCATTTCTGCCTTTGTTCCTTGCAGACTATCTTGGAGGCCGTGCTGCCTTTCTACCTGCAGCACCTGCAGTCCTTGACGACCAAAAAAGAAACTCCAGGGGGGCCACGAGCTGAGCTGCAGATGATCCACAATGTTTCTGTTTGCATGAAGACCCTGATCAGCAATTGTGAGGCTCTGACCAGGTTCGTGGGGTATTTTGCAGTGATGGCAAAAAGAATTCAGCAAAGAAGGTCATGATGTAAATTAGTTGTTAGAAAACATACACAAACACTAGTTAAAAAAAGCAACAAATCGTATTGGGGAAGGGTCTGTTCAACAAATAATTTTTAAATTGAGCAACAACAGGCCAATGTGTGCGATTAGATACTGGTGTAAATGAAAAGGCTGCAAACAATGGTGACAGATTGAATCAGAGCTGAGTAGGAATTGCATATTTCAATCATGTTTAAAAGTAACAATAAACCAGTATGTCGCACAGTCTACTGAAAGAGCCTTGTATTATAGAGTCGTTTACTTTCGTGTACGTATATATTGCCGCAGTCCGACATTCGCAGAAGATGCGTGCAACAATTTGCGTTTGTAAAAAGCCGCCACACAAGTAGCAAGAAAGCCGTGCCATGGAACGCCGTCCTGCGCACGCCACGATGCTACGCAACGGGACCGGCATGAGACTCGAGGTGAAGAGAAAGAGACCGACGAAGTTGGAGTCAGCGAGCAAGGGACATTTTGGCTAACCATTTTAGTTTTGAGTTTACGAGCACAGGTTTGCCCTAAATAAATAGTTTGTATAGTACCAGGTGCTATACTTATTGGTAACATTCTGGTGGAGGTGCTGGGTATGATTCCAAGCCCACCACAGGCAAGGGAGAGAAGCCCAGATGCCAGAAGATTGGAGCCAGCAGAATTAACACCTGTGCACCAACGCACGTGTCGCCGAGTACGTGGGGAGCAGCCTGAGTTTGGCCCCCTAATTGATCCATCAAGACCTGTTGAGACCGCAAGCACAAGCGTCACTGCGATGGCCACCCAGTCGATGCCATCTCCATCTCACCTCATCGTGGATTCAGCATGTACACCAGAGGTCTTCCACGGTGACACCTTTAAAGACGCTGAGGACTGGCTTGAAGGCTTCGAGCGCGTTGCACGTTTGAATGGTTGGGATGAAGCCCAAAAACTTTGTTACATTTACGTCGCCCTGCAAGATTCGGCACGTACGTTGTTTGAGAACCACCAAGCATCCTTGCTGTCATGGGACGACTTCCGACAAGAACTAATCACAACCTATCCGAACACAGACCGCAAAGAGAAGGCAGAGGCTGCTCTTCAGGCGAGGAACCAACGAAATTATGAGAGTGTGGCCATGTATGTAGAAGACATGTTGCAGCTCTTCCGCTGAGCCGACCAAAACATGGCCAAGGAGAAGAAGTTGCGGCACCTAATGCGTGGAGTAAAAGAAGAAATTTTTGCAGGCCTGGTGCGTAATCCTCCGCGAACTGTGGCAGAGTTCCAGTCCGAGGTAACGACCATGGAAAAGACACTACAGCAACGTGCGTGACTGTACAACAGAGACTTCGGCATCTCTTCAGTTAGGGCGGAGTCAACAGCCCTCCCCACCAATGTTGACATCCTCCGGGAAATGGTGAGGGCTATTGTTAAGGAGGAGCTCTAGAAACTGCAACTCACCCAAAGTCCTTCAGCGATGCCTTCAATCGCAGACATTGTACGCGATTGAGGGCATCCTTGAGGGCCGAGAGCTTTCATCCCTGCAGAAAGACCAGGTTGTGGAGTTGATCAAAGAATTTGCAGAGTGTTTTTCCTCTTCATCGAAAGTTGGACGCACTCCTGTAGCAAAGCATCGCATTGTAATCGAAGGACACTTAGACCAGTACGTCAGCATCCATACCGAGTAGCTTCGAAAGAAAGGGAGGCAATAAAGAAGTAAGTACAGGAGATACTCGACAACGATGTCATACAGCCCTCCAAAAGCCCACGGGCATCGCCGGTAGTACTTGTGAATAAAAATGACAACACCATGCGGTTCTGTGTTGACTACAAAAAACTCAACCTCGTCACGAAGCGGGACGTGTACCCACTCCCACGAGTCGACGGTACGTTAGATAAACTGCGCAATGCTCACTTTTTTTTCATTGTTGGACCTAAAGAGCGGGTACTGGCAAATAGAAGTCAACGAACAAGATCGTGAGAAGACGGCGTTTGTGACACCCAACGGACTCTACGAGTTCAAAGTACTCCCGTTTGGTTTGTGTTCTGCTCCCGCTGCCTTCCAGAGGATGATGGACACTGTGCTCTCCGGCCACAAATGGCAGTCATGTCTTGTCTATCTTGATGACGTAGTAACTTTTTCCACTACGTTGGAGTAGCACGTACATAGATTTAGAATGGTACTGGACACTAGGTATTCGCACGGCTGCACTTACCATCAAACCCGAAAAGTGCCACTTTGGATTCAAGGAGCTTCAGTTCCTTGGGCACATTGTCAGTTCTCACGGTTTCCGCTCAGACCCGGATAAGATCATTGCAGTTGAAAATTTTTCAAGGCCAAGAGAGTAAAGGTCAGGCGACGTTTCCTGGGGCTTTGTGCTTACTATAGACGCTTCTTTGAAAACTTTTCCAAGATTGCGGAACCACTGACACGACTTACGAAGGAAGGTGTACAATTCATCTGGCAGCAAGAGCAAGAAGACGCCTTCTTTGAGATACGACGGCATTTGCAGTCACTTCCCATACTCTCTCATTTTGATGAAGATGCCAAAACAGGCATTCATATGGATGTCAGCAACGTTGGTCTGGGTGCTATTCTTGTTCAGTGGCAGAACGGGGAAGAAAAAGTTATTGCTTATACAAGCTGAACTCTGTCGAAAGCTGAGTATAATCATTCAGCTACAGAAAAGGGATGTCTTGCAGTTATATGGGCCATCAGTAAGTTCCGTCCATATTTATACGGTAGACCATTCCAAGCCATCAGTGACCATCATTCATTGTGTTGGCTCGCGAACCTCATGGATCCTTCCGGAAGACTTGCTAGATGAAGCCTGTGCCTACAGGAATATGACATCATTGTAGTATACAAGTCTGGCCACAAGCACAATGACGTGGATTGCTTATCACGAGCACCAGTCCAGACCTCGTCCCCTGAGCATGAACAAGATTCCGCATTTTTTGGTGCTGTGAATGTGTCAGAGATGGCTCATGATCAGCGAATGGACCCAGAATTACTTCTGCTTATTCAATACTTAGAGGGCCAGCGAGTCTAAGTACCGTGAGGTTTCGTCCGTGGACTACGTTCTTATGTCCTCCACAACAACGTTCTCTACAAGAGAAACTTCGAACACAACGGTGAAACGTTTCTACTTCTGATACCATCGTCACTGCGAGCGGAAATTTTATAAGCTTGTCATGATGACCCATCGGCAGGTCACTTGGGCATTAGTAGGACTTTGGCGAGAATCTGCCAGAGATATTACTGGCCAAAACTGATGGATTCAGTACAGCATTATGTCAGATCATGCCCAGAATGCCAAAGACGCAAAGTACCGCCCCTAAAGCCAGCAGGTCTTTTGAAACCAATAGAGCCACCAAAAGTCCCATTTGAACAGGTCGGAATGGATTTGCTAGGCCCATTTCCAATGTCATCATTCTGGAAGCGCTGGATAGGTGTAGCAACCGACTACATGACCCGGTATGCCGAGACGTCATCTCTCACAAAAGGTATGACAAATGAAGTGACTCAGTTTTTTGTGACTCAGATAATGCTGCGGCATGGCACACCTAATGTTCTTATAGCTGACAAAGGAACTGCATTCACTGCCAGGCTAGTACAGTCTGCCATGAAAATAACGCACACCGACCACAGAAGAACTACAGCGTACCATCCGCAAACTAACGGGTTGACCGAAAGGCTGAACAGGACGCTTGCTGACATGATCACGATGTATGTAGACATCGAGAATTGGACTTGGGACACCATATTACTCTATGCTACATTTCCATACAATACCGTAGTACAAAAGACAACCCACTTCTCGCCATTTCAACTTGTTTATGGTCGGACAGTAATAACGACATTAGACGCGATGCTGCCTGTCAACAGCACGAATGAAGAGGACCCTGACATCAGCGAATATGTAGAAAGGGCAGAAGAGGCGCGACAGCTAGCACGGAACCACATCATTCAACAGCAGGACGACGACGCACACTGTTACAATCTAAAACAAAGGGACGTTCACTACTCCCCTGGAGACCAAGTGTGGGTCTGGACTCCTGTACATGCACGTGGCCTATCAGAAAAGCTTATGCGGCGCTATTTTGGCCCTTACAGGGTTCTTCGTCAGCTAGGCCCATTAAACTACGAAATGAACTCTGAAGATCAAGTATGCGCAACACGACACAGGAATCTCCCGGAAGTTGTACATGTAGTACGAATGAAACTGTACTACGACAGGAACTGAACAAGCGAACTGACTCACGTCGTCGAGCACAAGGACAAGTCCTATTGTTTAGAAACTGTCAGCCGGCTTTACGCATCGAGGCTATGCATGCTAGGAGGAGAACTAATGCCACAGTTCGACATTTGCAAAAGATGCGTGGAACAATTTGCGTTCGTAAAAGCTGCCACCCAAGTAGCAAGAAAGCCGTGCCATGGAACGCCGTCCTGCATGCGCCAAGATGCTACGCCACGGGACCGGCACGAGACTCGAGGTGAAGAAGAAGAGAGCGATGAAATTGGAGTCGGCGAGCAAGGGATATTATGGCTGACCATTTGAGTTTTGAGTTTATGGGCACAGGTTCACCCTAAATAAATACTAGTTTGTATAGTACCAGGTGCTATATTTATTGGTAACACTATGCATGCTCAGATGCTTTCATGTGCATTGTAATTAGCACTTAAAATAAGAGTATATATACATGTATTATTATATATCACTGCTCTATTCTGTGCCACTTAAGAGGTAAAGAAAGGTTCCACGTTGAGAAGCAGCACTGCCTTCACGACGACTAGTGTCGAGCAGTGCTGCATGTGTGTGAAGTCCACGCATGTGCAGCAAACCACCGTGCGTCAAGCATAAACATGATGTGCTCTTGCTCTCACCTCCCATTGTTTGCAGCATATGTTGTGCGTATACGACTCCATATTCACCACAGATTGAAAAATTTTGTAAATGTTTGACAGCGTTGTCGACGTTACCGCTTCGTAATTAGACTCCCTAACCGCTGAGCTTTCTGTTGTGCTAAAGAAAACAGATACCATAAAAAATTGACCGTGAGTCTTTTTAAATGCTGATGGGTGGAATATGTGCTGGAGATGGTGGTTAAAGTGAACAATGACTAGGTAGTGTGGGATGCTGTTGACCACTAATGCATGGGCATCTTAGTCGAAGTTTTAATCAAGCTGCAGTCCTCTCACGCATTTCAAGCTAGAAAATGGGCAGAAAAAAAAAAAGCTTTTCGAGAAATTTCATTCACGAAAAGCAAGAAATCACATTGACACTTTCGGACATGCAGCTGACATACATATTCGATAAGAGCACACATGCTGTATAGCTTACCTGTGGAATGACAGATGTCAAATGTGTGACAGTGCAACTGTGTGTGCCTGCAACTGTGTGTGCCTTACAAGAGATTTATTAAACTTGAATGATCATTTATAAGCTTTATTCACTAGATGTTCAATGTAACTTGCCTCAGCGTTCAAGTCACATGAGCGGGCACTATTCGTGCAGCTGTGCACATCATAGAAATTTTCAGTTTCTGCACTCATAATTACCTGTAGTATTATTTGAAGTGACCTGAGCACAATTATGAGCCTGAGATTAAAGGAGCAGTAGAGGCAAGCACTGAATCAATCTACACTGTTAGATGCAGAGCTCTTTCAGAAACGCTATGCAGAGAGGTGGCCTAGTTGCTGAGGAAGGGGCACACCATTTTCCACTATTCAAATAATCCACTAGTACAGATTGACTTACTCGAGTTGGTATCTTAAACTATACTCTAGGTCTCAGAGGCCTTGCTTCTTGAAGCAGAATTACTATCTGGTTTCGGTCGGAAGTCTGCAGAGATAGTGCTATATCACAATGACTACATTATGTTGATGGTGAACATTGTTCTGAAAAAAAAAAGGATAAATAATAATAGATGTATGTTTATGGCTGTAGCAGTACGTGCTTCATGATGCGTAGATAGCTTCTTTGATGTAATGTTACTCTTGCTGCTGGCTTGCTGTGTAGAAATTACACCGGACCTCAAAAAGCGATCGACCTGAGGGGTTCTAGCATCAAGAATGCCTCACGAGGTGCTTGTTCGCCTCCTTTCGAAGTTGAGGAAGACCTGCCGTCAAGGTGAGCAACATCACTGCCAAAAACTCACTCTTGTTGCCTACAAAAAACAAATATTGTACGCACAAGCGCTAAAGAGTGTCAGGTTTGCGTTAGAACTTCCGAAGAAACATTTTTATCCAGTGGTTTTTCTAGACCATCACATATGCACAACAGTCAGATCGTGCACTTAGTTTCGCCTCTTCACTGCAAATTGAAAAGAAAAAGATAGCATGAAAGGGAAGTGTTGCGTAGGAACCCTCCAAGGTCCTAATTTTTCCAGCATAACAATAAAAGTGAAGTCGCATAGCTTTACTATTCCGTGTTCTTCACATAAATGTTTGCTGCTGTGTGGCAGGTTTGTGAATGAGACGCTGTACGGGTCGAGGAAGCCAGCTGGAATTCACTATGAACGGGACGATGAGGATAGTGATCTTCTGCGACTTGAGTTCCGACAACCACGGGACACGCTGCTATCAGTGGTGGCAGAGTTTCTCACTAAGTGCTCAGCCCGCCTGGCTGATCTGAGCAAAAAAATCCCCGACTTGCCCAGCAAGGCTACCGAGCTCCTGGATGTCAAGTGCCACTTGGTAAGTTAGACTTGCTTAAGCACTGTGTGAATTATATTTGACCGAGCTGATCGGGTGGGCTACTCTTTAGCATTTAGAGCATATTGCCATGTGCATGCCCCCTTGTATTTTTATATAACTGGCCCATTACATGTGTAACCACTGCCTTGCACAAGCCATGCCCGAATGTTTGGGAGCCTTCCAGAATATTTTAGAACCTTTTGACAAGCAATGCAAATCGTAGCATTTATATTGGACCTAATTCGGCCACCAAAGCTAATGCTTGAAGCTTCAATGCCGCAGGTATAAAATTCTGATGCACCTTACTGCAGAACATTTTACTTGACAGCCGACGACTGTTCTCTCTGCTATCAGCGAACAGCATGGATTTTTGTGCTTGACTTTTCAATAGTGGGGCACAAGCTCCCCCAAATAAAGAGTTACACATTTCCCACTTTTTCTGCAGCATTTGTCACCATCACACCACATGAAAGCATGCAAGAATATTAAAGTTAGAAGTGCTCTGTCCCAAGTAAATTCTTTTGTCTGTCATTGTCTCATTGTCTCTTTGTCCTATTCAACATGTCAACATGCAGCTTTACCAACCTGCCCAACTCCCTACTCTTGTCAGTTGTGCCCATCTCATTTTGTCTGTGTTTGTTGTGTTAGACAGAGTAGCCTCCTATGTTGGCCTAAGAGTTCAAAGGGGCTACATGAATGAAGGTACTTTCCTTTCACAGCGTTTGGCGGAGGTGGCTCACAGTCTTCTCAAGATGGCTCCATATGACCCCCAGACCATGGCTTGCCGAGGCCTGCGGCGCTACCTCAACGAGGTGCTGCCGCAGTCGGAGTGGGCACAAGAGGCTATGAGGCCTGCCCTTATCATGGTCATTCGACGCCTTGACAAGACCTTTACCAAGATTGCTAAGAAGCCTGCCATACGGGCAAGTCTCACACTTCCCAATTCCAAGCTTATATAATGGGTTGTTCTCATAGTGATTGAGATGGCAAGTGCTCGATTACTGTTTTTATTACTCATGGCATCACTTGCCGTACTGTATCTGACTGATATCATGCATTGTACTAGTCACTTATCTAGAATAGGCGAACATTTCTACTCTTAACTATAGTAGTGGTGTTTGTATGTGACTGTCGACTCGCATTCTTTTATACTGGGTAAAGGGTTCTATACTACAACTCCATGAAGATACGATTCTACACAATTACATACCCTTCGTGACATACAGCTGAGTGCTTCAATGTGCCTGTGCAAATTTAAAGGTTGTCATATAATTCTTTTTTTTTTTCATAACCTAACTTGCCTATGCTTGCTATTCTGAACACCAACTGATGCAACTTCAGTGAAACAAATGACAGCTAAGTTTTTCGGTCTGACTTGTCAACATTGTCTGCAGCACTGGTGAGTCATTGCATATTGCTTCCCGCATCATAGAAAGTCGCTGTGAAGTCAGAAGCTGCTGGTATATGTTGCCAAAACTTGGAAGAATGTAGCTCATGTGTTCTGGAAAGTTAAAGTTTTGGATGTTGCTGTGGCAGGAAAAATGATGTTCTGTTGGACATCACAGCTACTCTTCATCTACTGTACTTGGTAGATGAAGGTTTCAGGTTCAGGTGCCTACTCTTAATTTCTTTTTGCAAAATGAAGTTTCGTGCTTCAATGTACTATGTTTTATAGAGATATCTGCATCCAAGGTGCTGCCAGGGTGCCAGTTGTTATGATAGAAGACATCATATTTTTCAACTACTGATAGTTAGATTCCACTGACAAAAATTGTGCAAGTAATATTATAAGCAAACTATACATACATCCTCAAAAGTTTACTGTAAAAGTCCTACTGCAGGTAATTATGTAATATCATGTATATATATGTAAGAAGTGTACTTTTTGTTTTCACTTTAGCGTCTAGCCTATGCATTCTTAGATTATAGATAAATTGAAGACTATAAACTGTCTAACTCTTTACTTCATTACGATGCCAACGTAATTTGTACTGCGATATTGGTGTAATCAAACCTTGTTTCTTTGCTTACACTTGCCATCATTGACTGGATTTGCTCGTTTCATTTCAGAGGCTTGTTGACTGGGATGCAGCACGAAATCTGTTAAAAGGTGTCTACATGACACTCTACAAGCATCCATACATTGCTCACCTGCCTCATCTAAAGGTAATTTTTGTGTGAAGCCTTAAAGAAAATGCTACAACCTCTCAAATGAACATAGTGAATATGATTCCTGAATGTGTAAAATGTATTACACACAATCTTACTCCAAGTCAAAGTCAGTTTACAATTTTAGGGTACATTGAAATGGAAAACAGGATAATTAACAAAGTAGGGTCCTATAGTCAAAGACTGTGAATGGCCTTCCCCTTTTTTCACAATGTACTGAGAAAACTGCAACTGTTACTTGCATAGCTACATTTATGCTACAGTAAGTAGATGGTTGGAAGGCTGACTTAATTCTGTTGCAACATTTCTGCAGTCTTAGTATTCATTGTCTGAGTGTTCAGTTGCATAGTTAAAGAAACGTTTACTGTGGTTTATTAATTAGCACATGCAGGAAGCATTTATGTAGCAGAATCATTTGAGCAAGACATTTGTGAAAGGTCTTCTTTAGTAAAGAGCAGTTTGCCAGCAAGTTGTCATTAAGATTTCAGACACTTAGAATATGTGTTATGTTTTGATTAGCGATGGGCGACTATAAGTTAGCTTTTAGTTCAATGCGAATTCAAAGCAAATGGTTTTGAACTGAATACTTTGAATAGTTATATCGCATATTATTTAAAAAATGAGCATTTTCGTCCTGAACCAACCAACTTTAACAATATTTTCATGAATTGGAATGAGGCATATGTAATTACTATTCAAACCCCGCTACAACGAAACTGACGAAGCATGGAAAAAATTACGTTGAAGCAAAAATTTTGTTGTAGTGAAATCGAAAAAATATAGCTGATCTGAGCTAGCAAAACAAAGGAACGTTTATTCTCTAAATTCAAAAAGTGTCTGCTGCTTCCTATTCTGTCCCAGCAGCGTCACGGTGTGATTTTTACCCTTGTTTAGTGAGAACATGGTGAAAAGCATACTGAAACGATGCCTAAAACTGCCTTCTTGAACGAACCAAACAGTTGCATTAGCACATTAACGCCAGCAGCTGTCTGCTATAAAAGTGTATCCGACAACGCCGTGATGGAGGCAGGGTATTGTGGAGCGGCGACTTTTGCCTTATTCTAAGCCATTCTTATCATCCATTACTCGCGGCTAGCTGATTTTGTTGATAATCCGGATGAGCAGCTGCTCTGATTGGTTACCACACTGGCCAAGCACGAACATAATGATAAGCATTGGAATCGGAAAAGGCATCGTTCCGAGGTTGCACCCAGAAGCTGCGTGAAGGAAACCATGAACCATAGAGTTTCATACAATAATACCTAAAGAGGAATCTGGCGCTAGTGTCTACGCGGGCTCCTTCAGCGGCGCTTGTAACCCCATGGGAATTATGGGAAATACAGGCTCCGGATCTGCTTCGAATGGATTACATTCTTGAGATTCGCGAACCTTCTTTTCCGAGTGTAAAACAAAGTGATAATAACTTATAGTTCATTGAATCTTACTTTATTTATTTGTACGCAAACTTTATTGCAAATGGTTTTCATTACAAAGTGACAAAAATGAAACCGGAGCAAACTTAACCACCAGAGTATGCATCGCTCTTTCATTGCGTTCCAGACTTGTCATCAAGATTTAACGAATTATTTTTTACAACACTTGATAGCAAACATGCTTGTTTTTCTCTCGAAAGTACACATTATCTATTTATGGAAATAACGGTACAGTATTAAGTGAGAAACAATTAATGTTTTATCTTCTGTGACGCTAGGTGCGTCTGCCTAAATGGTCTGCCCCCAACGCACCTCTGGTTCTGTTATGAAGCAGAGTCAGTGAAGCATGACGGTGCGTCTACTTAGCTTCATCACCATTTTACAGCCGACTAAAATGAGTTTAGGTGAGGCGCGCTCGTGAAAAAACATGAACTTGATGCGATATCTTGCACTGGCATGAAACGCTACATCTATGCGCAGAGGTGAATGGACAACGCCTCGTTTAAACTGTCAAATATGACTCCTAAAGCTCGAACATCACAGCTAAACAGGAGACCTAATGGTCTTCAGCCTCTTCGAACAACAAAGGCACTGCTTCAGCGCTTTTCACCGCACCCCACTACCCGTGCTGTGTGAAAAATGAAACTAAATGTGTAGAAAAAGTTTTGTAGACAGTTCACTAGCTAGCCCTATCCAGTCCGAAGCCTGTACTTCCCATTATTTTATGGGGGTACACGATCGCAGCGATAGATTCCTCTCTAGGTATTATTGTATGATACTCTATGCCATGAACTGAGCGACCGAGCTTCAGCTTTGGATCGTCTGCGGCTCAAAAGCAAGCCCGTGGCAAAAGCAAGGTTGGCAGGGCAGTCGCATTGCTATCGCAGGGCAGTCTCATTGCTATCGCTATCGAGCATTGGCGGCACCCATGTTTGCTGAACAGCGGTGGTTTCTGGTGGTGTCAATGCGTGTTTTAGACTTTGTTGATGCATTTTCAGGCTCTGAAAATGCATCGAAATGTTAAAGATTGGGTTCACTGCATAGCAATAAGTATCTTAGCCTGGAATCGCATCGTAAAATTTCGTTGAAGTGAGACGACCGAAGAAAAAGTGTTCGTTGTGGCGACAATATTTATGCATTGACTTCTATGAACTGCTGACGGGGAATTGTAAATTTTTGTTGTAGTGGAAATTTCATTGAAATGGCGTTTGTTGTAGCGGAGTTTGACTGTATCTCTTTTCTTTTTGAAGTGAAGTGGAAGCAACTTTGAATAATTGCAAGATTTGAAA
Organism: Rhipicephalus annulatus; assembly: GCA_013436015.1. Lineage (NCBI taxonomy): Eukaryota > Metazoa > Arthropoda > Arachnida > Ixodida > Ixodidae > Rhipicephalus > Rhipicephalus annulatus. The sequence goes on from WOVY01011983.1 coordinate 169,403, forward strand.
AGCAATAGAATGCAAGTTACAACTGGCATGTTATGTGAAGTTTTAATAATGACTACACTCAGTACATGTAAACCTGTATAACACGCTTTTAGACTTAAAAATAATTAATCTTGGAGAAGTACTATTATGTACATTTAGCCTTTAAGTCCGACTTAAACGCAGTGCGGATTTGTTCTAGATGGTTTCATGGCATATTACGCCCACACTGCAGTGATTTTGCTTTCATAGAAGGTTAAATGCGTTCAAATATACATATAATTGTTCGTTTTGGATACTTCAAAAACTGGAATAATATAAATTGGTATCGAAGTGAATTCGAATACTAGTGGGGGGGGGGTGACATGCGTAAGAATATTTTAAATGCTCAAATATTTGCTTATACATAGTTTTGTTGCTTGATGTACTAGCTTACCTTTTCTGAACAATTTTTTTTAGTTCAGAGTTTCCGCCCACCAACTGTACTGGAAGTGCTGCTACACGAGGAACATATGCATTTTTTTTAGAAGGAAATTATGTATGTTATGAAAAAAAAAAGAAAAAGAAAGACCGTTTTCCTTATATCATAAAAACAGTGAAATGAACATTGTAGACATGTCTTTCTTTAGTGTTTCTTGCTTTTAATGATGTTATTTTTAGTATTCTCCTAAAGGACATTAAAGGCATCTATAATTTATCTCAGAGAGAAACGTCAATGCTTGAGAACATCTGAAAAACCAATATGATGTGCAGTAGCACTTCAGTAAACGAGAAGTTAGGATAAATATGATTCACGATTCGCACTACCGGTGGGAAATTCTGGAGTACAATATTGATGACAGGAAAAGCCTCAGTACAATTAATCTCAAGTACTATTACTTCATCTGGTGGAATGGCTGACATAATTACGTAGCATTATATGTTTCTTGATTGAAATTATATGCTGAGGCAAAATTTGATCTACTTCTAAGTTTATTTCTGGAGAACATGTTGCTGTCATAGTGGATGGAAGCTTTTTACTATGTCACTGACTACTCCTTTGTGACTATCAGAAAAACTAGTCAACATTTTATGACCTTTACTTTCTTTATCTGATGGAAGCTATTTGTATTGCTTACACGAGTGTTTGTGTATGCAGAGGGACTGTTCAACAATGTTTAAGGATGGTTTGATGTCCTAAAGTAAAACTGAGAGCTTCCTACATAAAAAAAAACTGATCTGAAGTGAAACAAATTGATTTGTATACTCACCTTATCTCATTGTACATGTCCTAACTTGTAGATCAACATTTTAGAAGCTGGTGAAATAGTTTGTGGAAAAGAACTGAAGCTTGTACATCGTGCACTTAATGGAATTGTGAAATCGTCCGAGTTGCATATGTTTGCCATCGTTTGATATCGTGTAGCACTGTGGTTTCTAAAGAGGAAGTGGTGCAAAACATGCTGCCAGGCAACTAACTGCTCAAATCCTAATCCAGCTTGCTCTCTAGAATTTCGTCTCAATCATGGAGCTTGTAAGTGTTAGGCAGGAAGTTGCAGCAGCTGACAAGAAAGCACAAAGCATCATGGAACAATTTGGCCCTAATGCAGTTCTTGATTTTGCTTTTCAGTCACTGGTTGCCATTTGCCAGAGCATCATTGTGGGTGATCAGAACGCATCTTTAGTAGCCGAGAGCAGCGGCAACGTTTCAGTGTCGGCGGCAGCTTTGGCTCAGTCTCCACCACCAGGATTCTGCTCTGTGGCTGTGCGACTTGTGACCATGCAAATGGTCGCACTTGGGGTGCGTCCTTCGGCCTCTTATGCTTATATTGCAAGTTTTTTATAGTACCTTTTTAGTGTGCTTAGACAAAGCAAAATGTTTGGCACCTAATACTTCTTGCAATGATGCGTTTGAGCTTCTGTAGAAATTTTGCATCTACAATTGCTTTTGCATTTTTGGGAGTGCTGTGTGTAAATGTTGAAGGTGCTTACAGCCAAGGTTTCATAAAATTTTCTGTATCGCAACGCTTTGAGTTAGTTGAGTCGAGTCGAGTGAGAAAGTGAGTGACGAGCCAGTGTTGTGTGTGCATGTGCGTGTGTGCACAGAAAGAGGGTTGAGTAATTGATGTGCTTTATGGCATGGATCAGAATGATGAGTACTGATGTCACTTTTGAACTGCCACTATGCCAAGGGTGTACAAGTTAAAGCATTATAAGATTGTTATTGGGAAAAAATTATTCTGTAAGGTTTTCACAGCATGGAATTTCCGATTCCTCTACATCCATGAAGTCACCATTCACTGAGAATCTGTCTCTTAGATAGAGGTATTAGTCAATGAGGATCAAAAAATGAACCTCGATGCAATGTGACACAAAACGTAGGACACGGCATGAATAATTACGAAGCCTGACACACAAGCACCTGTTACTACATGTGCATCCTGTGTCCATGTCTTCTTTTTTGACACTTTAGTTGCTGTGCACATTTTATGTGTCCTGCATTTTTTTTTTATTCTGTACTGGTGCAATTCACAAAACATACTGTATTTTTGCGCGTATAACCCGCCCCTGCATATAATCCGCACCCCCACTTTCAGCTCACCGAGAAAGAAAACAAAAAATTCTTGCATATTGCCTGTACATTTCATATACAGGAAAGGCTGTACAAAAGCTACTGCTCAAGCAACATAGCACATATGTAGACAAAAAAAGCTTTATTTAGCAAGCATAAAACGCTGTCTGCAAGGCCAGTCACAATTCAATCACTGTCGCTGCTCTCGCTAGAGCTATCACATGAGCCGCAGTCCTCACTGTTATGCACAAGGTCATCTTCGGTTCCATCCATGTTGTTTGTGATGCAGCATTTCTTGAAACTTTTTCGCACCATCTCACCTGGAATGGCCTTCCATGCCTCGACAATCCACTTGCAGAATAGGGCAATATCAGGCCTTCGGACTTGTCCTGTCGGCGTCAAGTCGTAGAGTCCTTCGGCAATCCACTCGGCGTAATAACCCTTGACATGCGCTTTGAAGGGCTTGCTAAGCGACACATCTAGAGGCTGCAACATTGACGTCATTCCACCGGGTATAACAGCTAAGTCGGTGCTGTTGCGTGAAAGGCAACAGTACCGACTTAGCTGTTATACCCGGTGGTATACCCGGTGGTGGTACTTCACTTCCTCAGTTATGTGGCCGCGGAACGAGTCAAGAACGAGCATGGACCTCTTTGCGAGCATCGCACCGGGCCTCTTCTCCCATACCGTCTTGATCCAGTCCACGAACAAGTCACTGTTAATCCGCGCGTTCTCGTGTGCGCGCACCACCACACCGGCAGGCAAATGAATCTTTGGTAGAGTTTTCCTTTTCAAGATGACGTACGGTCGCAGTTGCGTACCGTCGGCGAGGACACAAAGCAAGACTGACTGTGATGCGCAGTTTCGTGTTCCCGCCGATCAGCACGCTCGCCGAACTGCTGCCCGTCTTCTCAATCGTTGTGTCCAACGGCATTTCAAAATAAACAGCAGTTTCATCCGCATTGCCGATTTGTGAGAAAATGTAATTGTGCTGCTTTCGCAGGCCAATTACATATCTCTGGTACTTGGGCAGCTTCTCCTCATAAGAAGCCGGCAAGCGTTGTAGTCTGCCGTCTGATTGAGAGCCCTTGCCGCTTCATAAAGAGGTGCAGCCATCCGCGGCTCGCACGGAACTCGTGAGGTAGGCCTAGCTCTCTCGATAGTCGCCGCGCTTCCACTTGGGCCATCTCGGTCGATACAGCGTGACCCCTGCTTCTCACATCTTCAATGAACTTTACTAGCTCCACCTCCAGCTCAGGGTAGGCACCGGTCTTGGGGCCACGAAATGACCTACGGTCGCGGTGCGCGGCTTGTAGGCTCTCTTTCTTCTTTCTCCACAGTTGCACGCAGGACTCGTCCACATCGTGCCGTCTTCCCGCTTTGCGATTTTCGAATTCTTCGGCGACGGTGATGATCTTAAGCTTTTGCTGTGCCGTGAAGGACTGCCGCCATACGCTACTCATGGTGACAGAGCAGATCGACTTAGGCTTCCACGACTTAGCATTACCCCTTCTAGTACACTGTAACAGCACCCTGGAAACAACGGAACCGAAATGCATGCCTGTTAACGGGTCAGAAAGTAGTACATAAATTTACTGATAATATCTCTATCTTTCTCGCGAACGTCCATAAAATATACTTGTGGTGTGACAGTGATATTTTACACTGAACAATTGAATTGTCTCTCCCCAAATGTTTTTCTAAACGCTTCAATGATGCAAGTAAGCGAAACCAAAATCGGCCGCAAGCGGCCTGTGCTATTTGCGGAGCAACACGAATTTGCGGAAACCGCCTCCGTAGCCTTCGCTACACTGTTAAGGGGCTTCACAGCACAACACGCATTGCTGTGAAGCAGCACTATAGGAAAAATCCCGCGTATTATCCGCACTTCCACTTTGCCACTGAAATATTTGGGTTTTTGGTGCGGGTTATACGTGCGAAAATACGGTAAGTGTTCTTTGATGCTACTACAATATGAGTCAGCTTAAGTTTACCCCCAGAGGAATTGTCAAGAGTCAGTGTAAGTGCTGTGCTTCTTGCACTGCATTGTAGTGACTGCAGAACAATACAGTTGTAGCTCGGTAATATTTGGTCTGGCGTTATTCCAACTGGCTAAGTAAGATGAGATGCAGAAAATTGTTTCAAAGATTACTTGTGACTGTCTAGTGCACTTCTAATTGTATAATTTGTAATGCAGGACTCGCTCTCATTGGAGAGCATTTGTGGAGGCTCATCTGTTCTCTCAAGCACTGACAAGACCGAAATTTTTCTTATGAATTTTATTCTTCCCCTTTGCATCAGAGTGAGCAGTGGAGTGAAAGGTAAAATCTTTATTTCCTTGTAGAGCTTATTTGAAATACTATACACACTCCCTTTCATAACAGTGTGAAATAAAGGTACAATGGAGTGCTGTGTGAAATGGGAGCTTTGTATAGTGTCGAAGCTACCCTATGTGACATGCTCGGGTGCTCATTCAAGACTATCGTGTGGTTGAGAATGCTTAGTTCTAAGAAAGACAAATTGTCATATTGGAAGAAAAATAGTCTAGCTACAGATTCATTCACTATATTGCACTCCCAATGTCTTGAATATACTTTAAGGTTGACTAAACTTAATGCTGGCTTCTGAAAAAAAAAAAAGTGTGATCGGTATACTTAGTTCAAAGAACAGTCATGGCATCAGATAAAACGTGCATGCTTTCATTGAAATTGTATGCCAGAAGGTTTGTCGCTTTAAGCTGATTGAATATAGGTAGACTCTCATTAAAAGGAACCTGAAGGGACCAGAGAAATAAGTTTCTTTAAAAAAGGGTTTCGTTCACTGAAAGATCAACAAGGGTGCAGAGTACAAGAACGAAACATATCTTGTTAGAAGCACGTGTTCGATTTAACCGGCAGTTCCATTCAACGGATTTCTATTTACGGAGAGTGTGTTGTACCTGAAAAAATTTACTGGCAAGGTTATGCTTGCACTGTGATAAAACAACATTAAATTTCCATTATAGCTCACTGTAGCGCTGCATTTTTAGCACCTTACATCTCTTACAAAATTAAGTAAATTTCGAAGAAGACTGTACACCAGATTACCCGAAAATTCACATAGTTGCATAGTGTTTGGCAATGAAAGTAATATTCAGTGCACGTGACTCTACAAGCAGATACATAACCATAGCTTTAGTGGCTTTTCCAGCTCCAGCTTAGCAAGATGTTGACCACAGCACACGGCGCACACTTTTGCAGATGTGCCCAAGATGCGTCAGATGGACATCTCCTTTGGTTTGACTGTGGTGTTGAATGCCTTGTCTCCCGCTGGAGCCCACAAGCACCATCCGTCCAGTGCTGTGGGAAAGCCACCATCAGAGGCCCAACAGAACACTGCTTCGACGCGCGAGAAGTCGTCCAGTGTTGTCAGAAGCTCGCTGTACCAGATTGGATTCCTTGGTGAGCATGCATGCACCGCTGTTTTCATAGCCACCAGATTAATGTCAGCACGTTTCATTGTTGTGGCTTACAGAATGAAATGGTGCGTTGCATAACAGTTATCTTTTTGATTTAGTTTTGGATATGAACTCCCATGCATGGCTATCAAAGCTTTCAGTAAACTTCAATGAAGAATACGATCTTTATGTTCTGTAGCCGGTTTATGCATTACCAGTCTGAGCTTCGTGCTTTCCCACTTAGCACAAAGTCAACCAACCATTCTGTGTCACGGTATAAATGACTCTGTCACACGCTATTAGAGGAAAATCAGCAATGATATCTTGATCGTTATTACGATGCCGAAGCAAACATTTATGTAATAACTGTTCCATGTAGTTATCTTTCAGAGTTATTTAATTGCATGAATTGTGAAGCTCCTCATAGGCCTCAACCATTACAACTCCAAAAAGTAGTTAGCTGATATTACTGGCTCGAGCGCAGCCTGAGGGGCAAAGATTTAAGTAATGTTTGCCTGTAAATCCTCCAGTGTTAGATGAATGTTTCAGGGGGAAAAAAATACAGAAGCGCTCGTCCTTGTGTATTGTTTTCTTTCATTGTTTGTTAAGTGCAAATTACCTTTAAGCTTTATTTTTGGCTTGTTTGTCCATCTAACCTATCTGATGTAGGTTTGCTTTTTTTTCTTCTTTTTAATCACAGGGCTGAAAATTCTGATCGTGTGTTACGAGAGGCAGCTTGTAGGCGACTGGCACCGAATAGCACGATGTATTCGTGAACTTGGAAACAGGTTACAAGGTGAGTTGTCATACTTTACGAAGGCCTAAAGACAGGACTTTTGCTTAGCTCTATCCTGTTCGCCTCTTGTATGCTGCTGACTTTGTGACAGTTCCCATCTGTAGTACTTCACTGAAACTTTTTTTTATCCACGAGGGATGGTCTCTGCGTAGCAGTGTTCATGTCCGCAAACCAGTTATTGCGTTTAATACTGGATCATGAATGCCACCTATAAACGCAAGAGCGAATTCATATTGGAGCATTGTGGAGGCTGCTTGTTGGTTGTTTTTTTTCTCATAATCATTTATAAGCATTTGTACATGCATTCAGTGCCATTGCAATGTTGATGCAGCACTACGTATATATTTTAACTTTGTTTGGCTTTTATGACTACGTGAACCCAAAATTGTGTGGTTTCTGATTTCAGCTGCGCTCCGTTCCTAAAATAGAATAATTCTTTAAAACTTAAAAGGTCCTAGACGTGTTTTAAACATAGTATTCCTTTCTCGCACCATCTCATTCTAGGTGGACTCGCTCTTTGGAGCTTTCTCGACTTTGTGGTTACTCACCGAACACCTCTTTATGTGCTGCTGTTTCCACTGATTAAATACAAGGCAAGTCCTCAAATCAAGAGTTTGACGAAGTCCTGTATGGTTGCGGAATGGCATAGTAAAAAGCTAGGACTGAACTTTGACCATAAATAAAAAGAAAACAAAAGCGTTTTGGTTTCCACAAAAGAACCTTATTCACAATGATATGGTGAACAAGGTTCTCATGTGGGAACCAGCACATTTTTTATTTTGTTTTTATTTATCGCCAGCCTTCGATTTCAGCATTTTACAAGGCAAGTCTCATACTATACTGTTCCATGAGCCTGCTGCAAAATATACCTTACCCATGATGATGCATAAGGCATGTTGCCTAAAAACCAAAGGTCATTCGTTCTTGAATCTGTACCATAGCAGCACAAGAAGTTGGCTTGTTTAGGTTCCATGTCAGGCCATGTCGTTTTGACACAGGGGACGCACAGGCATATTTTCAATGCCACTTTTGTGTCGCTGTGGCATAACTGACAGGTGTGATGTTGGGCATTTGAGCATTTTCCGGCTTATCACTGTATCGCGGTGCAGCCATACTACGATGCATATATAAATAAATTAAGAAGAAATGTTTAAATAGGCCGAGTCTACATGTGAACTGCACATTGGTGAGTCAAGTACCATTTTCATGTTTCTAGATATTGCAGACCATTTGCGACAATGAGCAGGAATACTACTACCAGCAGCTAATCAGGGATAAGATCAAAGGAATAAACCTGCCTACTCCTAAGAGCTTTGGCTGTATGTTTGTGGACCTTGTGAATGAACTGAAGACGCTGAAGGAAGACCTCGTTGCCTGGAAACTTGGTAACTATCGCATTATTTCGATTTGCATTTATATCTTTGAGTAGTAACCATGCTCATCGAATTGTACATTGCATGCTAAATCAGACATGTTCAAAGTCCTCAGACCGCTAGCTGTCACAGTGGATGCAAAATTTAGGTATTCTGTATCTCTGTTTGAGGAAACATGACATGAAAAATCCTCAGGAATAAATTTGAAAATGACAGAACTTGGACCTCAGGGCTCAATAATATCTCACTTGCTAATACCAGTTTTCAGTTGTCTTCTAGCACATTTGTGTAAATTACATGATATCGTTTTGTAACTATGATAAACATTATTGTTGCCACATTTATTAGTGACTGTGTAAATCAGGAGACTGACCTTATGAACAAGAAAAAAAAGATTACCCTCTCCTTTTCCTTACTGATTATTACTTTTTCCGTATTGTTATGGAGCAGCAAAATGGGAAAGATGATAGCCATGACAATGGAGACCCCATTTTGATTGTTCCCTTCGTAACTAATGTAAAAAATCTGTTAATGGTTATAGAATTATGTTATGTTCACATAGATTGCAATTTCTCCTTGCTTAGTATCACATATGAGGTGTCGTCGGTAAAGCTTAGATAAATGTCGGTGATTATTGATTACAATCCTGCCAACCTTGGCATGGCAGGAGGAGAACTGGAGCGTGGAAAGCCATCTGCGGAAGGCCATGGTGGTGAGATGTCCCAGTCAGTCAGCTTCACACGTGCCATGGTCGCAGGTGGTGGTCACCGGCCCAGCTTCACTGAACTTACGCCTGACCATCAGAGCATCACTCGACTTGGCAGACCACCGGGCATGGACTCAGTTGAATCAGGTGAGCTCAGCTGGGCGAGTCTATGGATTATTAGTTCTTCTTGTGTTGGTACGCCATGCTTTGTTGGCACTATACTTCATGTCGCTGTTCCTGTAGTAACTGATTGTTTTCTAATCTGCCTTTTTCATGATGCCACGGTGCATCCACCTTTCTTCTAGCAGAAAAGTCCTGCAACGTTTTTTGATCTTAAGTGCTCTTGTTGTAGTGATACTGCTTGTTGTAGCCTCTACCGAAACACTGCAAAAATTGCAGAGGGGCAGCACAGGAAAATGATTAAGGTGGATTGGGTGTTCGTGTATGCAGCTTTATCAAGTAGAGAGAGTAATGATGTCATCATAGGTGTACTGCGAGTTCTGAAACTTCAGGAACCAAGTATCACTACAACCCTCCCGTTCACTCGTTAGATTAGTTTGAAAAAAAAAAAAGTGCTTTGCAGTGGGTGCAAAAATGAAAGCGAAGCAATATCATGCTTTTAATGCTCATAAGGCTTTCAAGGGGGTGAAAGGAGGAAGTAAACCATCCTTGGAACGCAGCGCAAAGGGCTCTCGGCCACCATTATCGTCAAAAACCCGCATATCTATAACCCCGCATATTAAACAACAAATATGAATTAGGTACGACTGAGTGAGTGTAGGGAGCTGACCTGGCACTCCTCTTAGATGATTAGAGAATGGCCACCTCTCCAACACTCCCTGTGCACAGGCTTACGGTTCTCTTGCTGTTGCACTGCAAGATTTTGTACTACTCATTCCGGCATCTTTTCTCTGCTGTGAATGCCACTTGAAGTGCTCCCAATGGTCTGATTTGCTGCTGTGGTTGATGCAGCAGAAGGTGCAGTTGGGGCGGTGCCAGCAGGAGGCCCAGCTCCAAGACCTCTGCCTATCATGCGCTCCGAGTCGCAGAGAGAACCTCATCGGGAGAGCCAGCAGCAGCGCGACTCACACCGGGGTCTTAGCATACGACTTCAATCACGCGAAGGTAGCAGCCGAAGGGTAATGCAACGCTTCCTCAGGAGGACCAGCTACCCTGAGGAGGAAGGACCTGCCCAAGGTAGCCACCTTGGCCCTCACATTGTAGTCTTGCACACAAATGTTTCCTTTTCTGATTGAGAAGCACCTACAGACTACTCTGACGGTTGTATATGCTCCTTTGCTCGTACGTATGTCCTGTGAGTGCAAGCACTCGTCATGAATAATAGCATAGAATTCGAGAATGAGCTGCAGTTACAAGTGCAGAATCTTTGGCTACCAAAAAAAGCAACAGGATGTGATATCTTTTAAAGCATGGAACAAACAGAGTGCTACTTTATATATTCCAGTGGGGAGTCAGTGGCCACGTTGCACGCATATTAAATTATTACTATGTGATTGCACATCCATGCTACAGTGCTTGTGAGGGTGCTCATCCTTGAAATGCATTGCCCTCCTCCTAATGCCATGTTTTTCGAACATGCGGGAGCAATGTGCCGCGTTGATGTGCACGTATGTGGTCGTTATGCATGTATGTCAGGGCAGATGTATGTGCTGCATTGATATGCTCGTATCAAGGCACTTATTTTAGTACAGCGAGACTGCATAAATGCACATTGTTGCAGTAAAGTGAGTTAGTTGTTGGAGTAAAAGTCCTTAGCCTGAGAACCATTTATACTGTAGCAGAATGTTCTTGTACCATATGTCCAATTTCTCTTTTTTTTTCTGTATTATGTGTCGCTCTAGCCCTTAGATGCCCTGTGACTAAACTCTCCAAATCATAAAAAAAATTGGTGGAAAGTGGAAATGTGGTAAATGGATTTGATATAAGGTGATGTACCTTTTCTCGCAGGCTATGCTGAAGAAGGAGAGGGGGCGCGGGGATAAGGAATTGTTTTGTAGTGTTTGGTGTCTAATGCCTGCTGTAGATGTCTACTGCCTCTATAGTATTGCCGTAGCTAGTTGTCTAGCTGCAAGCCTGATAGGTTATTTATTTATTTATTTATTTATTCATGTTACCCTACAGGCCACAGAAGAGCATTGAGTAGGGGGGGTTACAGAAAAATCACAACAACATAAAGCATAAAAAGAAATTATATCGAAGAAAACAAAGAAAATTGCACAATGGAAGGGAGAAGAACAAACACTATAAGCAAATGCAGCAAAAAAAAAAACAATGAAAAAAAAATAAAGCATCGTTATACAAAATCAAGAGAACATATAAATTTGCAGTAGCTCACGAAATTTGGCCGGATCTCTCACAGAAACAATTTCATCCGGAAGGCTATTCCAAACTGCGATGGCGCGTGGCAATGCAGAATTATTGAATGACTGAGTGTTGCCGAAGATGCGTCTGAAACTGAGATGATTATGAAGTCGACTAGATGTACGCGAAGGAATGTCAAGCGATAGACGACTGGTCCACGAATTGTAGTAGTACTTATGAAGGAGGCATAGATGGGTGACAGAGCGGCGGGAATCCAAGTTAGTAAGGGCAATATCGCGTTTGATTTGGGTGATGCTGGAGTGGCGGTTATACATTGAAGTGATGAAGCGGGCTGCACGATTTTGGATGGATTCCACTTTATCTATTAGGTATTGTTGATGCGGAGACCAGATCGATGAAGCGTATTCCAGCTGAGGACGTACAAACGTTTGGTAGGCCTGCTGCCGAATGGTAGATGGGGAATGATGCAGATTCCGGTGCAAGAATCCCAGTGTTCTGTTTGCTTTCGCGCATATCTTGTCGATGTGAGTACACCAGGCAAGATTAGTACAAAGATGGACACCAAGGTATTTGTATGTAGATGAACGGGGAATTACAGCTGAACAGATAGAGTAAGAAAAGTTAAAAACCGATTTCTTACGGGTGAAAGAAAGTACGCAGCACTTAGATGTGTTAAGCGTCATTTGCCAACGGTCACACCACTGATTTATTAAGTCGAGGTCCTTTTGTAAATGTACGTGGTCTTCTTCAGAGTTAATAGTTCTGTACACTACGCAGTCATCCGCGAAAAGACGAATTGAGGAAGAAATGTTACAAGGCGAATCATTTATATAAATCAGAAAAAGAAGAGGGCCTAATACACTGCCCTGGGGTACACCTGATGAAACAAATGAAGTAGACGAGCTGAAGTTATTGACAAATGTAAACTGCTGTCGATTTGACAAAAAATTTCTAAGCCAAGATAATGTTGATGAGTCGAGTTTAAGTGCAGACAGCTTAGCAATTAGGCGACAATGGGCAACTCTGTCAAATGCTTTCGCATAGTCTAAAAAGATGCAGTCAACAGTTTTATTACTATTTATGCCGTTATGTAAATCAGACGTAAATTCTAATAGCTGAGTATCACAAGATAACGCTTTCCGAAAACCATGCTGATTTAGAAAGAAGAAGTTATTTGACTCAAGATGGCTGTATATATGAGAGGTGATGATGTGTTCAAGCAGCTTGCAACAGATCCATGTTAGCGAAATGGGGCGGTAGTTACCGGGTGTGTGTTTGTTACCATCCTTGAATATCGGAATAACCTTTGCTATCTTCCAGTCAGTGGGAAGTTGACCAGAAGATAAAGACTGTTGAAAAATGTGGCATAAAATTTGACTGGAGGAAGCGGATGTGTTTTTAAGTACCTTGGAATTAATATTGTCAACACCACACGATGTAGACAGCTTTAGACCGTGTATAAGTTTGGATATGCCTTCAACAGTAACAATGATAGGAGACATGAAGCAGTACTCACGATCGGGGACACAGGGAACCGAAGAAAAGTCTTCATTAGTAAAAACCGAGCAAAAAAACGAATTGAAGGTTGAAGCACACTCAGATGCAGAGACAGGAACATTATCGGCGTTATGTAATGTAACAATGTCACTGCCACGGTCAGGCGAAATGGCACGCCAAAACTTTTTAGGGTTAGTCAGTAAAAGTGAAGACAGGTCGGCGGAAAAATATTTCTTTTTCGCTTCGCTAATCGCAAGACAATAAGATTTTAAACAGTTTTTATACATAGACCATGACTTAGAAGATGATAACCTTTTAGCTGAAGCATATAACCTTTTCTTTTTATTTCTGAGCGATCTAAGCGATTTATTAAACCAAGGGTTGGATTTGTCGTTAGAGATTGTTATTAGTGGAACATATTTATCTATGAGGAGCGCTATAATGTTTCTAAAGGAATTCCAGTTATCCTGAACAGACCTGTTGCTGAATGAGGGAAGAAATGTATTGTGTAGGAAGACATCAAGTTCAGAGTTCATTAGATCGTAATTTGCCTTGCTATAATCCCTGATTACCTTGCGCTGAACCCCCGGAAATTTTAGTGGAATATTAATTGAAAACTGTAGAAGGTTGTGATCGCTAAAACCCTCTAATTGCACAATTCTACCTATGGTATGTGGCTCTGTTGTCAGAATAAGATCTAAAATATTAGTATCGCGAGTGGGCTCTGAGACAAGCTGGGTGAAATTAAAGTCAAGGCATAGTTCGATGAATTCACTTGACGTACTGTTCGAAGAAGACGTGCGAGACCAATCAATATCAGGAAAATTAAAATCACCGAATAAGTAAATTTTTCTGGTGGGAAACAGGTCAAGAGCCCTGGAAATACTTCTGTGAAGCTCAGACACGAAAAGGCAGTCAGAAGACGGAGGGCGATAGCATACGCCCATCAATAATTTTCCAGCTAAGGTAGGACAGGCGACCCAGACTATATCGAGGGGAGTGTCAGTATCGACAAGGAAGGAAGATATAGTTCGTTTGATGGCTAACAGCACGCCACCACCCCTTTTATGTGCCCGGTCATGGCGATAAATGGAGTACTGATTTGAAGCATGATATAGCTCAGTGTCGCATACGTCAGCGTGAAGCCAAGTCTCGGTTAGCAATAGAATATCTGATTTACTGTCCTCGAGATATGAATCAAGCAAGACACGTTTCGGTAACAAACTGCGAATATTAGTAAATGATACGGAAAGTGAAGGAGAACATGAAGTAGACGGCTGCTGAGCATTACCACTGCGTACATCGGCAACTAGCTATCTAGCGGTTACTACGGTATCAGAACAAGTGTCATAGATATATGTAGTATTATCGATACGAAGTTTGTCGACATTTAGTTTGAAAGGACAATTCCGTTCCCTAGCAAACTGAAGCAGTTTCCTGCGCGCTTGCCGTGTTGCTTGCGAAAAATCTTCTCTAATAGAGAAGCCAGTATTTTTCAGCCGATGTGCACCGGCGAGGATTGCTTGTTTGTTCTTAAAAAACGTAAGCTTAGCAATTATCGGCCTACATTTGTTTGAAGCAAATTTACCCAGCCGGTGCACACGTTCATATTGAGAACTGGTAGTGGTGATCGCTAACTTATCTGAGCATACGGCGATAATTTTCTTTTCAGAAGTTTCCCAGCTCTCTTTGTGCTCATCGGGAATTCCAAAAAACAACAAGTTGCACCGTCGCATTCTATTTTCTGCTTCCTCACACCTCGATACTACTGCTTGAAGCTGATCAGAAATAGAACCAATAGCACCATCAGCAAAGTTGGATGACGGAGGGGCATTAGAAACCAGCTTTGCTTCCAGAGTGACCACTCTCATGGTCAAGCTTTTGATTTCTTTATCAGTAGCATCCTGTTTTTCTTTTAGCCCCTTAATTTCACCAATAATTGTATTCTGACCCGCTTCCAGCCTACGCACTGTATCAAGAACAATTGCGAGTGTTTCCTCGACGCCAGGGCCGGGATTAGATTCAATGTCACCTGAAAGCAACAACAACAACGATGCAAACTTCCGGCGCAGACATGAAAGAAACAGCAATGTACGGAACATCTTATCACGCAAGTCAGGAGGGCACGACACCGCAACAAGGCAGTAATTGCTACTTTTTAAACAGGAAGTATCTTTGAAGTAACCAACCTGAAAATACAGCAGCGGTAAGCGTCCCATCCCTTCAACGGTGTCGTGCCCAACCGAACTGGAGCATGGCTGGCTTATATATCCTACGTCATGGCTTGCGAGGGCATCTGGGAATGAACCATGTTGCCAGCTGCCAGTAACCGAGGGAACCAAACGTGGCCAACTTTGCACTTTCGGAAACGGAACTGCCTGATCAAGGCAGCGCGGCCAATGTTCGAGAACCCTCGAAGGCAGGTCACCGAGGAACGTAAACGAGGTGTCGTCTGGCAGGCCGCTGTGTCCGGAGTCATATTCTGCGATGGCGTTCACGGGAGAACCGTGTCGCAGGGCCGCAGGTAGCCGAAGGAACCAGCTCGGACCATCGCTGCACGCTTAGAAGCGGGAGCGGAACTTCATGGCCAAGACTGCACGGCCACCGTACGAGAAGCCACGTCGACCAAGCGCTGAGAAACGAAACCTGAAAATACAGCAGCGGTAAGCGTCCCATCCCTTCAACGGTGTCGTGTCCCATCCCTTCAACGGTGTGGTTCGTAGAGTATGTACATCCGTGAGCAAAAGTAGGGTATATAGATCACGGAAGCGTGAGCTAAAATTGCTGTTTACGCTGTCTAGTCATAAGCTGTCTGCTGTCGAGAGCCTTACTTTGACGAAATAGCTGTTGGGAGCATTGCTCTGAAGGAATTCATCAGAGAAATGGCCGCAATAGCAGATGGCTCACCACTGGAGGGTGCAGAGGTGGCAAAGGTATACAAATGGCAGTGGTCTGTATACTTCGCTGGCAGTGGAATGTATACTTTTGCTCACGGGTGTTCATTATTATTTTTCCATGACTTCTAATTTTCACTTGCCCTATACAGCACGAAGTGAAGTATGAATAAAAGGCAGTGTAAGTGGAATATATCAATCTGTAATGACGTAAGTCTTCCTGCATGATGATATTTCTGATTTCTCTTGCAGTATATCGACCAATGGAAGCCCTGGACATGGAGCATTCTGCCGCATCTGAGCCTCGCTTGTTCAGAAAATCCACGCTTCTCATCAAAAAGAAAGGCAGCAAGAAGAGCACTGGCAGCAGCAGCCTAACATCTGTAGGGGTTGCCGAGAGTGGTGCAGCCACCGATGAGGAAACTCTACAGGACAGTATGCCAGAGGGGGTTGACTCCACTGGTAAGGGCAAGACTCTGGGCGATGCTTTATGCTGTGGGCAGCCCTTTCAGTTTTGCAAACATGCCCGCCCTTTCAATGTTTTATTTTTTTGTATTTACTGTAAAATAGGCTCATTTTACAATTTTGTTAATATGCTGTGAAATTTCTTGAACCATGCTTGAAAAAAAAATTTCTCCCATCTCTGAGCCTTCTGATAAAGGCCTAGATGGGCTTTAACGTAATGTAATGAAATGAAAATCAAATTAGTAGTCTTCTTATCTGCATTCCTGGCTAGCTGTATTTTGAAAACATTTGGTGGCCATAATTTCATGTTTAGAATGTAGCAGTGTCGATGCGTTGTCATTTTATGGCTATGCTGTGTTCTTTCTAGGGGAGGGCCCGCCAACCCCAACTACCTCTAGACCGCAGTCCCCTGAGACCGGGGAGCCGCAGCGGCCAAGGCACCGGCTTCAACGCCAGAAGGCTCAGAGCCGTAAGACATTCAGGTTTGGCAAGTCGCGACGGGGAGCTGGCTGGGCTGCGGCCGAAGTAGGAATTGCCACTGGGGACGAAGCGCCGCCCCCGACACTGGCCGAGGAAGAGCCGGAAGGTCGGCCTCGGCCTACTCGGGCATCCTCCATTCACGGATTGCCCGCCAGTGCAGTGGGTGCTCTGGCATCCTTGACCAGTGAACATAAAGCAGAGGATCGGCCAGGTAAAGATTAGGAGTGTACGTAATGAAAAAAAAAGGGGGGGGGGGGGTTATGTTAGGCCGTGATCTTGGAATACTGTCAGTCCGAGCTTATGTGAGCGAGGCTTTATAACTATAACTAACAACACAGTGTAGCTGTCAATCATATTTGTTGCTGCATTGACTGTGCGTAAGAACTGTGCAAAGTGAAAAGATGGATGACGAGGGCTTGTAGCCTAGATGAAGAATGTTAAGCTTTGTAATGGTGTATAACCTAATACAAACCATTTGTGCAGCTGTTACGATAGGTTATGTAGGAAATTAATTGTTGTCTAATTATACATGTTGGAATAGCAAAGAAAGGTGCAAAGCAAATGAAATAGACTCAGCATTAATGTTTAGCCTCCATTTTGTGCTTCCTGTTGATGAAAGCTTACCTTGGAAGCGAATTTTCATATCTCAAGGTAATTTTAGTTGTATGCAGTTTTCTGTATTTGCTTTGAACATGTACTACGACCTCACAGTATCCGAGATCATTGCTTCATTATCTTGAGAAGCAAGTCACACGTGAAAATTACAGAAGCTCATTTGATTGGTAGCAATGTAGTGTTCAAAATCTCTCCTCTGCCAAGCTGAAAAAATTGCTTTAGTCAGCTTGCTATGGCCTTGTTTGGACAGAAACTCGGTAAAATGGTTCCCCTTTAGGTGCAGTATGGTTCGCTGTTAGATGGAACACTCATGTCTGTAACCCATTGTTGTAGACCCATGTGCAAACGATAACTGTGCACAGATGCGTTGAGAACAGTCGGACCTGCCAAATACTAGTTGTGTGTGGCAATGGCAAGCCACTGTACTCTTGTTACAGAGCAAGATCCGGATGAACCCAGTATGCGAGTGTTCTCTTTATCAGTTTTA
This sequence comes from Rhipicephalus annulatus, assembly GCA_013436015.1. Lineage (NCBI taxonomy): Eukaryota > Metazoa > Arthropoda > Arachnida > Ixodida > Ixodidae > Rhipicephalus > Rhipicephalus annulatus. The sequence continues at coordinate 187,022 of WOVY01011983.1, forward strand.
CGGTACACCTACCCTTAGAACAAAATTATTTTTTTAGGCTAACTACCAGTTCAATGTGCCAAAGTACTAACAAATATGAACTTTCTTCTTGGCGGGAAATAAAAAGGAAACAAACATTTGAAAATGGCAGAAAAAAGACCAATTTCTTTTTGTGCAACAAAATGTTTTCACCTTGCCTTTTAACCGCATGGCTGGCAGTTCCTGTCCAAATCGTTGCGACCATTGTATGAACAAAATGTGAGCACCTTATCGTCATTGCTGATTGACGTTAACCACTTGGAAGAAATGTTCGGCTCGATGTCGCACGACATACATGTGAGTGTTTCACAGACACTTGAAAAATTTACGACAGTTTTAAACTGTTTGCCTCAAACAGGGTACAATGTCGTCGGGCATTGTTGGATTTTATCATTGTGATGCACACAGAGTGGGGCAATTTTCATTGTCCGTGAATTTTTGTTGTTATTGTATGTTTCGTATTTACAGGTCACAAATGCTTTTTATTATGGTTGTTGTTGTTGTTATATTCAGTATTGTAGTTTACACTAAGCATGTTATTTTTATATTTTTTTTGAACGGCGCTTTCACCCGATCTTTCTTGTTATGCCAGAGTCGCACAATTCTCGCTCTGGACATTGTGAGGCTGCATTACCAAAGAATTAAGAGAATTTTATGAAGCATGTTCCAATGCTGTGGCTGTTATAGAATGCCCACTGAAAGACATCATCAAGTGCGAAATTGTAAAAAGGGTGTATAGCCGATTTGTGGACTCATATAGAGTGCCATAATTTACTTTGATTCGCATTTCACCCATTCTGCTTGTTCTTTTTTTCTTCATGAATATTCTTATATATATAATGCTATCTTCCTTTACCATAGAAATTCTATACACCAGGGGTCTCAAGCTCGCTTCAAAAATGGAGCTGCAAGTGTTACGAGCGTTGACTGGGTAAGACATGTCAGTATGCATGTGCAGCCAAAATACTGCCTGACAACAGTGGCACTAGTGGCAATGGCCTCTGATGTGTTTTATGTGAGCAGACAGATGGCGTATAGCCAGCCATTGCATCAAAAGTTTTGTGCACTTTGGTTGAACATGCTTTCAAAATGCTAGTGTGTCTCCTGGTAAGCCTCTGTCATGCTAAGGCTGTTGTTTAATGTGTACAACTATCCAATGGCTGAACTGTGGTGTGATTGAGGGACAGGCCACGGAAATGTGTTAGCCTTGCATCACTTTAGAAGTGGCACACATGTGTCCCCACGAGATGCGTGTTTTGAGGTCTTCGCCCTAATTAAAGTATCTAATGAAAAATATAATCTTTGTGCAGATAGCACGGCTAACACTAAGCAACTACTAGAGTGAAAAGATTCCAAACATCCAATTTTTCATGACAACTCTTTCTCTGTCCACCACCTATAATAGCCAAGTGTTCACACATGCTGTCCTTTTTATTGCACTTCTACTAGAAAGTAAGTATGATGGACATTTTGTGAAGCTGGCATGAAGCGCTGCAATGTCCACTTGAGGCTTTTTTTAGGGCTTATATTATCACTTATTGTTATGATAGTGCACCAAATTAAGAGTAAACAAAGTGGTCTTCTGTGCCAGTTTAAGCTCTATGGGGTGTATGAAACAATAATTATATTGGCTGAATGCTGTGAGAGTGATATAATTTATTTCTTGCTCCTGATGCCCATCTTATGTTTAACTTTGCAAGTTTCTACTCTAATTTGCAAGCTGAGGAAATTGAGCAATATGTACACTTCAATGTGCTAAAAATTACTGTATGCAACTCATACCACACAGCTGCGAAAGATGCAGCAGTTGTTTCTTGACAGTCAAGGATTTCTATCTAAATGAGTTATGCCTGGTTAATACAGACAAATTGGTCTTTGCTGACATATCAGACTCATGAAGTTGTAAGGCTTGGTGGGGTCTTTTTTAATGCATTTGTTGTGACAGAAAACAAAACAAACAAACAAAAAGAAAGGAAGAAGGCCATATCACATAGCTAAAGGTTCAACAACATGCATTTCACAAGTTTTGAAATGCAAGTGCTTATTTGGATGTTTACATTTGACCATTAAACTAAAAGATACATGGTACATAACTAGTGTAACATCTCGATCTGCACTTATTTTACTTTGAATGGTAATATTCATAGGAAAAACAGAAAACATTTTGTGACATAAATTTTCTGCAGTGTTCTCTTGCAAGACATAGCTTATGAATTTCTGGTGACCAATGTTCTTAACATAGTTTAAGAAGCACAGCGGACTGATGTAGGATGAGCTCAGTCAACTCTTGAGAGTTTGAATAATATAGGAGCACCTGTTTTCTTTTGCACTCATGTAATTGTACAGTAATGCCAACCTTACGCATAAAACTGCACTTGAGAACTTGCAGTGCCACCAGGATTTGCTGTGGCACATAGCATCTGTGAGTCCACACGTTGAGGAGATGAGGCAACTAACTGTGGCAATGAGGATGTCCCATGCAAAGCAAAGAGAAAAGGAAGGTCAGCTTCTGGATACAAGTACAACTATAAGAATTTGGGAAGTATGATGCACTGGTTAAACACGCTTGAACCGCACATGCTGGCACGAGTATAGTATTGTTTGGATGTGCTACTGATACACAGTGTATTCAATGATGAAGCTTATCTAGTGAGAAGACAGCCCTGAAAACTTTGCGAATGCTCCAACATGTTTTTCTTGTCCACTGGACAGTATCCAGAATATTTACAGCCACTGGGTGAACAGTCAAACCAGCACTGTACGCTATAGCCCTTGGCAAACTAGCTCATTTCACAGGTACTTTTGTAATCATAGCAATATAATACTGTTATATATTTAGTTGGCAGATTCATCCAATAAGTGGTGTCAGGTGACTCTCATGCCAAACTCCTTTCTTACCACATGAATGCATCTTTCAGATCCCTTCACAATGTGACGGTTTTAGCTAGTTTGTGTTCCACACTCAATACTACTAAGTGCTAAAGCTTTTATACGAGAGATGACAATGTTCATGTTTGTTGCAGTCTCTTGACAAAAGGATTTTTGCACTTAGCTTATGTTAGGGATACTACTTAAGAAAATTTAGTGCCATGCCAAACCAAAGAGACATTCCCATCCATAATACTTAAACAAAAATGAAGCTGGGCCTAACTGAGCTGGCCCTAATGGCATCAATTTTTGTGTGTTATGCTGAGGAGTTCATAAGTACAAGGCATAGACCATCAGTGTAAGACGTTTTATGATGCAAGCATATTCTAAATCAAAGTGTGGTCTTAATCATTTTCCTGTGCCTGCCTGCATTAGTTCCATTTTTTTTTTCTTCTTAAATTGCCAAGGTGTTTATGAGGGCAGTCATACCTCAATCTGGTGCATTTACTTATTCCATAAGAATATTTCCACAGAGTGACAGTGCATTATTTTTCTCGATTCTGTGAGAAACGTTTTTGCTGCAGTTGCGTCAGCTTCAGCAAAAATAACAGCAAATGGAAGTGGTGAATGAGATGCTTTGTCATTGTTGGCTGAATGCCTGGTTGGCACTCCCTGCACTTGGTAATCATGTGTTAAGAAATATTCAAGAGGTTAGGTGTTAACTACAAGCAAGTATGTTTATATATTTTTCTGGGTGTTCTTTAAATATTGTAAGTGCTTGAACAGTCATCCATGTCAGGCCACATCAAAAATATTGTTTGTATATTGGAAGTGTACTGCTGTCTGGGGAGTGTTTCTTATACCAATAAAATTGTGCCAAAGTACCTAGCCCTAGCAGAAATTTAAGCAAATAAAATGTTATTAGGCAATGGTATGAGTATATGAGGTAAGGGGCTCGTAATAGGATTTTTCTTTTTTTTTTTGCTTCTAGTGATACTTGTAATCTCTACATCCTGTCATTCCCAACCCACCGTGTTAGCCCGGTGGCTAAAGTTCTGATGAACTGCCTAGCTTGAACTCGTGGGTTTGACTGCTGCCCTAGCGGCAGCGTTTCAACGAGGTCAGAATACAGTAACATTACGCACTTACATCTAGGTGCACATTGACGAACCAGAGGCAGGCAAAGTTGAACAGGTGGCTACCCCTACGGAATGCCTCGTAATCAAATTTTTGGGGTGGTACCTAAAATGCAAACATTTAACCTTAAAAAAAATCTACTCTTCTTGTCTTTTCATGCATTTGAGCCGAAAGCTCTCATGATGTTTTCTTCACAAGCTTTTCTTACGTACTTTCTCTTGCTGTGTAAAAAAAAAGCAGAAGTTGCTTAAATATTCAAGTTTTGAATAGTTGAGCAAAGAGGATGCCGACAAAAGAGTAACAAAAAGGACTGAAGCACTTGTACTGTCCTTTTCATGTCTCCAGTTGTCTGCAAGTATTTTTTAACCATAAAGCTTCTTTTCTGCAAGTTGCATTTCTGGTGGCTGCCTTGCATCTCATCATTAGAACTGCTTAAGTCTCTACTGTGACTAAACATTTTTTTGTGACTTGACTTGATTTCTTTACAACTTTTAACACATAAGCAAAATTTATGCACGCTATTAGCATTGTAGTACTTCCCTGGTTAGTTGCACACGACGCAGTTATTGTTACAGGGGATAACCTTGATGAATCTAGCCAAAAAAGAGTCGCACAAGGAGGGGTTGTCCATCTTCAGTGCCAAAACTGCGCTCTTTACATGTTGAGCATGTTTCACTTGTTTAATGTTAACATTGTCCCTGGTCAGGTGGCGATGGTTACATTTATGTATCAAGAAGTTTTTCTGGCTTCACAGCTGTCGCAGCAGGTTGCCATTGTAGTTACTTTTGTAGTTGCAAGGCCAGGTTTTCATTCTTAAGGGATTGTACAACTCATTGTGAAGCCTTTATCCGATTTACTTGCGGCAACAGACTAAGGAAAGTCTGGTGCCGGGCCTCTTGGTACGTAGCTTGCAAGATCGACAAACCCAACCTTCAAAGATGCGTGCAAAAGAAGAGAAGTTTAGATGATCACACAACTCTGCTTTCAAAGATACGTACACAAGAAGTTTTGGTGAACACACATGCTGGGTGTGTGTGGTCGTCTAAACTTCTATTCTTGTGCACGTGTCTTTGAAGGCTGGGTTCGCCAATTTTCTAGTGAACGTAGTTGCTTCTTTAATGTGGGTTAAAGGGACACTAAAGGCAACTATTAAGTCGACGTCGATTGTTGAAATAGCGGTCCAGAAACCTCGTAGTGTTACATCGGGTTATCACACTTCAAATTACTCGCCTCAAGAAGCGGACCCACCAGACCGATTCACGTCACTGTTGCCGTGCACAATGTTGCCCAGCCTTAATGCGCTAGCAGCAACAGACTGAAAGCAGCGGGCGCCACAGCAGCAACAACAGCCATTGATCAATTTCCCGCCATTAGCTTCGAGATCGCAGACCGTTTTTTGTTTCAAATGCGCCCCTCTAGTTGGCACCACTTGTCCCGTGTAACCATGCGAAAATTAAATTTTTGAACCACTCGTGCTATTTCCCATAGTAACATCCGGCGGTTATTTTTTCTATGACTCAAACAGAAATGAACAAGAAGCATTTTATTGCGTCTCTTGATGTACGGAAGGCCCTTTATTTAGTGCAGTTAGATAGATTACTAGTGATTAATTGTAGGTGGTTCGTCTGATGTCATCGGGATCATTTTGAAAATGTCCTACTGTGGCGCTTGTGTTCTTGTGCATTTACCTTAATTTCTCAATAAGTAGTGCACTGTTGTTGATAATATTGTCACTTTAAATGCTGTCATACATTGAGGTTTCACTCTGACATAACTTGTTATTTGACTGTAGTGTCCCTTTAAGAGGCAACATAAACTAAAATGCACTACGTACATGCCATTTCACTTGAGAACTTTAACATCGTGTTTGACTAGAGACGCAATGTTTCTGTAGCTTGGCAACTTGATAATTTCTGATGTTGAGCATGTACTTCTGTTACTGACTTGCAATGGTACCATCTTAAGCGCTACTTGTGTAAAGTGGGGCTTTTGTTGGCAGTTAAAATGGTTTGTGATAAGGTTGTCACAAATATGAGAAGCAGTGAAAGAAGTGTTGTTAGCGGGCTGCAATTATGTTCTGCTCATCAGATCGAGAATGATCACATCTGTGATGCACACTGTTTTTACTTTGGAGTGCTAGCATTACTGACCAGCCTTTATTCAGGTAATCCGTTGATCTTTCCAAGACTTTAAGTGGCTGGATGCTAGTTATTTTCTCAAAGTATGCTTTACAGGGTTAATAATAAAGTCTCAATCTTTGTGATTGTGATATTTTACCAAGCAAGCAGGCTGGTCAAACTTTGATTTCTGTGTTTCAGTTAGATCGCTGAACCGGGTGGTGTTAGATGAATGCATCCGCTTTATAAATACATGTGCTTCTACTGTCATCACCTGCTTTGCAGTTTTATGGTTTCACTGCAGATGCTTTATTTTATCAACAGGATGCTCTGTACAAGCTGTGCACAATTTTTCATTCAGCATGTACCAAAGCACATTATCAGGTTTTATTTTGTTGGTGATAAGTTGGCAGACATTTTCTGAAAGGGTGATACCACAGTTCATCCACTTCAAGCACTTGTGCCTCAAGTTTCGTGCCAACAAAAAAATTATTGCAATATATTCTGTCCAGGCAGCACTTGGGGAAGGCTACACATGTCCACACTAGAGTTACATCGAATTCACAATAAATGTGCATCATCTTCTTATGGTGTACTGAAAAACCACCTAGGCGAGTAGCCATAGACTGAAAGGCTTTTTTTTTTCTTTGTATCTGCCTGACTAAGATTTGTTTGCTTTTAAAATACTTTTTGTGCCAAAGCATTCATAGCTACTCAAACTCTGAAAAAGGCAGTTAATCCAAACTTGAGATTGGGTGAAATAATTTGACACTGATATCAAGCTTCATTGGTTCCTAATGCACTTATTCTTAACTTGTTCTATCTAGGTCATTTAAGAGAATTTGCTGGTTTTGTATTATAGCTATTTTGTTAATTTCTGTCAGTGCAACTAATAGAAGTGTAGTCAGTAGTGAGCAGGATAAAAAGAAGCAGTAATACTTTCGAACATAGGACTCGCATATATTGGACGCCGTTTTAATTTATAAGAGGACTGTGCACACAGCATTTAAACTACAAAAGGGGAACACACAGTCACATTTGTGCAGTGTGTCGGGCATGTGTCTATAAGTGCTCCCAGAAATTGTTGCCCCGGGAGGAATTGCAACATGTTTTGGTTGTTGCTGTGTACGTATGACGTTTCTGACATTGAATTGTTGCCCCGGGAGGAGTTGCAACATGTTTTAGCTGTTGCTGTGTACGAATGCCGTTTCCAACATTGAAAACAAGTCTTTTAACCACGATGTCTGTTGCAGCTGCCAAAATTCTTTTCTGAAGCGCAAGCAGTTTAGTTGCGGAAAAGAGCTGGTGTGGAGTTGCTGTCCCTGTGTGAAAAATTGATGGTTTTTGTATGAAGCTTCACAGTCATGGCATTGCAGCCTGCCGACTGAGGTGCCAATACGTATGGTACGAGGGAGCTCTTGTTGTTGTTACTTGTCAGTCATCTTTATCTGTAACGTGTCAATGTTGTGTGCCTATGCAGTGTCTTCCTTGTATCGTGATAGAGAAACAAAAAGGCAGCTTAGCACTAGGCAAGATAAGAGTTGTAGTGTTACGCCTAGGCTTTCTAGTTGTAGTTGCAATCAGTACCTGTTCATTGTTGCTGCTGTGCCAATGGTGTTCTAGTGGAACTAGGACTTGTTAATGTGCAAAAACTTCATGTACCCGGTAGCATGTTGCTTGGCTGCTGCTAGCTAGTTCAGACTGCATGTTTTACATTTGTAGGCCAGTTGGCGAAATGTTTGCCTGGAGCTGTTCGTTGGGAAGTTTGCAGTTGGCTTTACAAAGCGACAAGCTTGGCATATTGGTGCCAGTTCTTCCAAGCAGGCACCATGCCACAGCTTCAGCCTCGAGAATGTATTGTCACATGCCAATGTTAGTCTTAAACTGTCCATTCTTTATGCAGGAGCCAATTTTACAAGCATGCCATAATGTAACATAGTATATTTAAGTTTATCAATGTTGTGTAATATAAGCTAGTCATGTGTTTTATAGGCATTTGTTTTTCTATTGCAGTTGGTCTTATGCCTTGTATCTTGTATGAGCATTCCTATTTTGAATGCTTTTGTACAATAAAGCTTCTGCAAGACAATGCGTGTGTTGACTTCATTTATGAAGCCTGCTGATGTGGTGATAATTGCATATTTCTGAACGCTAGGTGTGACGTAAAGCATGAATGAAAAATAGATGTTGAACACTGGTTGCGATACCTAAGTAGTCGTTACAGTTCCTATTGTGGCACATTCATTTCTGTTTGCAAATGTTTATCGTGGTGCAGTTAGTGAAATTATGAAGTAATCAAGACAGAACATTGATTGACATAACTACGAAGAATCGGCACTGCTAGAAGCACCTTACTTTTGTACATGTGTGTACTATCTGCGTTCAATGAAACCTGAAAACCGGCAAGCCTTCGCGATGGTATAGTGCGTGCTCTCTAGTTATCACCATCGGCTGCTGCGCACATCCTGTTTAGCAGCTCCACGCATAAAATGGCGATAAGTGGACGGCGTGCACTCAGACTCTGGAAACCTGGAAAACAGGCACAGTATTAAGGGGACTCTAAAGGCAAATATTACGTCGTTGTTGATGGCGGAAATATCGATCCAGAAACCTCTTAGTGCTACTTTTGTGCCAAGGAGATACTCATTTTGAAACAATATTATGTTTTTGTGGTCTGCATAGCGTTAGCACACTTCAAGTCACACGCCTGATAACGGGCCTCTCTGATGTAGCAGTTGCCTTGCCAGATGTTGCCTGCCTATACTGCGTGGCCGCCAACATACACAAAGGGTTGTAAGAATGCAGGGCTACTAGACAACGGTGTCGACATGTCGTGATTCTTTGTGCAACCAGTCATAGACGCACTTACATTTGCCTAGAAATTTTGAGGAAAAAAAGAATGATTGAAAATGCAACTTATTTGTAATTATGTCGCTGCAATGCATTCACACCAGAAGTAAAATGCGCGATGTTTCCACAATCAAAATATTTTACTTGCCTGGTTCAAAAGGGCTCCACTAGACGGCCCCACTGATCCAGCCTAACCAGGTGAAAACTAACTTTTGAACCAGCGACACCATTCCTCATGGTAACACTAAGCAGTTTTTTTTAATGCGAATGCATTTTTTAGTCCGCAACGTCGCTCTCACACCCTCTCCTGTAGCAACAGCTGCGGGTGCGCGCGCTCATCTTTGCCCCTAGCAACCAGAGCAAGTGGTGCGAGAGTGTAGGAGAGGGTAGGTGCAGTGCTCACCATTCACTCTCTCTCCTCCCTGCGCCCCAATTTCCTGTTCACTCGCGCCTCTTGACTGTTCCCTGGCTGGGCGCCTCTCAAGAACATCCAAAAATGTGTGATCGAGATGCCGCTGTGAAACCCCAATGCCAAGCTGACAACGCTGTTTGTTTTGTTCACTTCATAGTTTTTTAACCTTGCACACTAGCTATTAGATCTGGAAATGCATACCCCGTTTATTGCGACAGAAAAACGCCACGTGCAGCTAAAAAACTTGCTCTTCTAACGCTGGGTTCTCACGTGCAAAACACCGATATGGATGCTACGCAATGCATTCGCATTCCCTCGCGATTCCCTTCGGGAAGGTGGGGGCATTTTTTTTCCATGACTAAGCATAAACGGAGAACCAACATTTTGTTTCGAGTTGATATACATAGAAAGTTTTCTTTTTGCAACTGGTTTGATTATTAGTGGTTATTTGTAGTGGGACTCTTTAAAGTCATTGGTATCATTTGAAAATGTCCCATTCGTGGTACGTATTGTGTCTTACATTTACCTTGGTGTCTTGATAAGTACAGCGCTGTTGTTAATAACGAGGTTTTAGACATTTTGTTTCACTCTGACATGAATTATTTGCTTTTGCATCCTTTTAAAGTGTGACGTGAGCAATTTTGAAGTGTAAGAAACCGTGTTTGCTTGCCAATAATAACCGCTATCAGACATGATTTATAATCCTTAGCCAGTGGATTGGCTTTACTACATGTTGCTAGCTGTAGTTGCTAAATAACGAACATGACTGAATACCATTCACAAATAATCTATCTAAGATACGCAAAGGCAAGATTAGTACTTATGCTCCACAGGCCTCCAGCAATAGTTGGAAATTTCGAGATTTCTTGATGCATTCGTAATGTTAAGGTCTTGTTAAGTAATGTTAAGGTCTTGAGGCAGATAACAAAAAAAAAATTGATCACAATGTATTAGCAGGTCAGGTCACACTGGTCACTTTATTCGCACACTTCGTACAGAATAAAAAATACTACTGGGCTCAGGTTGACAATTTGCAGGGAAATCTGGGAAGGAATGAAGTCCTCTTATCTGCAAAGCAAAAGATTAAAGTGATATAGGGTGAAACGATTTGTGAATCGTATCATTTGTAAATGGGTGCAGGGAGTTCCTTCCGACACATACCTCTTGGCTAAGGCGATTCCAAGACCGACAAGCCCGCTAACAGCAAGAGCAGCACCACCAACAATAGCCATGCCTTTTATTCCCTCTGGAATAAGTAATGCTTATAAGAGCTATTCACAAGTAGCTAAGATATTCTACTGAAAGCATGAGTGCCTAGCTAAGGCCTTGGCCGCTGACAATCACTTTATGGTTATAAGCAATACAATACAAAATAAACAGATTGATTGATTGATATGTGGGGTTTAACGTCCCAAAACCACTATATGATGAGAGACGCCGTGGTGGAGGGCTCCGGAAATTTAGACCACCTGGGGTTCTTTAACGTGCACCTAAATCTAAGCACACGGGCCTACAACATTTCCGCCTCCATCAGAAATGCAGCCGCCGCAGCCGGGATGCGAACCCGCGCCTTGCGGGTCAGCAGCCGAGTACCTTAGCCACTAGACCACCGCGGCGGGGCACAAAATAAACAGTAAGCTTTTTGCATAGAGGGACAGGAACATGCCTAAGTAATATTGAGGGTTAAGTCTGAGTGATTTTTCACATCGTGTTATCAATACTTAAGAATAACTACACGTTTTAAAACAAGCTGGGTTTAGTAGGAAAAGCCCCTATGATGTGATCGCTAAGACCTCGATATTCTATCACGCTCCAGAAGGAAACTAGAATCTTTGAGGATATAGCTAAGAGCCGTTAAGTTTTAATGTTTTGCACTTGGCTTCTAACATGTAAACTATGACACACAGTCTGTAAGAACACGTGCACCTGTAACATTAGCAAGAGGCTATGCATCCAGTGAGCCTAACCACTGAACACTGTATCAAATACTCAGGCTTATTCACTGAATCCCACGCAATAAACATAAATGTCTCTTTCATATCTTGCCATGACAGCAGACCTGTCAACACTTGATTTCGCCCCCCAAAAATATAAAAAAAGAATTTCAGCCACAAAACAGAGCTTCTCAATAAAAAGCCTGAGAGCTATATACAAAGCTTACCTTTCTTCATGCGATTTTTTATAGTTGCTTCAAGTTCCTGTGCTTGCCTGTTGGCTGGCTCAACATGAAGGAATGCCTTGATGAATTTTAACGCCTTTGAGTATTCCTGAAGATCAAAGGATTGTTTACAAACAGTGAAAATTCTAGACAGTAACATGCTCCTGTAATGCTTATTCAACATAATACATATAGGACTAGTGACAAGCTTTTACTATTAACTTGACAACAAGCATGCAAGAAGCTTCATTTAATATTTCTTTCCCATTCGTGGTGAAGTGGATTTCTCTGGCATAAGCAAGGAACATTTGTTAGTAAGTAAAGCTATGTATTATGAGACCACGCGGTGATCGGCGCACCACCAATTGGCGAGCACTAGATTAGAGAGCAATGCATCATAAAGACATTTCCTTGCATATCAAAATGTCTTAGCACTAAGTAATCGCGAGACCCACTGTCAGCCTTGTGCTCCACTTTTCAAACATTTAAGTTACACATCATGTAAAGAACTGGCCACTCTCTACCTATAACAAAAAAGTGATGTTGCTAGTTGCAAAGCTTTCGAGTACATTTCTGCTATAGATTGCCAACAGACCTTAAGCTTGGTGCTCCCGACAGCCAGGTAGAAAAGGTAATCTCGCTTGGCTTCTGCATTGCCATGGTGAAACAAGTCTGTTGAATCAAACACATGGTTGTAAGGAAAAACGAAGCATCAGAAGTAGGCCGTCAAAAAAGGATGAAATAAAAAATTTAGGCGTGCCGTTGAGTAGTCTATGTAACGGTAATTAAAAAATATACTGTGTGCTTAACTTTGAACAGTGAAGTTGGCTTAAGCTAAACTTGACAAGATGGGAAGAACTACTGCAATGCTCAATTACGGTAGCACCAACAGTTGCATGCACTGGTAAGGGTCCATGATTGTGCAACGATGCTTGTCGTCGTGTCTTCTTTGGCAGTGCTTCATGGCTTTGTGTTGCACCGTTGCATATTATTCCATTTTTCTGAAGTTTTCTTAATGCAAACAACAAAAAATGAACCATTGTTTCATTTGAAAAACATCAAGTGCTTTGCTGCGTTAACAAACTGGCACTGTACTCTTAAAAAAATCATCAGATGCAGCACCTCCAGGCTTATATTTCAAAATGGAGCAGTTGGTAGGAAAGTATGTGATGCGTGCATCTGTGAATCGCAAAAATATCTTTCTGTTATCGTTAAGAAGTACATACCTACATCTAATGCCTAGAAAAAGCTGTCACTTCGGGTAGTGTGTACCTCCTTTCTTCCTTCACTGCTTGCAACAGTGTGCACATAAGGATAGGAAACCCCACCCTGCTTCATGCACTTAATAATGCTCATCTTAATAAACTGCGAATTTTTCTTGATTTTGTTAATAGTACTCTCACGAAGAACAGAGTCTGAAACTAAGCAATGTGACTGCCACATAGTAGCCATATACTACACAGCACCAGAACCGCCTCTACTTCGTATTTTTGTAACTGCTTAGCATCACCGATTTAAAAGGTTGTGGGAGTGGTAACTTTTGTTATGTAGTATAAAGGCCCGCAGCTTATAACCTCCAGCAGTTTGTATGACATCATGCAAACACTGACTGCATGACATGTTAGCACCTTATAGTGGCAAGGAGCAGCACTATCGTAATGCTATGAGCTCGAGCACAAAGCACACTAATCACTTCAGAAGCGCACACACCATGAAAGGGTTAACATGGGTGCCTTAAAGAAAACCAAACAATGAGAATGGCCACACAAGCATAATTACGATCAATAAGCTAAAAATTTATTTTAATTTTTTTATTCTTACTGGATGCATTATTCTGCCAACAAACTATGACAAAAAAGTATTTTCTGTGCACAATAGGGCCAAATCTAAGCTAGGGTGTGCGGGCTTCAGAAGAGAATGGCATCTAAGACGATGCTTGCACTGCTAAATGTGTTGTTCACTTGTGTGCACTACAGTTAATCCCACCATCTCCTGCTATTATAAGGCGCTAACGTGCCGTATACATGGATTACATGGCACGGTGTTCCCACGACATTATTAAAAGCTTAGGAGGCCGTATTTATTACATTTTCGGTTTAAGTTATAACTAAAATTTGGCAGACGGAATGTTCTGTTTAAGCAAAGCTTTAAAACTCTACCTATTAACGTAGCACGCGGAAGGCCAGAATTGGTGTCTTTATTCCGATTATCCAGAATCACAGTTTAGGTGATTTTCTATTTATCCGAAGCAAGTGTCATTTTTAGTTGCAAACTTTGCATTAGAATTTAGCGCTCTATCTGAAGGGGACTTCAGTCTTTTGTCTAATAAGGAATGACAAAGGTTTTTTAAAGAAACAAATTTCGCGGAAAAAAAAATTTCATTCCCAAGTGGGCCAGGAATGCAAATATGTGAAAGAAGTTTCATAACTACCGCGCAAGCATTCATTCACGTGTGCTATTTTGCTTTCGCAAACACCGATACTCAATATACAAGCGATATATAGTCGACGATACACGATACAATATACAGTCGACGATACACGAAACGCTCTGCCGGTGACTCACGTTCCATCAACAGAACACCTCGACGTATGTCCGCCGGATACCTGCTTCTGACAAGGCACCAAGCATACTCGAACTGAGTTTTTGTGTCCACTTCTCCATTTTTCATTTCTTCGTGATACTGCTGTTCGTAATGCTGCGCAAGATCGGGGCGAAAGGGGCATGAAAAGCGAACAAACAAAACAAATTGCGCTCTATTGCGTCACAGCTTGGCCGACATACTTCAGTTTACATCGACTCGGATTCCGCAATGCTGACGCAACTCGGCCACGCGAAATGTCTCGCATGTCATCGAAACTAGGAGTCCAAACAAAGTGTTCAAACAGTAAGGTGAATTCTCTATGAGTGGTTGAGAAGTGCTCAATTGACGACGTCAGACACTACGAACATAACTTTTGAGCGAACATTTGCAAAGTGACGCAAACGTGACACGCGATTCACGCGAACATAGACGGAACTGGTAAAGGTTGATAGACATGACGAAATACAATATCTGTCCTTTTAGAAAAGCACATGACAAATAGTGAACGAAACGTTCTCGCGAAACGAGACGCAGCGTCGACAGTGTTCCAAGTTTACCGAGGAAAGCCACGAAAACAAGCTCACTTTCAGATCCGTCGCGCTCACGTAGTCTTCAAGGATCGACTCCATTTTGCACTGTAGTGTCGCATATGAGTCATACGACACCAATTGATTGCAAATATAAAGGCAAGCGACTTTTGACAACGTATAAGTACTCGGGCGACTCAACCTCAAGCGCTAACTGCAAGTCGCAACTACATGATGAGCAACATTGTTGCGATGACGATGATGGTGAATTGAAAAAAAAAAACAACTGCAAAATAAAAACTCGTCCGTTGCGCAATTGTAAAGATAATATTTAATACACAGTGTAATAAATACTTCTATACAATTTAACATATTGATTACTTTTTATGTTCTTATGCTAGAATTTCAGTTTCGGTTTCGGTAAGCCGTCAATGTTTCTGTCGCTTATTGTTTACATATAACTTTGGTTTGACACCACTGGTTTAATTTATTTCAACAAATAAATAAACCAACGAGTGTTATTTGTTTACGGCTATCGGTGGAGGGGTCAGAACCTCGGAGGAGCCGAAGTTCGTGTTTTTGTGATCGTGGTGCAGCAGCCATGGGGAGGATGAAAAGGCTGGGTCGAACTGGCCTCATTTTTCTTCCCTGCAATATTTGTAGAAAATTTTTACCCACACGGTGACATGAAACAGGGCTTCTTTCTCTGAGTTTTAATTCGAAGGTAAATTTGAAAGAACCGCGAAATGCAGGCGTGGAACTATATGTTTACAAAATGTACTGTGCTGCGATAAATAAAAATAAATAAATGAACGAATAAATAAATAAATAAACAAATTAAAAGTGACTGTGTTAGCATGAATTAGAAATCATATAGGTTGCAATTGTATTCACATTTGAATTAATTTCTAAATTCACAATTAGATTGTCCTATAGCAACGTGCTGGTAGACTGATTTTTGAAAAAAAAAAAACGTTGCAGTTAAAACGTAATCTAATTAAAGAGAGTTTTACGAAGTTCTTGGTCGAGCGAAAAAAATTCGATTCCCCCCAAAATACCTATGGGTTCAGTGTGTTAACAACTCGAATAAACTAATAATGGCCATGAAACCCGATTTAACGAAGTCTTTTGCTGAAATGACTGCGTGAAAAAGCGGCGAGTTCCTTCTTATTTTTGCCGAGACGCGTTTTATTAGAACATGCGCTCTAATGGTATCCTGTCAAAACATATAGGCTCTTATGTGTACTTTGATGACGCAGCACGTAGTGAACTGCGAATGTATGGAACAATGGACATTTGGATGGTGCTGGAGGCGGGAATGTGTTGCTCTGATTATTTCATAGTATTTGCGACCGACAGCTAGCTTGGCCTGCTCGCATAATTAATTACTGCTTTCGTTTTCCGCGTCATCGCATGTCACAGCCACACATGACCGTCTACCTAGCCGGCATTGCTCAGACAGAGGTCCCCCGTGAAAGCCTGCATGTGCGTCCTTTGGCCGCCCTGGCAGATTTTCCAGGCGCGCATTCGTGGGTTTCTGACAAAAACAGTGTCGTACGTGATAGATTTTGGATGTTTCTGAGTTACAATGTTATAACCCGAAGTACTGAAAAAGAAATGTCTTTTCTTTTTGATATTACGAAATTCCCAATTCAACGAAAAAAATTGGACGTGGTCATCACTTAATTTGTTAAATCGGGCTTTAACGTTATGACCAGTAGGCCTACTAGTCGTAAGTTACTAAGCCCGTTTCGATTTTACATAGCTGGGGAACCAAATATGAAAAAGAGAGACAGAGCAGGTGAGAAAAACACGATAAGGACTACATGGCGAACGCTATGAGAATATTCGTACGTGAAATATACGTTGGCTGAAAAAAAATATTCGTATTTTCGAATGGCACCGGACTTTGGGAACAATACCAATAAAGAGCTGTGGACCTAGAACATGATGATTTATGACATTGGTGCGTAATTCGACCAGCACGAGGCCAACTGATATATTAGTTGAGAGTCATTACTTTCTACAAACGATTGCACAGAAATGTTTGATGCCGGCCACGAATAGTGTATTCGAGTCCTTCACGTGTCTTAATTTGAGCGAATGTTTTGCCGTCGAGTGCTTTAGAATTAAGGCCAAACTCCATAAGCGCGAAAATGCACGCGACAGCGACGAGCGACGCTATGAGCGACGAAACAGGGCCGTCGCGCGACGTGTCGCGTGCTCATTTTTGCGCGATCGCTCGGTTCTCCAGATTTGGAAACCGTCGCTCATCGCCCGGAAGTGCTGGGCTCAAGCAGCCAATAGCGAAAAACCGGAAAAGACGAAGACTACATAGGTGCACGTGACCCTGCCCGAGTCACGTATGCGCAACAAGAAATAACGCAATTTTTAATACGCATGCGCATATAAAAAAGTGCTGCAAGGCAATAATAAACACTTTCCGTTTCATTATACAACAATATATCTTATTTTTAAATTGGAAACCGCTCGCTACGCGGTTTTCTTGGTGCGAGTTGACGGCCTCATGCCAGCAACAGTGGAATTCGCTCGCCGAAGCCGTCGCGTGAATGAGGTTTGCCTGCGCTAGCGACTGATCGCGCGAAGACGATCTACGTCGCGTCGCTCGTCGCTGTCGCGTGCATTTTCGCGCTTATGGAGTTTGGGCCTTATACGGATGGGGTTTCGTGCCGCCACACTTGGCTGTTCACTTTGCAGATTTGTATCTCCACCAACTAAATGATCAGCGTTATGGTACACGCATACACACGAAAACGGTTGGATCAATGCATTTGAATTTTCAAAAAAAATTATCACAAACTTTTAATTCACCCCTCGATATAAATAAATAAATAAATAAATAAATAAATAAATACATAAATGAATAAATAAAAGTTGGCAGATGCCACGTACCTTGGAATCGGCGTTATGCGAAGAATGCGGAGGGAAGGTGACCGTGTTGCATTTTTTTTTATCGAGTGACCCACCATGAAATGACGTTAAATATATGTACAAATGTTGCACGCACAGACGTACGTCAAACAGTTGCAGATGTTTATATAACCAGTTGTTCGCACTTGCTAAACGATGTCAACTGGAACATGCGTATATTAGCAATACCTGAAGCTGATATGAAGCGCTTGATGCTCGCGAACATGCTGGCCCTGGACAATGGCACATAAACCAACTTCAGTGCATGGTAACTAACCACAATTGACGTTAACCCGACGTGACGGTTGTATCAAGTTAAGAAGCGCATATGTAATGTTTCTAAAATTGGGTAGGCAGCACTGCAACCACTCTGACATTTCACGAAGATTAGCGTCCATTTGAAAAGTATAGTTCCGAGACCGGGCGTAGCTCTATGGTAGAATGGTTGACTGCCATGCAGAATGCTTGGGTTGCGATTCCTGCTGGGACCCTGAAATTTATTCTTTGCATTCGTCGGGGCGAAGGGGGGTAAACGCTGCTTATGTCAGGTTTTTCTTAGAACTGACAGATTCTATGCCTTCGTTGGGTCGGCGCTACTGATGTCGGGTATTGCTTAACGCTTACGCGTTAAAATTGCCCATGTACGTTCTCGTCATTTTTGGGTAAATACTAGGTGTCCATCACCTGTGGCACATACCCGCCCGTGGTTATGTGCCGCTGTCTGGCTGGACGTGTTTGACAACGTACGCGACGGGATTGTGACGTTAATAATGTCATGGCCAGCGCATCGTATTCGTCAAACCATCTTAGCCTTCCATAATTTTGGCTCACGCCAAGTTAAGGGGGTGACTGCGAGGGCACCCAAACGTAAGCGGCTAGATAAGTGTATACGCTCAAAGTCGCCGAAGTTTGCTAAGAAATGCTTTGCATTTGATAAATAAATAAATAAATAAATAAATAAATAAATAAATAAAAACATTAGTTCAGAAGCCTAAGTTGGCACTGCCCAGATGCCTAATGTTGATTGATTGATTGATATGTGGGGTTTAACGTCCCAAAACCACCATGTGATTATGAGAGACGCCGTAAGGGCTCCGGAAATTTCGACCACATCGGGTTCTTTAACGTGCACCCAAATCTGAGCACACAGGCCTACAGCATTTCCGCCTCCATCGGAAATGCAGCCGCCGCAGCCGGGATTCGATCCCGCGACTTTCGGGTCAGCACAGCTGGGTACCTTAGCCAGACCACCGCGGCGGCGCCCAGATGCCTAATGTAAGATCCTCGTTGTGCACATCCGATGCACCAGCTGACGTTTTCTGGGCTCGACTGCTGACGCAAAGGTTGCGGAATCGAATCCCGACAGCTGCGGCCGCATTTTCGATTGAGGCGAAAATACTTGATGGTCATGTTCTTAGATTTAGGTGGACGTTAAAGAACCCAAGGAGGTGGAATTTTTCAGAGCCCTCCACTAACGCTTCGCTCATAATCATATCAGAGAAATGACTCTGGTCGTATTGCGGTTATCGGGCGTCAAAGCTTAGTAGTTATCTTCATTACTTCCGATGCTCAGCGATGAAGGACAAGAACCAACAGAAAAAAATTCAGTCGTTTTGACTCCCTCACGCCGTCTGCGCATGCTCAGCGTCCTGAGCGCACGTGTACTAGGACGCATTTAGCAGCGTATGCATGGGGTTTTCTTAACAGCCAGCCGAGAGCGTTATGCTCCATGTGCTGCGCTAGCCTGCTGGATGAAATAAATAAACAAACAACTAAACGATACGGAGTCACAACTGGCACATAGAAATGATGCGACGACGGGTTGTACGCGCACCCACTTAATGATAGGTCCACTCGATTCAAAGCTGCGGAACCAATTACGACGCGGTTTTTTTGTCCGTACACGCGAATACAGCCCGCACTATAGGCTGGGGGATTACGCGATCGTGTGGGGCCCATTTAACGTCGTTTAGTCGAATCGCGATGCGCATATGCCACCGCGGGCGCTCTCGATTGCCGGTATGGCTCTCGGTATGAAGCGAATAAACATAAAGAAAAAAAAGAGGCAGGAAGTCACGGTGTAGAGAGGTGTTGCCAAGCTCAGTGGAGCCGCGCGGAGAGCAACAGAACGGGCAGCGGTGGTCAGCGGGCCATGACGACCGTACTGCGTGTGGTTTGTAACGCCGGGTCATTTAAATCGGCCTTACGTACCGGGTGGCAGGCATTCTTCGGTGCGGGATGTCGGGAGGATATGCGGGTCTTCTTGTCGCTGTGATGCTCGCATGCGATGTGTGGGTGAAAGCCAGTTTCAGCATCGCACGTTTTCCATCGCGTGCAGCGCACATGGCGCGATCGCTTCGACGTTCTGCCGTGCGGACAAGTAAGATTGATGGCGCGTCATCGGGTGGCCCATTTGTGACGGACGTGTACGCTCGCTACAGATAGATTTGTTTAACTTTGCTAGGATAGTATATAGGTTGTTTTTATCGCAGCGTAACGCACTGAACAGTTTAGAGTTGCTACAATTAAAAAAAGAAACGACAGGAAGGGAAAGATGGATAAACTTGAGATGAAAAAAATCCAGGAGCAAGGGTTGTGTCGAGCCGACATATCCACAAGCGGACTTGTCTTCCTCAAGGCTGGAACAGAACTGTCTTCCTCAAGGCTGGATTTTTTCATAGTTGCTACAAATTACCTTGCAGGAAAGAAACAGCTTGAAAGCTGCGCACCAGTGAATGAACACGCGACGCAGAGCTCGTGTTGTGCGCAGATTTTCATGTTGCACTTCTTTGCGCAGTTAATTTTTTTTATTCAAGAGCATTAAACTGTATAATGTCCGCGTCGGCCGTGGCTTTCTTATGCAGCCTGACCAGAAGGCCTTTTTGAGCTACGTCATGCCGTAATCTTTCGGGCTGATGGATGCTTTCTTCCCGACGTAATTGTCATCGCAATGAACAGCAGGACTAAGCGCCCATTTAGTTAGTGGTGAAATATTGTACTCCGTAGGGACTTTTCTTTATTACACACAGAAAAAGCACCAGTACGAAGGCTGGTTGCGCTGGCTTCGAGGAGGTTGGCGGGAATCTCTCCAGACGCCCTGGATGAGCCGGCGTCACTCTTCTGGCTCGGAGGCACGCAGGAGGTGATAAGGCCTACAAGCACCCCGAATTCTGCGATAAGGCGTGTTCTCACTATACCAGGGAAACAAGCGGAAGTGAAAGCGGCCGCGTGCCCAGCCAGCACAATTACACGGTTGGCGGCGATTCGACGACAAAAAGACCCGAACATGCGGGTTGTGCCGCTGAGTGGCGTCGATCATCTGACCGCACCTCCTCCTCCGCCTCTTCGCTTGTTCTTTCTCGTCGCCCCAAAACTGTAAGCGCCTGAGGCTGTGCGTTGTGCAGTGACGCGTAAGAGCCGCCAAGTCCGCATCTGCTGCCTGCGGCGCTTGGTTTTTAATACATAGAGAAAGAAGAGAGAGTCTAAAAAAAAAAAAGACGCGGACGTCAGGAAAGAACACAAGACAAAAAGAAAGCAATGTAAGAAAAGGCCGTAAGGCAAAAGGGCGAACGAACAAAAAGAAAATTAATAACTGCTTAGAAGTGTAGAAGGGATATGAAAGCACGAAGGAAGCCAACAACGCAGTTTGCGCAGCGAGTATCAATCGAACAACCGTGGGGCGGCGCTACGGTTCATCACCTCGCTGTTCCATCCGCGGCTAGACCGCCCTCGTTGCTCGTCACGCCTGGTGCGGTTTTCCAGGTGGGTGGCGCGGGCACGCTATAGTGGCGAAAAAAGAAACGGGGAGCGTAGCGGTAAAAGAAGACTACTGGTTTAGGCACCGGCCGAGTAACGTGTGTGCCTTGTGGGAAGGCGCAAATCGATACGGAAGTCGAGGCAAGGCGGGATCGGAACGCGATCGCTACGAGCCGAAAAACAAAAAAAGTTTATGCACATGTTAGGTGCTACAGGAAGTTCTGTTGTAGAGAGATCAAGGGCGAAAAAAAAATAATTTAGACTACTTCGCGCTATAGTAGTACCAAGCGCGAAGTAAGCGTGCGGAGCTGGGCAGCCTTCTTAGTTTCTTCTCGGTTTTGTCTTTCTTTCCTACTCTCTGCCTTTCTTTTTCACTTTTGCGTTTCTTGTCTTTTTTTTCTCTCTTTATGTCAAGTTACTTCTATTTTTCTTCATAATTTTCTCTTTCTTTCCTTTTTCCGTCTATTTCTCTCTTGCTTCCTTCTTTTTTCCTCTATCTTTACACGCGGTATGGCCAGCGTTATACGCCAAGCGATGGCACCACACGACAGCACACGACAGACCCGAAGTGCTCGGCACTTGATATCATCATCAAGGCGTTCCAAGACCGAGAGAAAGACGCGAGCGCGCGCTCGACATGCTACAGATGTTTTGCCTGCCTTACGCCACGATGCCAGAATACGACCGTATAAGACTGCCCACGTCCCCTAAACTGCTCCGCCGTTGAAATAGCTGCGCCGTTTTAGATGCGGAGCATCTAATACTCGAGGCTTGTAGTGCGGCGCCGTCCGCAAGCTTCCTCCTCCTTCTTCCACCATCTGTGCATCCCTTCCTCCTCTACACACCGCGTGCGCTTCTCCTCTTCACGAACATTCGCTAGCTGTATAATGTAGCGCGCATGCGCCGTCACGCTTCGAGAACATCGGCAGCTGACGCGCGCGCATGCGCCGTCGCGCTTCGAGAACATCGGCAGCTGACGCGCGCGCATGCGCCGTTGCGCTTCTCCCCCTTCTCGAACATTCGACAGCTGACGCGCGCATGCACCGTCACCCACCATCTGTGCCGCGCGCGCTTCTCCCCTTCCAGAACATTCTACAATTCTCCTGATTCTCCAGTGGACGCGCATGCGCCGTCGCGCTTCGAGAACATTCAACAGCTGACAGTGCATGCGCCGTCGCGCTGTATATATACTCAAGGTCGGCGCTCGCTCGCTCAGTTGCCGCTCGTCGGTTGGTTTGTACGGCGCGTCGACGTCCAAGGTCGCGGTGAAATGAATTCCAACGAATCCACAAACACAATGATCGGCGTCCCTTCGACCAGCGCCGCCCTTTCGCATACGTGTGTACGTGTTCACTCATTTAACACCCCCTCCTACAACCACGTTAACCAATTTAGCCATCGACCCAAGTAAGTCGCAATTTAACACCCCATTTCACAACCACGTTAACCAATTTAGCCATCGACCCAAGTAAGTCGCACTTTAACACCCCGTTAACCAATTATATGCTCCGCATCCTCCTCAGTGTTCCCCCGAGGTAAGCTGCGGGCAATTTTTTTGAGCGACATCGCATCATGCGCACAATAAATGTACAGAGGCATCGTTAAAAAACGCAAATTGATAGCTCTAGCAATAACTATTAGGCACATGATATGCAATTCACCCTCCTCCCTATAAAAAGTAACGAAAGCGATGTTCTAAATGGACTAGTTCTTGGGTCAGTTCCGAACACAAACCAATGAGATATGTTGTTTCATGTTCTGAACCCCTACATAGAGTGCGCGATGAAGCTTGACGATTATGAAAGTGCAAATGTTGCAGAGGCGAGACGAGACAAGTGCGTTCTGTACGAATGAAAGCTGGATTCCTGTTTTTTTTATTATTCTGTTTATTACTACTGCGCGCGCCTTCAGTGCTCGCAGTCTTATTCTTTCCGTTGTATTTTATGGCTTTTAACAGCTTCTGGGCAGAAACAATAGTTATTTCCTTCATTTTTAGCGGACCACTGGTAAGTAGTGGGATTTATCCAATTTATTTATTTATTTATTTTATTTATACATACTGTCAATCACAGAGGAATTATAACAGGTGGACAATCTAAGGCAGTGATTAAGTACAGTGAATAAAAAGAAAAAAATATCAAGAAAAAAATAACAAAACAACAACAACAAAAAGACATATAAGCACATTTGTCAAAGTACAATCATATTGACACTTTACTTAAATAACAAGAAAGATCACATAGCACCATATTATGTTTGCGAGGCTATCAAGTCACTTTCTACGAGTTTTGAGAAAGTGGCTAAGGATGTGCTACTGGTAATGGAGGGGGACAGGTTATTCCATTCTCTGATCGCAAGCGGGAAGAACGAGAATTTGAAGGCATCCGTGTGAAATCTGTAAGGGGCAAGGTTATGAGAGTAATTGATATTGATTGATATGTGGGGTTTAACGTCCCAAAACCACTATATGATTATGAGAGACGCCGTAGTGGAGGGCTCCGGAAATTTAGACCACCTGGGGTTCTTTAACGTGCACCCAAATCTGAGCACACGGGCCTACAACATTTCTGCCTCCATCGGAAATGCAGCCGCCGCAGCCGGGATTCGAACCCGCGCCCTGCGGGTCAGCAGCCGAAGTACATTAGCCACTAGACCACCGCGGCGGGGCAAGGTAATGAGAGTATTTGTGGCGGGTAGTTCTAGCTGCGGTCAGCTTTATGTAGTGGGACTTGTCTTTGTTTAGGTAACCATGTAGCAGTTGGTTAACTGGCGGAACATGGGAGAGGCCTTTGCCCTGCAGTGGACGCAGTCAGGCTGATGATGATGATGATGTCACAGTTGGTACATCAGCTTTAAGCGTGCCAATATCGCCCGGTTTTTTATGGTTAGTAGTCCAGCCTTCTTAAGCAACTCCGTAGGTGAATCTGTTTGGTTAAATTTGTTAAAGATGACCCTAAGCGCTTTTCGTTGAACACCTTCGAGCTCGCTGGTTAGTTTTTTTTTTGTGTACGGGAACCAGGCAGTGTTTGCGCACTCCAAAATGGGTCGTATAAGTGTATTGTAGTGCAGTAACTAACTTTGTATGTGGTGGTGCTTGCTGTAATTGCCTTTTTATCAATAACAGTCTTTTCAGCGCAGATGATGTGATGTAATGAATATGAGCGTCCCATCGTAGGTCACGTGACAGAATGACCCCTAGATACTTATGTTTCGTGACTTTAGAAAGGGTAGCTGAATTGATGATGTAGTTGAAATTGGATGGATGCTTTTTTCTAGTTATGGATAAGAGCGTGAACTTTTCTTCATTGATGTTCATTTACCAATCACTGCACCAGGCTGAAATAGCGCTGTATTAAGGCGATATGGTCATCATGTGAGTAGATTTCTTTGTACAGGATGCAGTCATTTGCAAATGATCGATCTGCATCCAACATTAACAGATGAAGGAAGATCGTCCACATAAAGTAAGAATAATACCGGCGCCAAAACAGTGCCTTGCGGTACGCCAGAGGTCACCGGTACGATTGAAGATTGGACATGGTTTAATTCCACGAACTGCGACCTGTCTGTTAGGAAGTTAGTAATCCAGTCAAGAATTTGGCCCTTGCCTAGAAAAGGTTGGAGTTTCAAGATGAGTTTGCTGTGCGACACCCGATCAAATGATTTCGAGAAATCTAGCAGAATAAGATAAATTTGTTTTTGGCGATCGATGCTTAATGAGGCGTCATGGACCATTTCAATGAGTTCTGTTACAGTAGACATGCCCTAGCGGAAGCCGTGTTGAAAAGGGGCAGTATTTTGTGTTATTCAAGGTGTTTCGTTATGTGCTTTAAGATTATGTGTTCGAGCAGTTTACCAACCGTACATGTTAATGAGATGGGCTGATAATTGGAAGGTTCGTTTTTATTTCCGGACTTATGTATAGGAATCACTTTTGCTATTTTCAAATCCTTAGGTAGGGTACGCAACGACAATGACCGGCTAAAAAGCAGGCACAGGTATTTTGTATATCTCGGCATATCTTTTTAAAAACGCAGTTAGGTATGTTGTCTGGTCTGGAACTTTTTTTGCCATCCAACTTCAATAGTAAGTTGAAAACTCCCTCTTCTGACACGAACAATCGCTTAATAGATCTCTCGTCTCTAATTTCTACGTGAGGCTGTTTTCCGTCATCAACTGTAAAAATTGATTGGAAATAGCTATTTAATACGTTTAATTAATGTGACATATACCCGTGTTATTGTTCCTCAAATAGTTGGAACAACCCACCTCGGGGAACAGGCCATGAACCGGGTGGTTCCTTGCTTAAGAAATTAGTTCACTTTCTGAAGGAACGGGCACTTACTCGTAGAATAAACCGCGCTTCTTCGTTTTTTTGTGAACCAGTAGTGAAATGTGCGATTTACCAATTTCTGTGGCCCATACCCCTAAAATGAGCCACGTGATCAGCGTTACGTCAATATTGCGTGCGAAATACTCGACTAAGCACAGCTTTGTGGTTACAAAACGACAGCATAGAAATTGAGGCAGATAAATTTAACTGCAATAAAGAGCGACAAAACACGTAAGGGCGAAGTTTAGACCAAAACCACATGTACTAATAATCCTTTCCAGGGCAGCGCAATGAAGCAGCGGCAGGTAAAATTTTGTACTGATAGAGGGAAGGAAAAACGTTCCACAGCTCACGAGTAATCAGCGATGATGCACCTCGTCGCTTTACGAGCCCTGTGGTGCGGGAGACGAAGGAAAAAGCCTGTTGTGATGTCGTCCCCATGCGCATTTTGTCGGTGGCTGGACGCATTAGTAAGAAAGTATGAGGGGGGGGGGGGCGTTGGTGTCATAGTGATTAGGGCGCTGGCATTTGCTTCGCAAGGTCATTCGTTCGAGTATAGTAATATTGTGTTCAAGTAAGTAGCTTTCCTAGTTTAATATTTCGAAGCATAATTCCCGAACCAAACCGTACTTTTTAAAACAGTTTGCGGATATCCTTCCTGGTACTAAAGACATTTTCAGGGCTAAAGAAACGGACATCTTAAATGAAATAGAGCGTAAAAAATATACGAGTCATTAAAAAAGATGAAATCTTAAACAAAACGTCAGCGTTTTGTTTAAGATTTAAACAAACTTGGTTCAATAGGAAGTCGTTATGGATATTAATTGATGAGGAAGAGGCTCCTGAATGCATACACCAGCAACGGCAAACGTTCGCTAAGAAGTGCCAAAGTTGGCTAAGTTCTTTAACATTACATAGTTCATAGTTCGTTACATAGTTCTTTAACGTTACCTAACTGACTGTTAAAGTTAGCTACTGCTGCCTCAAAGTCGTCTAATGTATACAGGCTGGTTTTGCCAGTGCGACACGAGCAGGTAATGCTTCGCACACCCGATATTTCTTCCTGGGGAAGCTTGGCGTGAATTTTTTCAAACGCCTAAGTGTTTATATGGCTGCTCATCGAGAAAACTGTCACTTGGTGCGCCCGTTTTTTTGTCACGTAAGACGACTATCATGGTAAAAAAATGAGTTCATAAAATAAAATATCTTAGCTGTGCCGGGTTCTGAACTCAAGTCCCAGACGCTCGGAACACGGGTTTATTTATCATGAGCTACACAACTAGACTTACAGTATTTCAACACATCTGAACCACGTGAATGTGTTGCATCTGCTGCGCAAAACAAACGTAAAAGGTGAACACTGCCCACGTATGCTTCGTTTAATTCTGTGGTGGCGCAATAGGAGCCTTCTCTTACGAACGAAAGTGTAAAGCCTACAAAAAAGACTGGGCGCGTTCGGAAAACTTCCCACGTTTGGAAAATATATCAACAAACATGAGTTTCATGACTCGTAAGATGTGCTTTCCATCTGGTCTTTCCAAACTCTAATGAACGCTTGAAAGACGAAAGACATCGAACCAATGCCACCAAAAAACATGTTCCCCAAAAAGCCACAACCTGCAATAAAACCCGATGCTTACGCTTGTAACTGGAACAACTCTAGATTATGGGTAGATAAAACAAAAAAAGCCACTCTTAAACAATTGGTACATGTGGAGAACCAACGAAAACGGTTTGACCTTTTTGCCTAGTGATCACGCTCACTAGTTGTCACAAAGAAGGCGGCTTCGAATACTAGGCGCTTATAAAGTCACGGCACATCTCGAATCGATGCTCGTACCCACAGCTCCAACTTGCGATCATGACGCCCTCTTTAACACTGGGTAAGCGGAGAGGCGGAGAGAAGAAACTCATCGCGCATTGTCACCGTGTTGCCTTGGCTTATACTTGTACCTTTGCCCTTCACAACCACAACGACAGGAACACGCTTCACTTGTTCTCATTGCACGAGGTCTTCATACTGAACAACATGGTTACGACGAATGTTCGCTTCGAAAGCTGTGCACTTGGCGGCGCTGCCCCGCCGCGGTGGTCTAGTGGCTAAGGTACTCGGCTGATGACCCGCAGGGCGCGGGTTCGAATCCCGGCTGCGGCGGCTGCATTTCCGATGGAGGCGGAAATGTTGTAGGCCCGTGTGCTCAGATTTGGGTGCACGTTAAAGAACCCCAGGTGGTCTAAATTTCCGGAGCCCTCCACTACGGCGCCTCTCATAATCATATGGTGGTTTTGGGACGTTAAACCCCACATATCAATCAAATCACTTGCCGGCGCAATGAAATTGTTGCAGAAGCGGGCTTCTTCCCATAAAGGTTGATATTGCAGAGAAGCCAGACTTAAAGGCACTTGTTGCACACGTGCAGTTTAAAGCTCGCATGCGCAGCGGATTTCTATCTACCTTGTTGACCCGTGTAATGGTAGCACACGAGTACTGAGAGTCGTCATCACAAAATTACAGAATTAAAAATGAAAATATTGCATTGTGTTCAATGTCACGGTGCTGCGCGCGCGCGTATTTTTGCGCATGTTCGTGCTCTGCTCATCTTATTTCGCGCAGATTGACTATACGGTCCACGAACGTGCTCAAGAACCGACTGTAAACAGCGGCCGTGGTAGGAGAGATGAATAGCCGTGTTCGCGGCGTGAATCATTACACAAACGAACATCGCGTATCAAAGAATAAAATCGATTTCATGGCGGTGCGCGGGAGTGAAGAATTGATGCGAATTTAAGACTCACAGTTGTGAAAAAAAATAAGACCAAAAAGACTGGGTGCCATGAAGTGGCCCCATAGGATTGGAATCACGAAACGAACGTACCGACCTTACCCGAACATATTCGAGGTAAAACGCCTTAGATATGTTTATTCGTTTTGTTTTTATGTTGCTTCTTTTTTTCTGGTTTCTACCTATTCAACGCGTATTGCGCTTGGTCTTTTTGCTTTCCCCCCCCCACTTTTCTTCTCGCACACTCCCAAATATGATAATATGATGGGCCGTAATCTGATATAAATAATAAAAAATAATATTGTCCTACTGATAACTATAGATACTTGTACTTAATCACGTTCGTGAAGTTTTGTGACACTTCGTAGTTTGACGGGAATTCAACAATGGCATTGGGAAATCGTGCACGTGTTCTGCACTCCATGTCTTGTCTTATTCACACAATCGCAAATGTTTTTTTAAAGCGTAAATTAATCGGCATCAGATGAACAGGGGCCACGCCTAATTCCCATCACATTTCGTTGCTCGCCGTATACTGGCATTTCCAAACAGCGGTCAGCTTAAACCACTTTGAAAACCTGGCGTCTTTCGGTAATTTTATAATGCACTGACTATACTGTTTCGAGGTCGTGGCCACTGATGCCTTCATCATTGTGATTAGGACAATCGTTATACAGCTAGTATCTGTATTTTTTGGCTGGTCGAAACGAACAGCGGCCGCGTCTACAGTTTGGTGACCAAGCCCTCATTCAGCAAACAGGGCTTGTATTATTTATTTATTTATTACAGTACTGCCGGTCTGATCTTCAAACCTTAGACAGGAGTGGGTACAATGAGTACAAAAAGAAAAGGGTTACAATAAACACATATGAAGCATTGCGGCGGTAATAACAGCAAACGAAGAAGAGTACAACGAGTTAATACAAGCATAGAAGCAAGATATTTAAGTAACTAGTGAAAACATGAGTACGTAAACATATGAAAAAAAAGCGTCATGGTTCATGTAAAACTATGTCAGAGCTATGTCCCATGGACTGAAGCGCCTGTAGATAGGATGATAGCGACGGGCATTCCACCACAGCTGGAGGGAGGGAATTCCAATTGGTTGCAGTTCTCGGGAAAAAAGAATACTGGAAAATGTTGGTGTGACTAGAGAACTCGCTTACTTTTTTATTATGAAAGGACCGAGTAGACCGCCGGTGGGAGTCTTTTAGGTATGTATCCTTTTTTATGCCTAAGTGTCCATGAAAAAGAAGGTAAAATAGTTTCACTCGTTCGCGGTATCGGCGATTTGCTAATTTTTCCAGCTCAGCGGTTTCTAGAAGAGATGTTACTGATGCCTCCCAGCTGTATTGATTAAAGATGAACCTAACTGATTTTCGCTGTATTTTTTTCCAATATTGAAATGTTTCTTTTTGTTGATGGATCCCAAACAGCGGCACAATATTCCAGGAGTGGCCGAATAAATGTTTTATAGGCTAATATTTTAACTTCTGGAGAGGACTTACTCAAGCGCCTCCTTAAGTATCCGAGTTTTTTCATTGCCTTTCTGTGTATGTAGTCTATGTGGCCGTTCCATTTAAGATCGTGAGAAATGATTACTCCCAGATACTTATGGTTAGTTACTACTTCCAGAGGTTCATTATCGAAACAGTAAGAAAACGTTGAAGGGTGCTTTTTGCGACTAATTGTCATTGCAACAGTTTTCTTTTTTGTTGATGGTCATTCGCCAGTCTGTGCACCATGGATGTTTGTGTTCGGTCCAAAGAGATATTTAATGTTATCTGGTC
This sequence comes from Rhipicephalus annulatus, assembly GCA_013436015.1. Taxonomy (NCBI): domain Eukaryota; kingdom Metazoa; phylum Arthropoda; class Arachnida; order Ixodida; family Ixodidae; genus Rhipicephalus; species Rhipicephalus annulatus. The sequence continues at coordinate 217,286 of WOVY01011983.1, forward strand.
GTGGGGTGTGGTAATTTCACGGTATATAATACAATCATCATAAAAGAGCCTTACTTTAACGGGTATGTTCGGAACGATGTCATTGATGTATACAAGAAAAATAAAGGACCAAAAACAGAGCCCTGCGGGATACCCGAAAGGACTGGAATGGCACGCGAAGTTTCATTATAAATGGCCACGACTTGTCGTCTACATGAGAGGTAGGCTTCTATCCAAGCTAGTAATTTGGTGTTCTTGAGTATTGGTTCTAACTTCAATAATAATTTTCGATATGAGACTCGGTCGAATGCCTTTTCAAAGTCGAGAAGTATAATGTCGAGAAATATAATGTAATGTATAAGAGCAGACATTGAAGTTGGGCGTTCTAATAGCCTTAAACTTATGCACCAGTGAATTTTGTTGTTGTTCTCTCTGTGAACGTGTGACTTATGCAGCAGTAGTTGCGGTCGCAGAATGAAACTCCAGGCTTTCTGAAGCAAATGGCTCTCGCATTTTGCCAAAATTTCAGGAATCTTGGTCAGGCTGGGATTGCGCAATGCCTGATAAGTGCTAGGAACGGTGTTTTTCTTTTTTTCGCAATCTAGCAGTTGCGTAACTTTCTTCGTTGGACGAACTTGATACACGGGCGAGGCTCAAGGGCAGTTATAAGCCTAACTAATGCTTTCGCTGCTGGCGTATCCATGCGAAAATTTTATTTTGAATAAACATGCACTCAACAATAATTTAGCTACGGAGATTAAAGCTTCATTAAAAGTTCCCTTTTTGAAACACGTTTTAGCGTTTTATACGCCACGGGCGCTACACTATACCTTGCTCATTTTCTTCCTTACCGATTTGTGCCACGTGTGTGTGATTGAACACAGGCGTATATTTAATGTTCATTTGAACCATGACTACGGTGCATGCGCGTATTTTCAACAAGACTTTTTAAAGGATCGCACAGATTGCCATAAAATGTCATGAGTGTTCTATAAAGCTTGAATATTTGCAGGTCAACTCATGACATACGTTTCTTTTAGTCAGAGAAGCATAGACTTCAGCAAAGACATTCTTAAATTATTCTTGCTGGAAAGAAGATCGAGAATCGCAGTTAAATTTAAGCCCATATTCCGAGAGAAGCGCAATATGAAAATAACGAAGTTACAACGTAAGCTTCCTGGGAAACAAGGAATTAGGGGTTAGAGGACTCCGAAAGCAATACCAGTAAATGATATTATATAATACCATTTTTCTCCCCTTTGTAGCGGGTATTTTACTGCCGCCGTAACGGTAACATAATACCTGCCGCCCGCAGGCCGAAAGGGCCCACGTAGGTCTCTTTCACAACAGCCGCAATATGTTTTCCCAAAGTTTTTCCAATCTTACGCGAGGTAACCATTTTCCTTTCAGTCCCGGAACCCATTTAGTCTGCGATCACCCGCTTCTTCCGTGAGCTTGTTGTTGGGCAGCCGAAGATCGCGGCGAAGATATGGGGGCCCATAAAACCACCGTCGCAGGTCACACGCTCCATTAGCTACAGTGGGAGCCGTCTGCAGGCTAGCGTGCCTTAGCCGCTGCCAAATACCCGTAGCATTTCCGCGGGATACTGTCAGGCGCGCTTCCTCTGTCAGACCCGTCGCTCCGCACGCCGCCCAAAAGGGAAGATTAAAGGGGAGAATAAAAAAGAAGGGAAGACAAAGAAAGGGAATCTGACCGTAATATTTCCCGCGCGCACGCTCCCTACACCAATCCGAGAGATGAGATAAGAGATACTCGGGGCCGTGCCCCCCGTTGCCTCGGAGCGCCAGTGCGGTGTTCCTCGCTCGCTCCCACGGTCATCGGGAGTTCGACGGGCACGCCGCGCGCCTCCCGTAAAGAGGTTCCGTCGCGTGAGCGTGGCCGCAGCACCGTACGCACGCTGTCACGTCGATGGACGTGACGTCGGACGAGAGGTCGACGGCGGGCTCCTTCAGCAGTCGCAGCAACATCACCCCGGGTCTTTCCCGACACTCGACGCGAAATACGGTGGCGGGTTTGTACATTTATTTCCCTGTAGTCCTTCTGCTGGCTGTCCGGAACAGCGCTGGTGCGATCTTCTATTCCCCCCCCCCCTACCCCCTACATCCTCCCCTACTTAGTTGCTCCGCTATTTCCAACGCTTGCGGCCGCGACCGCGGACTGACTGCGGAGCCGTCACCTCATCTCGCTGCCACCGCAACGTCGACCATCGTGTTCCGCTTTACGAAGAGCGGGAAGAGCGGCACTGCAACGGAGCGGCAGTATGCGCTTTCCTCGTCACATGAAGGGGGGCACAAAACGGGCTCGTGTAGATGATAATACGTGGAACCATGCACTGTTATAAAGCAATAGGTGTTGTTGAGCAAAAAAAATAATTGTATGCAACCTTTCTTACACGCTGTAGACACGGTGAAGAAACCACACCCAAGCCGCGTATCACAGAAAAACAAAAAAAAAACAAAATCCCCACAACCGATTGAAGAATGCCTCATGATGGCGAACACGTATGCGTAGAACGAGTATGTGCGTAATAAATACCCACATAACTTCTCCACGGTGGCGGTAGCGAAACACATTTGGGCGCAACTATCAGAATGGTGTCATTGCAAGAAAAAATTACACCTATTTTGATGTTGGACAAATTGTTAGAGAAGGCTGGCTAATGGCTCTTCAAGACGGATTCCAGGGTTCGTTCAGCAGCGTATAGAATACCCTGTAGCGAAGCTCGCGTATTTAGCGATACTCATCTGTTCATCGCAATCCTTGTGATAATTAAAACCTGTCACATTGGTTAGGCCAGAACACAACAGACAGCACCGTTATAGAAACGTCACGGAAGAACATCACGAAAGAAATTAAGCACTTGACGCGTAATTTAATCAAATTTCTGCTTCTGACGACCTGATAGGCTCAATACTTAGGAGCCGAATTCATAACGCTCATTCTTAGGAAGTGCTTTTTTTTGGCATTGGCTAGTAACATGTGCTAGTAATATCCAGATTCTGAATTGGCTGGAATTTACGCTTAGCACTTGTTGCAGCTTCTATGGCCGCGAAGTTTGTAGTTTCACACCGCACATAGAACAAAGCTCCAGCTTCAGAGAAGTGGCTGCGCCTGTGTTCTCAAACAGATGAAATAAAGGACAGCGGGGAGGTCACAGGAACCGTTGGTAGCGGCACTTCCGCGTTTTGTGAAGAAGGTTTCCTCTGTATTTGCAATGTACGGTAGGTTATCGACGCACCACCGCTCCGTCACGCTGAAGCGCACCGCAGGAAGAGGGGGAGTTAGCATTAAATGAAAAGCCGCAATATGGAGGCTGACGGCACCCGTCGAGCCACGTGACAGGCCACGTGCCGCGCGTTCCCGCGTACTATTCGCCCTCTCTCCACATCTCATGTTATGCCTCGAGAGTCGATGTAAATGGCCATTCTCGGGGCGGGAGTTAGCGTAACACATAGGGGCTTTGGTGGGAAGGGGCTGTTGTGAGAACTAAGGGGGAGGGGGGGGAGGGTGATGCGAGTTTGAAGGCTGACTCGCGGGTCGGGCGCACGACGTGGCTTTTGTTCGGCGATGCTAATCTTGGCTACTTTGTGTCTCAAATTTGTGAGATTAGAAAATGATTATTGCCGAAAAAAAAAGCTGGGGAAAAGAGAACGGCGGGAAAGTCACCGAGTCGACAGCGGAGCGGGAAGGTGCGCTGTCGTGCTGGGAAGCCCCTGTGGCACAGAGTAGGCGCATCAAGTTGATCCTGTGAACTCCCGCATACTTGACGTCTGGTTTCGGTTAATGTTTGAGTATATTTTTTAGCACTCGCTCTTCATTTCTTTTTTTAGTGCTGTTCTTTCTTTCCTTTTTTTTGCGATGTCCTTATAATCAATGTGGCTTGTACTTTGCATTACATCTTTTCGTCCTTTGTTTCCCATCGCCCTTTGTTTCGCAATAATGAAACCTCATATAGATAAACAAAATCCATACCCGTTCATAATTCTTGAAATATGCATTCATTAGTTAACTCTTGTGCTTCGCCATTAATTTTTATGCTTTTAGAAACGTTTAGCTTCTATTTTACACACATTAAAACCGCCTGCCTTCTGGAGAATAAAGGCCTGACCACAATGCCGGAAAGTCGGGCAGGAATTGGAAAAGCCTGCGCGAAGCCGGACAAGGCTTGAAACAGCTAAACTGGGCAATTCCATAGACTAATATGGTCGTTTCTAGGCAGTTTCTAGGCCCCAGCGGTGACGAAGGTTATTTCCAGGTTGCTTCTAGGTCACCGCTTGGCTTTAGCGAGGTGATGCTAGCTCGTTTACACATTGATTATAAGCGCAGGGAGCTTCGAGATTAACCACAGACAGTCACATACATGACACGGATGTCCAAACTCCGAAGACAGAAACTCGCGCTGAAACCAAGTGTTCGCACATCTCGTATTGAGATCTATGGGCCCGTCGTCGTGGGCTTAGACTTTCCGTCACTTCGGGTCTTCCCGTAGCCGGCGTTGCGTTTCCCATTATCCAGTATCAGTATTCCCTCGTTGTGCGTACTCGGGGTCTTCGGTTCATCGCCGTCGCTTCTCAGCCATTTGTTGTTGGGGTAACTGTCGCCGTCATTTTTATTGGACCACTGGCGACTAGTGAGATATACGCGTTTTATGAGGTATTTATACCCGTTTATTATGATAGTTTTCCCGATAGGTCGTGGCACATACTCGTTTTATAATATGCGGTACCAAGTTCGGCTAGCCTTAACAGCTTCGGCGTTTAAAGGTAAGCGCATATACGCTTTTGATGCGTGCTGCGGGTAACTCTCGAATCACTTCTCTGCTTTCCATTCTCTTTCTCTCTCTCTTTTTCTTTTTCAGAGTAGAAAAAATTGGAAAACTAGATCAACGCTACATCAACAAACTCACCCAATGAGAAAATAAAATGCAATTGTTAACAAGGTAACCACATGTTTAGATAGCGAGCCTCAGAGTATACGTAATATAATGTTTAGGTAGTTTTTACTCTTAAACCGATTGAATCATAAGAACTCCTGCAGTGGTTGAAGAAAAAAAATGGAAAGCTGATTAACAAACGAAAGTACTTCAGCAGAAAGGAAAAACAAAGAAGTAATTGAGAACTGCGCCGTCAGTTGTTAAGGAGAACAGCGACATTCATCGCATATCGTGGTATCATGCTCTACACCTATAGATGCATTGCACGTGTAAACAATTTTTCTGTTCAAGTATCACATGGTTAACGAATGAGCATTGATAACTGATTGATATGTGGGGTTTAACGTCCCAAAACCACCACATAATTATGAGAGATGCCATAGTGGAGGGCTCCGGAAATTTTGACCACCAGGGGTTCTTTAACGTGCACCCAAATCTGAGCACACGGGCCTGCAGCATTATCGCCTCAATCAAAAATGCAGCCGCCCAGCTGGGATTCGATCCCGCGACCTGCGGGTCAGCAGCCGAGTACCTTAGCCACGAGATTACCACGGCGGGGCAACAACTGAGCATTGGTTACGGTAAATGAAAGAAATCCAGTGAAAGGTCTGGAGGATTTACACGTTACGAGAGGTGTTTGTTAAAGCAATATTTTTTTTGTATTACGAGCTTCTTTCGTGGTGATTACTCGATTACTTGCCAAGGCTTCCATAAGAAAGTAACGGAAACACGTACATAAAAAACAAACTAACAAAAAACAACAACCCACTGGGTCGTCGGTGTAAACTGAAGCGTATGCACGCAAGTCAATCAAACAGTCTGTAAAGCATCGTGCACTGACTCAACCTTTATTGTCACTGAGCGAACCTGATGCAAGAGGAAAGCGCACAAGACGAACAAAGAGAAAAGGCTTGACACACACGAGCACTGTGTGTGTCAAAACTGTACCATGCCATCGTTATACGCGCTTTTATCCTGTCAAAGCAACAAGCCCAAACAGCTACCCTATACTAAGTTAGCAATTAAAAAAATTTGACTTGCAATTTAAACATATTGAAGAAGTTCTTATTTTACACACTCTCAAAATATCATAATTGTGTCGGAGGCGTAAACTGCGACGCTTAACTGCTCGCCTGCCTCGACCATTAGCCTGTTCCCGTCTCTGCTACGTAAACATTCGACGGCTTTGATAGCCACGTTGTGTTATCGGTTGTCTCGGGGCACTGGATACGTGTGCCGCTTTTCGCCTTGTGGACACAGCGACAATGCGTGCCCATCTCGTAAAGACCGCGACAAGGACCACTAAAATATCGGCTTCCCCTGCTGAGAAGAGGCTCCCGCGCGCCACAGTATACGAGCCAATGGTCAAAGCCGATAATCCAGAGTAAACAAGCAGCAGGCACGTGACACACAATGGCTACTGCTGGCTCGGCTAGGCCCGACTCTCCCTCCGTAACCCGCCCCCTTTTGAGTGCTGTAGCTACTGCGCGCATGGCGCCCTCTGCCTTGGCGGCGCCTGCCGTGGCTTCGCGCCGAGCGCACGCAGCGGAAAGTGCTCAATCATTCGCGAGAGAGCGCTGCGGAGTAAGACATTTCTAGGTTTTTCCCAGCCCCCCACGGAGAAGAAGCCTGCACGGTCCCAAGAGCAGCCCGGTGGTCGTTATTTATTATGCGCAACGGCGGAGTGCTCCGGCTCGTCCCGACCCCTTGAGAGTCGCCGCCAAGTATTACGGCACACTCGCAAAAGGGCACGAGTGCGGCGCCTAGATAGTGCGCAGGAGGTGTTGTATAGCTTCTCTGGAGAGTACAGGCACGAGCCCTTGGGGCCGTACCGCCTTTTTTCGCGTGCATACGGGGCAGTCTCGGTCGATGCTCAGTGCATGAGGCGTTCTGGTTTCTGCATGCTTCTAGCGCGGTCGCGGCGCGCAGCCGAATTCATGCTCTCGTATAGGTGAGTCGCGTGTATGTGCGAATGCTACACTTCACGCTGGTCGGTCGTTGGGTACTGGTAGACAACGTTTCCGCATCATGGCGGTGATGACTACGTAACAACGTTGCGACACAAGCGGGATTTACAGCGGCAAACTGCGGTAAACGGTCGTGCGGGTCGGACAGGCGTACATGTGCCGGGAGAGGACATCCACAGCTTCGGCAGGGAAACAAATAGAGAATGGTCGTCAGCATGGCACGATGCGCTGTCCCTGTCGCCCACGGAAACCGGCCCATAAACGTTCCCGTTTATTTAAACCCTGCAGCTCAGTCAGTCGCTGTGGTTGGCGAACCGGGCGTGGGTGAGGGTTGAGTATATCGAAACCGCAGCGGTGAGAAAGCGGCACCCCGCTGCGTCGTTGTCGTGCTGCGCGTCGTATCAACGTTCCCGCGAAGGACATGTATAGTATTCAGGGCGGGTAAGGAGAGTGCGCCTCCTGTGGTGCGGACGTTTTTCAGGAAGGCGCGAAAGTCAGCTCCCGTATGGTTCGAAATTTCGCACTCGTGAACGCCACTTCTGACGCGCGCCGCGACACTGACGGGAGACCGCGCGGCGACTTGGCTTTTGCGAAGCAAACGAGGGCGCGGCACTCTCGCTGTTTCGGCCTCTTGCCGCTTCTTCAGATCGTCCCTAGAGGGCACTGATAATGAGCGTACAGTCGTGCTTGATCCTTTTTTTTCCCACGGCTGCGTGTGATGTTTGGTTCCTCGCTTCTTCGGAGTGGGCGGGTGGTTGAAGTGTAGGTTCTCGGGGCTCGCCGCGAATGTAGTTTTTTTTTTCTCCTGCTGCAAGGCACCGTGCAACAACAATGTCTACTACTACTACTACTACTACTACTACAACTACTATTACTACTACTGCTACTACTACAACTACTACTGCTACTACTACAACTACTATTACTACTACTACTACTACTACTACTACTACTACTACTACTACTACTACTACTACTACTACTACTACTACTACTACAGCCACCGCCACCACAACCACTTCACAACCTCCAATTTTTTTCATAAGACCCGTTGATAATATTATCATTTTTTCCCATTTTCGGCTATATGCTGGTATCCACCACCGGGCGCAGTGAGCGCCCTCTGCGATTTTTTAACGGAGACAACTCTAACGAACTGTGTTTATTTCATATTATAAGGAAGGAGGAAGAAAGTTTAAGCGGAAAGACAGGGAGGTTAGCCAGTTATTAGACCGGCTGGCTACCCTGTGCTGGGGAAAGGGGTAAGGGAAATGAAAGATGTTAAAAAGAAATGTTGCGAAGAGAGGAAAAAATTACAAAAAAAAAACTGCGACAGAGGAAAGGCAACATCAAAGAGTATAAGACACTAAAGTCTGTCTCTGAGGCCAGTTGTCCGCAAAAAGCGCAGCAAATCTTTCAAAGCCTTCTGGGCTGAGGATGGGCTCGGCCAATGACCCAGAATCCTTTGTTCCGACAAAGGCCGATCGTGTAGTCTATCCAGAGCTGCAGTGAGTTCTTGTCTTTGCACGTTGAAATGGGTACACTCACACAGAAGGTGCGCGATGGTTTCTTCGCAACTGCAGTAAGTGCATGTAGGACAGCATATCATACCTTGCCACTATCTCTACGGGCACTATCCGCAATGTGATCCCTATATATAAACTAGATTATGACCATACATGCTGTACCCATTCATGCACTATATGCCCTATAATGTATATAGTATTGCACATATTGCCTCTGATTAGTTTCTTCTTAATTTTATTCTTAATCTTGCTTTTTTGTGTGTTTATATTGTACATTACTGTTATGATGTTGGGGTAGCCGGCTATAACGTAGCACATACCTTCCCATGTTTCACCAGATATAAATAAAAAAAATCTTCGCTTGGTCAGTCGGAAACGCGCGGACGATGTGAAATCAGTTGATCGCGCATGATAGTCGTGCGAGACGAGACGGCACGAGCACGTGATTGCACGGCAAAGCAGGCTGGAAAACAATGTGGGACTGATATCGCTCGTATATCCGAAGCTTATTTCCTCATGACGTCATGCGAACAATACTGTCGACGTCGTAGATCGCTCCGCGAAGATGTGACACGCCGGGATATAGAATTATGCGTACGTTCTTTATATTTTCAGAGGTTGTTTAAGAACCCTTTCATATGTGCGCATTGCCTTATTTGTGAAAAATAAAAAAGAAACAGAAAACGCGTGTCTTAGACACCGCTTCACGACCCATCCGGTCGACGTTCCTGAGGAGAGGAGGCACTTGAGCGACTGCGAGGGCAAGGGCGGTATGCTGCTTGTACGCAGTCGGCGCGCTGCTCAACCGTCCATCTTCATTGCGACCAATCGAGGCTTCAAGAGAACTGCGCTGACGTCACCGCCAACCGGAATAGAGCTTTTGTGCCATGCGTCTGGTAGCGACGGCTTCTTCGGCCGACAAGTTGCCCGCTTTGCGCTCGCGATTCATACGCTGATGTGAAGAGGGCTGTCGCATTTAGGAAGAAGTGGCGACGTGTAATGTTCTGATGGAACATATGCATGAAAAATAATTGATGATATGAGGGTTTAACGTCCCAAAACCTCCACATGATTATGAGAGACGCCGTAGTGGAGGGCTCCAGAAATTTTGACCATCTGGGGTTTTTAACGTGCACCCAAATCTGAGTACACGGGCCTACAACATTTCCGCCTCCATCGGAAATGCAGCCGCCGCAGCCGGGATACGAAACCGCGACCAGTAGCCGAGTACCTTAGCCACTAGACCCCCGCGGCGGGGTATGCATGGAAAATAACATGCGTTGAATAAGTACGTGCACTATTTGCGATGCGAGATCAGTGCACTAAATCTAAGATTTAGGATATCGGAAACTGAACTCTTTTTTTGTGTGCGTAATTGAGTACGCATGATTCTCGTTTCTGCAGCAATAAAATTGAACTAGCCGTGCCCGAAACGTCATTGATTCGATGATTAGTGCTGATTTGAACTGCTGCACCATTTGGTCGAACGCTTGCGATGACATAATTGTGTTAAAAGAAAATGTTGGGTCTTTCGAACGAACGAGCAAACACGGGGACAGTAAATCTATGCATCGCTGTCATTTGTGTGTGTGTGTGTGTGTGTGTGTGTGTGTGTGCATGTGAGCTAAAAAAACTGATAATCACATCGTGTATAATCGTTTGTCAAATGCAACGCTGGAGAATTCAATATATTCATCACGCACTACAACTGCTAATTAAAAAAAATAAACGTATATATATATATATATATATATATATATATATATATATATATATATATATATATATATAAGACAGAGCGGGGTCGTTGCGTCATACCAGCAACTTCTTTTTTTCTGCATGATAGTTGCAGTCACAAAGTAATGAGCAGACAAAAATTATACATATAGCAACATGGATGAACGTTCAGGTACTTATCCCCATTAATTCAATAAAAAAAGTGTCCACTCATCATAAACGTTTACACAGCACAAATATTCAGGAAAACAAAATACTCCACAAGTATAACATGCAAATTCGCAAGATGTTTTCCCAGCTGGTCATAGGTCATTTGCAAACTGACTCTTAATTTTGCGCCCCCTTCCAAACCTATCCTCACCACCATCCCCTCTCAATTCTTTATGCATTTTTAAGTCTCGCACTCTTGCTGCAATGGTTGGGTATTCACAGAAAATTTAGTATAAACAGGAAATAATAACAACAAAAAAAAGATGCAGCCAAGAATACCAACTATAATAATGCGAACATAGTTTTTAGCTTTTGCCCAGGCACGGTGGTCTAGTGGCTAAAGTACTCGGCTGCTGACCCGCAAGTCGCGGGATCAAATCTCGTCTGCGGCGGCTGCATTTCCGATGGAGGCGAAAATGTTGTAGGCCCGTGTGCTCAGATTTGTGTGCACGTTGAAGAACCCCAGGTGGTCGAAATTTCCGGAGCCCTCCACTACGGCGTCTCTCATAATTACACGGTGTGGTTTCGGGATGTTATACCCTACATATCAGCCAATCAATAGTTTTTAACTTTTCGTTTTGTCCCGGAATAACACCGAAGGTGGCTGCAGACATGTTTCAGTGTGAACGATTATACAAAATCGGCTGCCGTTCAAGTCATTCGAATTTCTGTCAATGTGCTAACGTTCCGATGCCGACGCAACGTGAGCGCAACGCTTTAGTATTCGGAACTATGTGTGCGTTTCATTATCACGCGCTCGGAAACCACGAGTCACCATTATAAGAAGACTACGTGCTCCGTATGTGGTAAACCGTGGACTGGCGGAGACGATCGCATCGCGAAGTGGTGGCTTTCGCGCCTAACCTACAGTAGAGAGCAAGGGGGGCAGAAGACAAATGGGGCAAGGGGGTTGTGGGGCCCCAAGCCGGCCCCCTCTTCAACCCTGGGCTCTCTCGTCCCAAGAGGAACCCACCGCCGGCGGGGCTCTCTTTATTGGACGTAATTGTTGCCATTTCCTCAATCAGGCGCCGGCGGGGCCTCGAGCCTGCTCTGTGTAGTGGCAGTGGACGCCCGTCGCGTACAGTCGCGTCGCTGTCGCAACCTCGCCCGCGGGTTGTCCACATAGAGGCCACAAAAAAGCACGAGATTTTCGAGCAGCAGCTCTTCTCTTTCCGCTACGAATCGGAGATTGTTGCTGTTTCGTAAGGATAGGCACACAAACCAAAGATAACAAGGCGTTGGTATAACTTTATGTGTTTTTGTGGCGACAGCCTTAGGGGCTTCATCAAAAGCGAAAAGTGGCCGTCGGCGTCAACTCGAGAGATGCATACAAAATCGTCATGACATCACGCCATCGCCGCGTGACCGATCACACGAATTTGTGACGTCATCATGACGTCAACACGGCGTAATTGATCGCCATGATTTGCGACGTCATCATGACGCCATGTAACGTGATGCCACACGATGGCCTCATTACACGACATTGTCGTTTGGTCGTATCCTATAGATGGGCCGATCCCGGATGCACGTGAGGTGCGGAGAGCTTGCAATCCCGTTGCCTCCGATCCCTGAGGCAACGTGAAACTATGCTAGGTTCAGAAAGCTGTCGCCAGCGGTAGGATCAATACAATTGACTAAGAAAACAAACAAAAAAGAAGATACACTTTGTCTTTGAATAATCTTACACAAACGCACGAAGGAGACGAGTTTATAAATGTCCCGTTAGGTATAGTTTAGTTTAACGCGTCTTGCTTAATTAACTGAGTTTATTTTCTCGCATTTATTTCGTGTCACCGTTGAGTACTCAAGTCCTCTCCCAATTGTCTTCTCGGCCTATCCGAATGTGCTTGTAGCCAGCAACCTATGAGAAGTGAAGGTGGGTACGCTGCTAGTGTCGACTGATTGCCCCATGCGTGTGGTATTTGCAGATCAAGTTGTGAGAAAAGATACTGCAAGAACACACACAAAAAACAATAAATATAGGAGAGCATTTATGCTCGATAAAATGCCACTACTACGTGATTATGTAAGTAAAAAAAAGAGAAAAGTGCCGCCCGTAACAGTCTATCATTACGATGACACCTCAACAGGTCGGCACGATGGATGGGGCAGGGGGATAATGAGAAAGGTAAGAAGAAGGAAAAAGTAAGGAAAAGAGAAAAAAATCGCATTCGATCCGCCCCATGAACGCGCGTAAGAAAATACGCACAAAAATGCCAGCGGGATCAAGTTACTGAATTGCACATCGCAAGTGTTGAACTGATAGTGGGGCTGCAACACTGTTTGCACACCAAGTCCTTGAATTACATGGCGAAGAAAGTTGTGCGAGAGAGGCGAAAGAACGAAAAGTGGGGAGGTTGGTTGAAAAAAAAAGTATGCTGTTTGCAACCCTACAATATACGTGGGTTATCAGCTAAAAAAGTTAAGAAGAAAAGTAAGAATAGCAGGGGTGTACACTAACAGTACTGCAGCTCACAGCACACGATGATACTTTTCAACAGTACTACCTTAATTCCTGCAGGCTTGTTGTTCAATATAACTGCAACAACGCATTTGTAGCCATATGTTTCGATGACTTATATGCTCAGTAATTTCAAATTTACGTCTGGTAATGGCTGTCGTGGATAAGACAAGTCATTGTCTAGCACAACTACAGTACGGATGTATTGGCGACAACCATGTCACTCTTTCTTGTGCAAATAAAAAGAAAATAATTGGAGCATCCAACAAAATTTTCAAAAAAAAAAGTAAATCATACGTGAGTGTTCATGCATCTTGTCCCTATTGACAAGGTCCTGTCGGTGCTGGGAATCGAACCTGTGCCTTCAAGAGAGAGAGAGAAGAGGAAGGTAGAGAGGTTGACCAGAAGGAGGTATCCGGTACGCTATCCTGCACTGTAGGGTTGGGGAATAGGGGGTTCAAAGAGAGAGAGAGTGTGTGTGGGTATAAAAGAGAGAGAGATAAAATGAGTAATAACGCGCGCACACACGCGATAGCGTTGCTCTCAGTGTAGGTCTGACAGGGCAGTAGATCACAGGAAGCCTAGGAGCACTGCTTGTAAGGTCTTCTGCGACGTTATGTCTGGATGATGGCGTAGTATGATAGAGGCTTCCCGTCTATCTTGTTGAAAGCGTGACAAAGAGATTGTATTTGCGTGCTATACTACAACTTTGCAGCACAACACCCCGAAAGGTCTGTTCCAGAGAGAGAAATATTATAGTGGAGAGCTGAAGATTTCTTTGCCGGACTTTGCGCCTGACATGCTAATGAGTGATGATTATGATGTATATATATTTATACACACGTAACACACAAAGAAATCCTTCTTTAGAGTAATGCACACCTGCAGGGGACCAAGTCTCAGTGATGTAGCAAGCACAAGGGTAATGTTAATGTATTTAAATGGCAACTCCAGTGTCCGAATGGGCTTGGAGCAAAATAGGTGAGTGGAGTGAACAAGGGAGTGCCTTTCAGCAGTTATAGGCTAACCTTCTGTCTTTTACTTTTATCTATTTCCATCTATGATATCTATCCATGATCTATGATACCTTTCGGTTTTCTTTCTTTTTCCGCGGGTCGTTCATAAGTGGAATAGCCTAGATTCATCCATAACTAACATCGTATTACAGTCAGTTTTTGCTAAGTTGTTGGAAGAAGTTATAAGCAATTAGTAGTCTTTGTGTAGTAACGCTCTTAATTTTACATTATCTTAAGCAACTTTGTACTGATGTTTGTTCAACTTCCACTTTTCAGAGCCAAACTTAATTCTTATTTTCTACGTGTTCTTTTAGTTGCATATTTCACTTCGTTGCAGAATTATGTTGCATATTTTATTCGTCTATTAGTGTGCTAGATTTCAGTTTCACTGTATTTCAGTTTATTACATTTGTTCGTTGTATCTTCACAAAGAAAAAGTGCTGTATTTGTTTATTCCCTGTGTAATGAAACCTCTATTTGTGTAAACGATACGCCCACCTGCTATAGTCTCAACACGAGATTGGCAGTATTGTAAATAAAATACATAAATATATCTCTCTCTTTATTGGAAACACAGTGCGGATAATATTAGAGACAAAAGTCGTAAACGTTCTTTGTTTGCCAATGCTCCTTTCTAGTACCAGTCGTATTACCTAATTATACATGACAGTTTGAATTGTCTTGAATGTGCCTACGAACAATTCTGTCGCAATAGCTTTATGTAAATAGGGGTCTAGCTATTTTATTTTTGGAGTTAACGGAATGTCTAATAATTTTTTGTTGCGTAAAATTTTATATCCCTTAGGCTTTATTGATAATCATAAAAGTAGGACATCATTTCTGCGATAAAGTTCAAGCCCGCGATTGGATATGCACCACAGCTTTGCTAATTTTCCTTTAAAATTTGCATGACGCCACGTGTTGCGATTTAGAAATTGTAGCTGCGGGCTTCGCAAGCATAATCGTATAAGATTTTGAGAATAACAACTGTACCCTTATGTTCAGTTGCAAAATGTGCTATATATAGATGTTCCAATGGCTTTCATCATGGTGTAAAAGGGTGCCCTAACAAAGGGCTTCAACTGTGCGTTTGCAGTCAAGTACGAAGGGGATAATCTCAAAGCCAATACAACCTTCTGTACTTGGAGATCGAACTAACCAGTTTTGTACAATTTAGAAAGAGTTTGTGCTCCGTTAGTAAATGACGCTTTTAATTTAGCTGGCCAGGGCATAGGCCGCAAGAATTACTACAGGCTGGAACATTTCATCAAATGCTATCTATATAGACCAGGGGAAATACAGCTCTTTTGAAAATTTCGCTCCCCGAAAACTGTTGCTGAAGGGAGTACACGCATTTCATATGGTTGCCTGAGCGAGTTGGAGTCTAATCGAAAACAAAAAATTAAAGCCATACTAGTCCTTTTTATGAGCCATCTACATTGTGGTGTACCTGTGCTTTTAAGTATGCCCACAATTTACGTTCAAATGCAAGCACCGCAACAGTGCCTAGGCCCTTCCCCAGTTTACCTGAACATCCGTCACCACAGATTAAGCGTGGCCCTGTTCCATCGAAGTTCAACTGTTTTAAGAGCATTTTCAAGTCCACACATGACTGCTGAACCGGTGACACACCATTCCTTGTCTTCAGTTAGAGACACACCAACCTTACTCATTTCTTGAGAGCAGGTCGCCAACCAGGACTAGCCTGGGTGATGTGTTGGTTGAAAAATGGATCGAGGGGCTGATTTCTTTGATAGACTCAACCCAATAAAGCCAGGAATAGTGCGTTGGGTATATTGTTCGTAGTTTTCAGTTGTAGCCTAGTAATCATATGCCACAGACGTAAAGAGGGCGACAAATAGACTTGCTGCCGGTGGGGATTGAGCTGACAACCTGGACAATACGCGGTCGTTTTATAACCTTCCTAATAAATTAATAACAACCTTAGAATAGCAGAGAGCTGAGCTGCTTCGCATATAAGTATTCATTCTGAAAGACAGGGCGTGAAAACACGGAAGGAAGACAAAAGAGATAGTCCTGACTTGTAGTGTAGTGTGTCCATGCTTGTACGCCGTCTTTAGAACTATTAAACACTCCTTTTCTTTGGGTTCTTGTTGTTGTTGTTGTTGTTGAGGATAAAGAAGATACTACTACTACTACTACTACTACTACTACTACTACTACTACTACTACTACTACTACTCCTCCTCCTCCTAATAATAATAATAATAATAATAATAATAATAATAATAATAATAATAATAATAATAATAATAATAATAATAATAATAATAATAATAATAATAATAATAATAATAATAATAATAATAATAATAATAATAATATTACCCACCAGTTGAATATCACCATATCTTTGCCCGTCGCATGCTTACTTTTCAACATAACCCCATGACGCCTAAATACACTCTTCATTACTTTTTGTTCAGTGCACTTACCTTGTTTTCTTTAGGCATTTACTGATGCCCTCTTACAGTATGTGCGTTCGGAAGTCGCTAAATAACCGTGATCTTTCTTGGCAACTTAGTCTGAGCTAGGGCAGAACCTTGTGATGCGATTCCTATGATTATCTTCCTTTTTTCATTTTTTTGTTGTGTTGTTGCTGTGTCGCATTGTATAGAGAGGGCTTGAAACACTTTGCCAGGCATTCAATTTTGTATATTTATTTATTTTATTTATGAAACAATGCGGACAAAAAATTGCCCGCAGCTTCCCTCGGGGGAACACTGAGGAGGATGCGGAGCATATAATTGGTTAACGGGGTGTTAAAGTGCGACTTACTTGGGTCGATGGCTAAATTGGTTAACGTGGTTGTGAAATGGGGTGTTAAATTGCGACTTACTTGGGTCGATGGCTAAATTGGTTAACGTGGTTGTAGGAGGGGGTGTTAAATGAGTGAACACGTACACACGTATGCGAAAGGGCGGCGCTGGTCGAAGGGACGTCGATCATTGTGTTTGTGGATTCGTTGGAATTCATTTCACCGCGACCTTGGACGTCGACGCGCCGTACAAACCAACCGACGAGCGGCAACTGAGCGAGCGAGCGCCGACCTTGAGTATATATACAGCGCGACGGCGCATGCACTGTCAGCTGTCGAATGTTCGAGAAGGGGGAGAAGCGCAACGGCGCATGCGCGCGTGTCAGCTGCCGATGTTCTCGAAGCGCGACGGCGCATGCGCGCGCGTCAGCTGCCGATGTTCTCGAAGCGTGACGGCGCATGCGCGCTACATTATACAGCTAGCGAATGTTCGTGAAGAGGAGAAGCGCACGCGGTGTGTAGAGGAGGAAGGGTGCACAGATGGTGGAGGAGTGAAGCGCGCGCGGGGTGTAGAGGAGGAAGGGATGCACAGATGGTGGAAGAAGGAGGAGGAAGCTTGCGGACGGCGCCGCACTACAAGCCTCGAGTATTAGATGCTCCGCATCTAAAACTCCAAGCAGGGTGAGCAAGAATAAATACCAATAACAAACAGCAAGATTGCAAAGTGGCATTTACGACATGATTTCGGCCGCAAGACGAAAAAAAAAACAACAAACTTGGTCGTGATACAACCATAAGAAAACAGCAAAAGAACAGCATGCGCACAAATGGTCACGGGCGCTCGGGGAATGCTTCCGTTAGTTTATTCCAATCAGCAATCGTTTGTGGGAAAAGGAGCAGCGAAAAGTGTCAGTCCTTGCGAAGACTGCATTAGGAAATGATGATAGTGGTACCGAGTGGGTCTGCTTAACACGGGGAAAACGTACGCTGCAGTGTCCAAAGATATCCAGCGGTTTACTATGTCGGAAAGAAACTCAAGACGACATTTTTTTCTCCGCGTTTGTAATAATTCAATACCACTTGCAGTTAGTAGTACCATTGGGAAGTCAGTTGACTCAAATTTACTATAAGTAAACCGTAGTGCTTTCCTTTGACTTCTTTCTAGGTTTTGAATGTTAATTTTTGTGTGGGGATCCCAAACAATGGAGGCGTACTCAAGTTTTGGCCTAATTAAGGAAACGTAGGACAGGAGTTTAACACTAAGCAGAATAGTCTTGAGCTTGTGGCGGAGAAGGCATAATTTCCGGAAACCGGCAGAGCAAATGTTATTTATGTGTATATTCAGGATAAGTTACTCGTCAACGTTACACCTAAGTATTTATAGGAGGCTACTTTAGGCGAAGGTGCTTCAGTTAAATTGTATGTGTAGTCTAAGGGGGCTTTTTTGCACGTTAGAGGGAGATACACACATTTATTTGCATTAAGAAGCATACCCGATTGTTCGCATCATTTTGAGACATTGCCCCAGTTAGTATTAAGATCGTATTGGTCACTAATGCAGGTTACTTCTCTAAACAAAACACAATCGTCCACATATAGACGAATTTGTACAGGGGTGCTAATTACACTGACAATGTCGTTCATGTAGACCAAAAACAGTAGGAGGCCGAGTACGCTTTCCTGCGGAAACCCAGAAGTCACTGGAAGGCAGTCGGAAGGTTGTTCTCTCACCTGAACGTTGCCAAAAGTCGACATATGTCAAGCCAGTGCGCAACAAACCTTGTTGTGTTCGCAAAAAGCACTTTGGCTACATAGCATTGCTTGTAAGAAATAATTTCATGTAATAATGATGCTGAACATATCGCTGGAGACGGCCGTTCGGCAATGACAAAGCAAACTTTCGAGCAAAAATATTTTAGAATTAATCCCTGGTCAGGTATCCTTCATCTTTTAACTGAATAAGGGACACGGGCACCAGAAGAGGAAATTGCACAGACCAAGAGCGCCTACCCGCAACTAAAGTTTATTCGAAAGAAAGGTAGGTAAATATGTATCACTTCTAGCTGCCATATGATCTGACAGATTAAAACAACAACAAAAAAAAACAAAAAAACAAAACAAAAAGGGGGGTATAAAGCACGTGTCTCAGATCAGATCCTCAGAGGGTTCATGAGGTATGAAAATCCTTTTTCTCTTAACGTGATGGAGGGTGCGCTTACGCATTTCTTCCCAATTCTCCTAATGTAAAACGCCTCTATCAGCCCTCTGGTGGTCTGATCTGGCTGTTTTGATAAAACAATGGCATTACGCAATAAAAAAATATCCCGAATCTGCATGTTACACTGAAAATGTCGTCGAAAGACGATAGTAGTCTTGCGTCTGGAGAGAGTGAACGAAACGTTTATTTGATGTTCTGCGCAAGAAAATCGGTGAATAGTATTCTGGAGGCGCTGCGTTAGAGTGCCTCGAGCGTGTAACGGAGGCGAACGAGCGTTTCGAGCACGTTCGACACAAGCGCCATCTGGCAGTTATCTTAGAAAACGAAGGCGTGCGCGCCCGCGGAGAAAGATGCGCGCCAGTATCGGAGGTGATAAGGTGTAGAACGCAAAGCGACAGGCAGGTGCCACCACCGTGTCATTGTATCAAAGCGTTAAAAACGCTTACCTTTTTGAGCATCGCGTTTATTTGGCGAAGGTGCTTCAGTTAAATTGTATGTGTAGTCTAAGGGGGCTTTTTTGCACGTTAGAGGGAGATACACACATTTATTTGCAATAAGGAGCATACCCGATTGTTCGCATCATTTTGAGATGTTGCCCCAGTTAGTATTAAGGTCGTATTGGTCACTAATTCAGGTTACTTCTCTAAACAAAACACAATCGTCCGCCAATAGACACACAGCGCGATAAACGCTACATTCCTTAGAGTTTCTTGTGTGTGCCTCTTTTAGTATAAAGGCAGACACACAAAACATAGACGTGTTGTTATGGCGCCTCAGATATGCGCAATAATTGCTTTTTAATTGAAAATCGCGCAACTATGAACGCTAAACTTTGAGCGATATTGGTGTGCGCTGCGGATTGGGTTGGCCGTTTGGTGCCTTTTGAGGTATTGCTAGGGCAGACAAACAGACAAATGTACAGACAGACAGGCAGACCAAAATTTTTCCGTCGAAGGTTCCCAAGAAAAACTATCGTCTTTAAAAAAGGGTTGCAACCATACGAGCTGCAATGTTCGGAAAGTGTGAACTATCTTTTGTGTCCAACAATCTCCTATGTTCTGCAACCTGGTGTTGACACATCATCCCGTCTATCCTTTGTAGATGAGACCACAGGACAATGGTATCAAATATACTACACCTGTTTCACACTTAACATACGTCTGCATATTATTCACACTGCATTCTCCCCGTTTTCGACCCTTAGCGTTTTGCGCTATTTTTCTATATATTCTGCTACATAGAGAGAAAGAGAGAGATAAATAGAGAGGAAAGGCAGGAAGGTTAACCAAGCTTGGATCGGTTGGCTATCCTACACTTGGGGTGGGAGAAAGAGGGAATAATAGAAAGGACAGAGATATAAAAGAAGAAGAGTAAGAAAGAGATTGATGAATAGTCAGCTCGAGACTACACAGCATGATGTCACACTGTTCTTTCACAAGCGGTCGTGAAGTCTGGTGGTCCTTAAGAAGTGCAAGAGGGCTTTCGTGGCTTTGCGTGTATGGGAGACCGTAGGCCAAGGTCCCAGGATCTTCTCTTCTGTAAGCGGCCGTGAATCCAGCTGACAGAGCTTGGCTTCCATGATACGTCGTTCGGTCTGGTATGCTGGGCAATGACATAGAATGTGCTCAAGCGTTTTCTCGCTGGCGCAGATGTTGCATGCCGAAGTGCTCGCCATTCCAAGGAGACGAGAGTACGCATTCGTAAATGCCGCGCCCAACCTCATGTGACATAGTGAAGTTTCAGCGCATCGTGGGAGCCCGGATGGCAAACGAAGTTGCAAGTTTGGGTCGATCGAATACAGGTGCGTGTTGAAAAAACCCGGTGTATTCTATTGTAAGAGAGTTATACGGCGAGAAAGTGATTGTAGTCGCCTTGCAGCGTCCGTTTTCAAGAGTGGTATGGGCGTACGCAGGTCTTGGTCATGAGCCGATCGAGCAGCTTCATCCGCGCTACATAAATTGTTGAATTTGTTTGGGGCCGAGAACTACTCCAACGTCATATAGATTTGCAACGTTTTTTTATACCATGTGACATCTTGTGCATGTAGGGGATGACAAAGGGCTTTTTAACTGGTTACTTTATTTTATCATTTTTCTGGTCCTCCGTTTTTACTTCTTTAAGTAGCTTCTGTGCAACCTTGCGTAGAACGGGCTGAGGGAAGCCAGCGCTGTTCAATCTTTCAAGCTGATTTGAGAAACTTTCTATCGTTTTTTTCGGAGCATGATTTTTTAATGGCGGAACTTAGAGCAGACATAGTCATTTCCATTTTAACAATTTTAGAATGTCCTGAGTTAAAGTTTAGTAAGGGCTTTTTTGAGCGTGGCATGTGTGCCTAGCATATGTGGTTAGGTTCATGGTGTAATTTTAAATCTGAAAACTGTATTTCGTCATCCTTCGGAAGTTAAACTGTAAAGCTAAATCCACATCCATATTGGTTAAACACCTTCAAAACTTCGTTCACACTTATAGGGGATCTGGCCTGATGAACACTAGAAAGTCATCAACGCGCCGAACAATTTTTGTGGCTGTAAGCACCCTAAATTTTGTGGCACTTGCTTGTCAAACCTTCCGAAGAAAATGTTGCTCAGAATAGGGGCAACTCTGGTACCTATGCAGACTCTTGTTTTTTGAAGATATAGCTGCCCATTCCATTGAACAAGAGTTGAGCCTAAATAAAACGACAGGAGTTCTAAAAAAGTGCCAACTGACACTCCACAATCACTCGTGAACCTTTGCTCGTCATTGTATTCCGTAAAACGCTACTGAACACTCTTCATAAGTTCATCAAACGGCGTCAAATAATACAAGTCCTGTACATCTGTAGTAAAAAAAAACTGCAGTCACTAGGGTTCGAAACTTTTAGAAAACTGACCAGTTCATGTGAATTCACTATGCTGAACGGGTCACTGATAGATAGTTCCTGTAGATGTGCTTGCAGAAAGGTAGACATAAACTTTAGTTGCGAGTAGGCGCTCTTGGTCTGCGCAATTTCCTGTTACAGTGCTGGCGGGTCTGTTCGCGCGCCCTTATTCAGTTAAAAGATGAACCAATACCAACTAGCCCAATTATCCGTGCTACTGCAGGTATTCTTCTTTTGTCCGAACAGACTCGACAAATTCACTGGTTACAGAAATGATTTCAGCCTCGCCGCGGTATTCTAGTGGCTAAGGTACTCGGCTGCTGACCCGCACGTCGCGGGATCAAATCCCGGCTGTGGCGGCTGCATTTCCGATGGAGGCGGAAATGTTGTAGGCCCGTGTGCTCATATTTGGGTGCACGTTAAAGAACCCCAGGTGGTCGAAATTTCCGGAGCCCTCCGCTACGGCGTCACTCGTAATCTTAACGTGGTTTTGGGACGTTAAACCCCACAAATCAATCAATCAATCAATCAATCAATCAATCAATCAATCAATCAATCAATCAATCAATCAATCAATAAATCAATCAATCAGAAATGATTTGATTTATCAAAAATCAACTTTTACGGTTGCAAATGTTCGCGAATTTTCAAGGTAGCCTCGTGCAGAAGAATTTTGTTTATTAGATTTGGTTCTGTGACGACTCAAAACGGTTTGTAAATCAAAACAGTGTTTTTGCCCTGCCCACCGATGCTGCCTACGCTACTCGCCGGAAGGGAAAATTCATGCGCAGCGGAGGGTTACGGTGCCTGGCTGCTGACCGAAAGTTCGCGGGATCGAATGCCGGCCGTGGCGGCCGCATGTCGATGAAGAACAAAATGCTGGGCCCGTGTACTTAGGTTTTGGCGCACTTTAAACATCCCTAGGGTATTGAAATTTCCGAATCCCTAATCTAAGGCGCCGCTCATAATCATATGTGGGTTCTGAGACTTAAAAACTCAACAATTAGAAAATAATGTTTGCGTTATGGGGATTGGAGTCTGTGTACTCAGAGGTCAGTGCACGCATGCACGATTTGGAGCAATGCAATGCATTTTATATTACTAATGCTTCTGGAGATGAGATTGTTACGCTATATGTAACATAAGAAGTACGCTAATTACAAATTTACCAAACAAAAATTTAATGCTTCAAAGGTGAGGGTAACAGCCAGAAAGACCATTATTTGCTTATATTTTAAGAAGCAATTAGGCTGGGAATCGTTGTAAGCTGCACTTGTTTAGTGGAATCGAAAAAAAGAAAAAGAGCACGATGAAAAGAAGAACGCATTTAAGTGGCATGGACGCCCACTCCCCCTTGTTCTTTCATGTCGAATTGAGGTAATTTTCAAGTACATGTGCTTCGCCCTTTCCCCTCACGCTGTTGTTTAGCTTTAGTTTATTCTCTTTTGATGGGATGGGTAGTGACAACCTCCTCACCTAGCTACAGCAACATCTATTAACGTTACAGTCCCGTTTGTGGAACTTTGAATCCATGAGTCGGCTTCGGACTTCCACTCTCTCACGAGCTGGGGGTCCCAACCCTGCCAGGGCACAACTCCCTCCCTGCGGCGCCACTATGCACCACAACAGCAGGTTACGTCGGAAGCAACAAAGCGCTGTCGAAAAGTGAAAGCGGGGGAGGCCAGTTGGCGGGGGAACGATGGTTGGGCACCCGACTTGCCGGCGCCTCTCCCATTGGCCCGCGATACGCAGCGAGCGTCGGGTCAGAGTGGGCGGAGCTTGGCTCGTTAAACTATCAGCGACACGCTCGTTGCCCGATGCAGACGTCCAAATATGGGCGAAAGGCCTTCACCTCCAATTGACGCCGAATAGCGAGAGGAAGCGGTAGCGGAGGGACAAGTCCCGAGTCCGCACGCGGGAGACACCAGGGAGCGCTGCTGCACAGCCTAAAAGGACGCAGCCAGTTTGTCTATGCCACGGCTCAGCGGACGGTGAAGAGGAGCAGACTGTCCGGGACCCAAGGTGCGGCGTTCAGGTGAGCCCAGGTTCTCCTTTTCCGAAAATCTCCTTTTCAGAAAAATTCCCAGAAATCCGCGCCACCCGCCGGAACGCGCCGAGAAAGGGGCACGAGCACGTGGGGGGTCTCAATTGGCCGCGCCGCATTGTAATGCCATCTTCCGGGTTTCCCTAATATCGCTGATGATTGCTAATTGGTTCCAATGAGTCCGACCGGCGGAGCTCATCTAGAGAAGTTAGGCGCAATCAGGCATCGTTGCCGGCGATTCACCGTCAATGACGGCAATTTCTTCTCGTTCCTTTTGAAGGGTCGTGTCCTGATTTGGGCCTTTGGCGCCGCCCGCGCGCGCCTGGCCAACTTGGCTTGTGGTCCAGACACAGTCGCGCTGCTCCGACGTCCTGACCGTGTGCGTTTGGTTTCTTCGAGCGTCTTCCTGGCTGTCCAATATTTTTGTTTTCTGAAACGCTCGGCAATCCAGGCAATGCTTACGCGAGTTATACGAGCTGAAAGTTCAACCTAAACTTCTGTCTATGCACCGCCGAAGTCGTCGCTGCTGACTCAGCACATAGCGAAGCTTTATCAGCGAGGATTACGATGGTGGTGTTTTGAGACTTGCCCTACGTAGTTTTTGTGCGTGCTGTGCCGGTATTTCTTGGGTAATCCGAAACCCTCTCACTGGATACGACCCTTAGACGAAATAAGTGTGACAGTATGGAATATTGGCGCTACCACGCCCTCAAGCCGCCATGAGGTATGTGTCGCTTTCGGAGGCTACCATGGTCGTTTTCTTTTTATTGTTGTGGCCGCGTTTCCTGCTTTTCTCCGAGCTTTTTATCAAGCTGTTTATACGCAGTATATAGCCTTACATACACTTCAATTAGTATTATCACTAACAAGATGTACAGCATTAGGGCTGGCTTAAATTCTTTCCCTGCGAACTGTCTCAGCATAACATGTTCTTGCTAATACGGACCCAGAAGCTTAACAATTGTCGTTGAACATTACAGGGCACAATGTTTCTTTGAAAACCACCCTATTCTCGGCAGGGTAGCATTCGATAAAAGAAGGGAATGAGAAAACAGGTGACAACAGTGGCTGCTGAAAGTGAAGCACGCTACAGTGCGCGTTTGGGGACTACTGATAGCCACATGATTTACGGCATTTTTACAAATCAGCTGCCTCCAGAGTTATCGATGCAAGGTGGAGCCGTCTAACAGATTATTTGTCTTACTGGGATGGAGAACGTGCCGGATAAAGGCACACATATATATTTCAATCCAAGAAATATTCTAATTTGAATGCGGTATCATGCAGGTATACGCTCAGCTATGGGAACATCACAGACAACCGCGACAGCTGATCACATAGCCGATCTCTACCTCTGTTGCTTTATGTATATCAGTCGGATGTTGAGCGATTTCGTGAACTGAATCCACTGGTTCCGGTATAGTCGCATCTTAAATTCCGCCCTATATACTTGTGGGTTTGCCGCATAGCATTGTATTCGGAGGCTATTCACCAACATTCTTTGTGCTTCGAAGGATACTAAACAATACTGTTAAGTAAGGCGCAAATGGTAATTCATTACATTTCCGCAACTAAGAAATAGAATAGGTATAGGCCCGAATAAGGTGGTGCCTGCCAATATATCGTATGGTATGCGCGGTCGCTAAGGCTCGTGCTCGTGCTCCAGTCTACAGTCACCCACGCGTACTCACAATAGAACTCACTAACGTTTATGCATACATCTGTCCACGCTCGCAGTATATTCATACTCACACGCCTAGTCACCCTCGCGGATATTCTTACGCGCTCATACTAATTTCAACTCTCTCACCTTAATGAGCTCACTCGAGTTCACGCTGGCCTCAGTGCAATCACACTCACTGGCGCTGAATTGCGTTCACACAACGCAATCGCCACTGGTCCCGCATCCTCAAGGATTAAAGGACATGGGTATTTTAGTCTAACAGCGAAGCTTCTCTTTGTCGAGACCTTCATGACCGGAATCCGTGGTAACGCTTGTGGGCCTCATAAACGTGTACGGGCCGCACACATTGAATAAATACTACTTGCCCCAACTAGTGCACTAAAAACGAAGGCAGCGGTTATTCGAGCAATAAGGTATGCGCCAAAGAAATCTTTGCGACCTATCAGAAAACTATCGTAATCATGACCGCGTTTGTGCCACAGAAATAGGGCAAATCTCATTGCAAACATCTTGCACTAAAAATAAAGAATGCAACAGTTTGCCCAAGAAATGGCAAGTGCGTTACCATAGTCACACCATTGTCGTACATTGCCGTTATGAAAGGTGTGGCTACACCACCACCCCAAAGCTTAACCAACAGTGTTTAATAAAGAGCAGAAATACTACATATTGGAGCATCTTTGTCAAGGCTTCTTTGTAAACATTTGTATAAGCCCCGCCGTGGTGGTCTAGTGGCTAAGGTACTCGGCTGCTGACCCGTAGGTTGCAGGATCGAATCCTGACTGCAGCGGCGTGGTCTAGTGGCTAAGGTACTCGGCTGCTGACCCGTAGGTTGCAGGATCGAATCCTGACTGCAGCGGCGTGGTCTAGTGGCTAAGGTACTCGGCTGCTGACCCGTAGGTCGCAGGATCGAATCCTGACTGCAGCGGCTGCATTTCCGATGGAGGCGGAAATGTTGTAGGCCCGTGTGCTCAGATTCGGGTGCACGTTAAAGAACCCCAGGTGGTCAAAATTTCCGGAGTCCTCCACTATGGTGTCTCTCATAATCATATGGTGGTTTTAGGACCACCATATGATACACCACCGCGACGGGGCTACACTGGAACGAGAAGAAACTGCATTATTTTGCCCTAAATTGCCACGTTTCAGTCCGCGAGAACTGCGCGTTATACTTGCATGCGCTGTCTGGCGGTCACCAACACTAGTGTATACTCATCCGCGTTCGTACCCCCGCCAACCCAGGCACTTCGTTACTGCGCAGTGGAGTAACGTGTTGGTAGGAGAAAGTAGGCGAAGCCATGCGGGCATGTCCATGATGTAGTTATCGAGACTTGACTATAGCTAGGTATAGGGCATAAAGAACGAAGCATAAGTGCTAATTCTACTTTGCAGTTCACTTCAATACAATCTCATGTTTAAAACGGGTTTATATGAGATATAGTTGGTACGCGGATTTATTATTAAGGAAAGTAGGCGTTTTAAACACGGACACGATAGATCAAGAAAACACAGACGTCTCATTCGGTTTACTTAATATATGTTTTGTTACGCAAAAGAACAGGAATACAAAAAATAGGAAAAACAAAATGACAGGAATACGTTTAGATATTGGACTACAGGCTTTGTGCGCTGTCATAAGTTTTGACACCTCCTGCTGCTTGAGTTCAAGCAAGCGGAGGCGTAGATGTCTGCTCAATACTTACCCCCCCCCCCCCCTTCAAAAAAAAAAAATCTGACAAAGAGAAAGAATTACCAGTAAGTAAAACCGATACACATGACCATTGGGGCGGCTACAATGTGATATTGCAAAACAGACTATTGTTTTTCAGTTCCTTTCCTAAGGATAGCCTGAATTTTATTCAGAGTAAGAACATGGGGTTCTATAGGAAAAAAGAACAACAAACAAGAAAACAAACACACGCTTAGAAAAGCTTAAACTGACTCAGTCGTAATAAAGTCGAGTTTATATACAACTCACCAAATTCAGTGTACTATAGTGTGTCGCGGTTGAGACATTGCGATTCAGCCACACCCAGCTAGCATGCGGCCTTAGCCATCAATCGACCTTAGCCATCGGCGAACAAATCTGAGAAGCAACGGCAACCATGAGCTCCCCCAAGCACCCATTCCCGTGTTTGGAATGTGAAGGGTGTATACAATCTTATGCAGAATACGTACATCAAAACAGAATAAACAAACACGGAATACTTGATTGTTACAATTAACTAAAAGGCCACAGTAATTAAAACAAAGTAGGAGAACAACGTCGAAAAGGTAATTAAACACAGCTGTGAGAGACAAACCGTCGTGTCCCACGTTTCGCAAAGCGTATGCATTGCACGCATTATGCTGTAGAAGTTGGTTAAACTCCGTCGGCGCAGTAAGTCGTCCCTTTCGAACATTTTCTATGTTTGAATTAGGCTTGCCTGTTGCTAAAGCTCGCTGCGGTGGTGTGTGGTGTTCGGCAACTAACCCGAAGTTCGGGGGTGCAGGCGAAAGGCTTGGACCCCGTGTGCTTAGACTTAGGTGGACGTTACAGAAACCCACGCGTTAAAAGTTTCCGGAGCCTTTCACTACGGCGCCCATCATAAATATATCGAGGTTTCGGGACCCAGAATAATTCTTATTGTAGTCGAATTCTCTTACTATTAAGGATAATTTGTTGGGGCTTTACGTCATGAACCATGGTATTACGAGAAACGCCGCATAGAAAGCTCCCAGGATTTCGACCACCGGAGGGTCTTTAACGTATACCTATGCCTAGGCACACTGGCCCTTAATATTTTGCTTTTAACGAAATGCGGCCGAAGCAGTCGGCATAACCTACCGCAACTTTACTGTCAGTAGTCGACCACAAGACCACCGCAGCGGGTCCTCTCTTACCATACTCGCTCGGAGTAATTAGAAGATAACTTAAGCCACAATCTCAACGCAGTAACGGGCCTGCGAGTCAAGCGGCGAGTGCCACCATCCATCCAGCGGAAGCTGGATTGGGTCATGCATCTGAGCAGCAGCGGCTGTGCCAGCATCGGCTCATCAATGCTGCAGGACGAGTCGGCGATGCAGCAGTCCGTGGACGAGGACCAGCAGGCCGAGGAGGACGCCCGCGGGCACTTCCACAGCATCCAGGTCATGCTGGGACTGCACCAGCAGCACACGGGCTCCTCTCCGCCGCACCCGCAGCAGCAGCAACATCAGGTGGGCATTCTGTTTTGCAAGGAAGCTGCTCTGCGAGTCCTCATCTGAGTTTCTCCTTTACCTCGACATGATATTGCAAACATGTTCCCAGGTTTAAACACATATTGCGACATTGAAAACGTGTGTTCACTCAGCAGGCTTGCTTCATTTGTTGTTGCAAATCAAATGTATGAAAAAAAAGAAACAGGGCAACTTCACATGAAGTGAGAACGCGAAAACACTATGATGTCCAACTGAGAGCTCGAGCTGGAAAACAACATCAGCAGCCATAATAAACTTGGTTACAGTGCAACACCGACAACGATGAAAAGTAGAAATGTACACTATGACACTGTGGTGCACGTTTCCACCTTTCGTCGTTGTCTGTGTTGCACTACAACCAGGTTAAACATGAATCTGAACCGATTGGACCGAATTGCCACCTTGCAACAGTATCAGCAAGAGGTGCCAACGCCGCATGCCCCCGTCGCATACTGCGTCAGGGGAGACAAGCCTTAAGCATCTAGCGCACGAGACAAGGACCTAGTGACAACCAACGAACATGGAGTTTTATGCAGTGTTTACTACTCTGGCGCTTCGATTGTTCAGCCACCGTAGAAATGAAGAGGTAGTACGCGGATTCGCCTAGTATTCATGCTTGTGCATTCTTACGCAGCTGTGGCTTGCGCTTATTGCTTTGTTGATATCAGCTTATGTTTTGGATAAAAGTAGGAATTGTTATGAGCTTTGTGAGCCGATTTGAATTGACGAGTGTAAAGAAGTCAAAGTAGGAAATAAAATAATCTGACGTTAGGCTGAACTTCGCCCTCCAACAAAGCGGCTGCAGCTCACATGAAGCCAACCGGAGCAAAAAAAAAGTGATTCCCAGAAAAATGGGTTTCATTTTAGTCATTACCATACTAGCTTATAAGCACCATGCATTGCAAATTCCGTAGAAACTATAGTACCAGATTTTCCTCTTGCGTATTATAAGGAATCTCTATGCCGACGAAGATGGTCATAAACTTCCAACAGATTTTTTTTTCTAAGCGTCCCACTCACATACATATATGGTTGATGAAAAGCCTGCGCAACCACATTCGTCATATATGACGTCAGATAGTGTGAGCAGTGCAAAATAAAAGCCGGCAAGAAACTATATCCTAAGGCCCGCTCACACCTGTGGCTAGCACTGGTCGCGCGACCAAGGTAGTCGCAGAGCGACTGGTCGCGAATGGCCACTTTGGTCGCAAATTCACTACTTTTGCCCAGTAGCTCGCTGCTCCATTTTTCAGAAACGCGACCGCAGACGCCAACCTCTGAACCAATCAAATGCGCAGAAAAATGACGTTAATAGGACGTCACCTTATTTTTGGGGGGCAGTGCCAATGAGAACAGACATGATTCCTTTGTGACGACGGGGTATATAAGTCGAATACAGCTGTTACCACCGGTCACCCATAGTCTCTTTTTAGGCACCAGTCACAAATGGTCACGCTACCGGGGAAAGTAGTAGATATAAATGAGCCTTTATACCTTTAGCTGTCATCGGTTTGGTTCTTTTGTTGTAAATGCGAAGCATTTCTTAGCAAACTTAAGCGACTTTGAGCAAATCTATCTATCTAGCCGCTTACGTTTGGTGTTCTCGTGGTCACCCCCTTAACTTGGCGGGAACCAAAATTAGCATGTGAGGGTAAGATGATTTGAAGAATATGACGTACTGGTCAAGCCATGATTAATGTCCCAATCCCGTCGCGTACGTCGTCAAACACTTTTCGCCAGACAGTGCCACAGGTGCCACAGGTGATAGACACTTTGTATCTGTCCAGGAATGGCGAGAACACACATGGACATTTTTAACGCACGAGCGTCAAGAAATACCCGACATCGGTAGCGTTGACCCGACGAATGCAAAGAATAAATGTCAGGGTTCCATCTGGAATAGAACCCAAGCATTCTGCGTGGGTTTTACTTCACACCAGGAAAGCCTACGGATGCAGCTTTTTCTGGGACGCTATTTATAGACTGTTTTGCGGATGGGCTTTAGTGGCGTAATGTCGTGCTACTCAACTTGCCGTTTCTTACTTTTAAAAACTAAACAAGCAGTGCTGAGGTGAGAGTATGCGAATAAAAACGATCGGGTGGATATATTCTACCTTTCATGTCCCTATCAATTCACGGCACGATACGCAAAAATAAGAAAACATCCGTCTAATAGCCCAAGATGGCGGAGGCAATACGAAAAAATTGTCTATAAGGCAGCATCGACTCGGCGTCTTTCTTCTTTCTAGTTTGTGTCAGCGTCTGGAATGGCACACGAGACATCGAGTTTTGCTATAAATACACTAGAGGGAACTCTGAATCTAGTGTCTAAGAGAGCTGAAACACACGGTGCTTCAGATAACATGGAAATGATGGGTGTAGTACACAAATTTGTCTAATCTTAGTACGTTTGGCTTCGTTTGGCTTCGCGTGAGCTGGAGTCACTTTGTCACGAGATGACAATCAGCAAGTGCTCAGAAGTTGCACTTCAACACCTTAAGCCTTTAGGCTCACCCATTCAAATAGGGTCACGAAGTGCAAAACAGTTTGTTCTTTTATTCAAAACCAAAACAAAACATACCAATAACCAAACAAGGCCACAAGTGCGTCTGAAGCCCGCAAGCATGAAGACGAAGCAAACCAACGTATACCAATCATTCCCATGGTTGCTGAACGATCGCAGCGACAGAGTCCCCTCTAGTTTTTTTAGGAAACTATATGCAACGAGAGGCCTGTTCTGAAATTATCAAAGTGCATATTTGGGACAAATTTTTTTTTCGAAAACTAAAGTTTTATTTATATTAGCTTTACATGTGTCCATACAGGACTTTGGTCTCGCTATTACGAAATATCTTTAAAATACGCTTATTAATTAAAAATTGCCATGTTCCTTCCTCCAGTTTCGTTATCTTCCCGTTACACAGTACGTAATTCTCAACGCAAACTGTGCCTGCAATGTTCGAGGAGCTTCGAAACTGTAGTAGATGGTTTCGTTAAGATGACGCCCACTTCACGAGCATTACAGATTGTTCTGCATGGAACCTACGTGGCCGCAAGCGATAACGTTATAGAATATTCGAAGTCACGCCCTAGAGTAACATAAAGATTACAACAGTGGTCACTCGGACCAGAAGCGGTGGAGCTATAACGCAGCTTCACGCCAGCCGTAAGATGGCTGCACATCACCCACTGCTTCAAGGAAACACGCGTACTAGTTGTTTACTACGGTTCCTTCTCTAGTGCATTATTCGTCTACGTGTTTTTTGCGACTGTGGTAGTGGCCTGAATCCGTCTTTATCGTCTGCGATTGTACGGTGCGATATCACCGGGCTAGGATGAGGCATGAATCGAATGCGAGAGAAGTGCACATGGCATCGACGCGACGGCAACGTTGTCACGATCCGTGCTCATGAGCATTTAGGGCAATGAAGAAGCACAGGCAGCAGCAGGGAGACGCCATAAAGATGTGTGTTAACGTGCCCGGCGTGCGTCGTTGTCTTCGCTTGTTTCGTCTGCCTCTAAATTTGGAGGCTGCTTGGTGCCAACGCCATCAATATTTTGTTAAGGGCGTGTTGCATTTGTCATTGAAGCCTTAACCTAACCTTTTTGGCATTGTGCTATTCGGCGCAGATATCTTGTTTGTGCTCTTCACTTTGCGTACTGCTTTTCTGGATTGCTTCACACGAATGAAAACTGGTTGGAATGCTTCGCAGCACGTTTGCGAGAAAATTGTTTCTTGATCCAAGAAATTGAGTCACCGCTCGCGTTGTTAGATTTCCTTTGTGCCTTATACGTGTATTCGAATTCGCTGCATGAGTGAGATTTTGTAAAAAAGTGCCGTTAGCAAATTGCTTAAAGCTATAACGAGCACAATAAGAGAGAAGTGGTGAATCTAGAAAAATGTTTTTAGCTAAAGCTAGGACATAGTCTTTGAGTAAACACTCTTGCCTCGTTAACGGCTTGCGTAACACCTTAGCTTTGTTTTTGCAGCGGCAACTGCTTGTGAGTGTTTTTTGCAAAAGTGTGATGTAAAGTTTGTAAGAGAAAATTTGTGAAAAGGTGAAAAAAAAAAAACGTAGTCAGTATTTTTTTTCTTTTTTTCGGTTCATGCCGGAGTCAAGTCCTGATGCAATTACTGCCGTGTCGTGTTGTGCAATGTATGTGTAGCTCTGCGTTTATTGCAATTTTACTTTCCTACGTGTCGTCTCATATTGTTGCTTATGGTTTATTTCTTGTGTGCAATTTATATTGATGATATGGCAGCTGTATTTTAGCATCTAGCAGTGCAATGAACCTCTATTTGTGCCTACGTTTATCAAACATTAACTAAAGTGGGCATGTCCTTACCGAGAATATCACTTGAAAATAAAAGTTTTCGCTTCTACAAATATTCCCGTGTTTCAATTAAAATGTGTGCATAGACATACATTGGCATCGTGTGCTTGCCACTATCGGGGTGCAGCTTACACAAAGCTCATCGATGCATGCAAACGACGCGTTAAAAAAAATAAAGTATGGCCTCAGAGACGAGCACGAACGTAGACTTGGTCTTGGAGGCTGTGTAATATTCCTAGGCTCTACAAAATGGCCTTCGAGACATCCTTTTTTGTGGTCTTAGATCTCTGAGGTTGCGAAGGTTCCCGACGACCGTTTGGAGCACTGCGAGCATAAATAAGCCACAGGGGCCTATGGGAGTGCCCTCTCTTTGAAATCTTGTTCGGCTACGTCAGCACAGCATCTTTCATCTTCATAGCACTCGCCGAAGTCCGAAAGAGTCTAATGGAAGACGTATCCCATAATCACTGAAAACTTCAAAATGTCTGGACGTTCCTGAGGTGTAGAAGGCTGTATATCGACCTGAAATGCCTTGTTCTAGAAAAAGACTCTTGTTTCACTACCTCGAAATACTTCTATGAAGCCTTCCGAAAGTTGTTATTTTTTTGCTTTTATGGCTGGCACAAGCCATTCATAGGGTTCAGATTTATTCACGCTGCGCAAGCACTGACGTTTAGTGCACTTGGTAGGGCACTCGCCTTCGGAGCGCAAGGTCAGCGGTTCGAAACCCACCACTACCTTGAACCATTTTTACAGCAATTTTGTCTTACGTCACTGAGAGATGAACAGATGAACAGACATACTTTTGATTCAATCGGGTAGAAATGCTTGTGCTTTTTAAGACCTCCATGTCAGTCGATTCTGGTTATATATGTAGCTACATTGGCCCTACCTCCGAGCTGTGCTAGTTGCTCTTGATAAAAACAAAATGACCCAGTAAAACGACAGTGGTTACCTTATCGTCTTCGACGTAACTAAGTTCTGATAATGAGAACACTTAATTTAATGAAGCAAACCTCTTCATAGCTCCATCCTTGGCCTTCACAACGCGCCTGCTTGGATCGTTCTCATGTATTTGAATAAGAACATTCTGAACTAAAAAGTGCATTTATATACTGTAGTTATAAGAAAGAGCCTTCCCCGTTAAAACTTCCCACGATGCGTTAGCTTCCCAGCAAGTCATGTCAAAAATCACTCGAAACAGTTGAAGACTTTATCGCTCATGGTTAGGCTCAACTTTTGGCTGACGTCACGTCCTACAATGGTGTACTTATATACCGTGGGTATAAGAGTATTCCGAAGAAAAAAAAGTTCCCCTGATACATTCGCTTCCCAGCAAGACATGCCAAAAAGCACTCAAAAAAAGTTCAGGTTCTTATCGCCCATGATAAGGCTCAACTTTTTTCTGACGTCAAATTTTCCAAGGATATACAGCCGCCACCACGTTTGTGTAGAGCACACGAGCAGCCAGTTCTTGCTCCACGGCGCGAAACCTTGAGACAGTTTCGGGCTCTTAAGTGGTGTGTCAGGAGCATTCGTGTCATAGTTGTGAGGCTGACCACATCAGAGCCCGATACTGCCTCAAGGTTTCGCCCCGCAGAGCAATAACCAGCTGCTTGGCGCTCTACACAGACGTGGCAACGGCTGTACCTATAGTGTGGGTATAAAAGGCTTCAAAACAAAAAGTTCCCCTGATACGCTACCTTCCGAGCAAGACATATCGAAAAGTGCTAGAAGAAGTTGAGGCCTTTATCGCCCATGATAAGGCTCAACTTTCGTCTGACGTCACGTCTTACAATGATGTACCTATATACCGTGGGTGTAAGAGCATTCAAAAAAAAAAAAATGTTCCCCTCATACGCCAGCCTCCCAGCAAGACATGTCGAAAAGCACTAGAAAAAGTTGAGGCCCTTATCACCCATGATAAGGCTCAACTTTTGTGTGACGTCACACCGGATATAGCTTTCGGTATGTGTGGCTGGAGCGTGTGATACACCACCAGAATGGCTCTGGCGTAAAAAGGAGAGAGCCTGGTATTAACAGTAGCTGCGTCATCCCCTGATCATCCCCTAGTCACGACACGACAGCAAGATAACTTCACAA
The DNA here is from genome assembly GCA_013436015.1 of Rhipicephalus annulatus. Lineage (NCBI taxonomy): Eukaryota > Metazoa > Arthropoda > Arachnida > Ixodida > Ixodidae > Rhipicephalus > Rhipicephalus annulatus. Next base: position 252,381 of record WOVY01011983.1, read on the forward strand.
CAACGGAGATCACGGAAAGAAGTTTCGAGCTGTTGTTGACACATTTAGCACAAAATATAGGTGTTGTAGGCTCACGGCTGCATTGCGTGACGTCAGGCAAAAGTTGAGGCTTATCATAGGTGATAAGGGCCTGAACTTTTTCAACTGTTTTTTGGCGTATATTGCGGGGAAGAAAACGCATCAGGGGAAGTTACAGTCCGGAACACTCCTAATTAAGTACACGAGAAATGTATTTTATGTATTTTTTTCACAGAAATTCATCTCACTTTACTGAGGGACATGATGGACAGAGACGATTTTCTCATTTAACGAGTATAAGAATGCTGACTGATTTTGAAACATCGTTATTAATCTGTTATGTTGATATGTAGTGGTACTGAAACCTACGCATGCTAGTTGCTGATTATATACAGCTCAGCTGGGCAGTAAAAGGAGAGATTGTACCTTCTTTTGCGCTGAGTAACGAATGCATGTGATAATACACAAAAATTGCAAAGCGGATAAATTATAATATAATACGTGGACAGTTTCAAAATTTCCAAATTTAGCGGCTCTTGCAAGGCTTACCTTTTTTAAAAAAATGTCTCCACAATCAATTTTGCTATTAGAAGATGCAAGAGTCAACCCCCCGACCCACCCCGGCTGTTTCAATAAAATAAAATGCAAAGTTGAAAGCTATTAAAAAACAAAAAGAACAGTTCTAAATGCTTGCCCTCCTGGCCATAAATCCATTCACAATCAATTTTAATAAAATTGATTGCACAATTCAAAGCTATAAAAAGATTGGGAAAGGCTGCATGATCAACTTACTGGGAAAAATGCATCCTCTGTGAGTTTTATAAAAATACCAGTAAACATTGGAACTAGAAGAATTCAACGCTTGTTAAATCTATAGGCTTACCTTTATAATGACAGCGCCCACAATCATTTTATATATGTAGGATGAAACAGGAAATCTAACGCGTTTTCAAAAGCCAATATTACTCCGTTCGCATTATATATAGCAGCATCAAAACTACATATAAACTGTGCTTGGTGCTTCTGCTATAATAAGCACAACTGCGTAGTGAAGCAGCAAACCTCCCATTAATAGTATTCAGTCTACCGATTGTGTGAGATAATGAGCAGAGAACTATTAATCAAGCACACTTCTCAATACGTTTCCTCTTGGTGTCGCTAGTTCGGTGCGCCTGTTTGGTCTGTTACCACGCATTTAAACAGTGTCCATACTCGCTAAAACTTTCCCTGATTAGTTTGCTTCACCGCAATACATGCCAAAAGGGGCTCGACAAATTTGAGGCCCTTATCAGACACGATAAGGCTCAACTTTGGTCTGAAGTCACGTCTTGCAACCATGCGTCATATGCTGTGGGTATGAGAGCCTTCTTCGCTAAAGCTTCCCCTGTTGCGTTTGCTTCACCACAAGACATCTGAAAAACACTCGAAAAAGTTTAGGTCCTTATCACCCACGATAAGGCTCAACTTTTGTCTGATGTCACGTCTTGCAACGATGTACCTATACTGTGGGTATAAGAGCATTCCGAACTAGAAGTTCTTCTGATACGCTAGCTTCCCAGAAGACATGTCAAAAAGTACTAAAAAGCTGAGGTCCTTATCACCTACGATAAGGCTCAACTTTTGCGTGATATCACGTTTTGCAACGATGTCCCTATACGGCGTGTATAAGAATATTCCGAACAAAAAGTTCCCCTGATACGCTAGCTTCTCAGCAAGTCATGTCGAAAAGTACTCAAAAAAGTTGGGACCCGTATCACACATGATAAGGCTCAACTTTTGTCCGACGTCACACCTTGTAGCGACGAACTTAGCACGCATATTTTGAGTTCCTCAACTGTCAGAAAGGGCCAAAACATTTTCCCACGGTCCGTATTGTTGGGAAGCAAACTACCTGTCACGCCTGGTGCAGTGCGCTGATCTGGCGGCGGATCGTCTCGTCGCAGCAGCTTAAATGGCACGCGATATTTTGAGCAAGGTTAAAAAAAGTTCAGCCTTATTGTGAGTAGTAATGTCTTCAACTTTTTCGAGCACTTTTCACGAAGAACCAAGCGCATGAGGGCAACTGTTAGTTTGGAAGGCTTCTATTCAAATACACGATAAGCGACCAGCTAGGCGCTACTTAACGGAAACACCAAGATAGGAGATATGGAGAGGTTTACTTCGTTAAGTAAAGTGTGTTCATTATTACATACATTTCTGGCACGGAGGGAACTAAGGTAAGATTTTTTCGTTTTATTGCGTAGTTTTGTTGATACCAGTGGTAACCATCACTCTGGGGGAGCAGTTTCGTGGCGGCTATAAAAACAGAATCGAATAATACGGGATTGTTCAAACGCGCAACCATTTCTTTGCCGACTGAACGAGAAGACGGTATTGATCCGTCTGACCCTCAATCCAGTACAACAAAATGCCCCCCCCCCCCTTATATCATTTCTTTTAGCGTTGGGCTTCGAACCTCGAACTTTTCGCAGCGAAAGAGAGTGCCTTAGTCACTGGGCTAGACGCGAGTGTTTGCGGAGCATGAATGAATTTGAACCCTATGAATGCGTTGTACCAGGAATGAAAAATAAATAAGAGGCAACAATATATAATATGGTTTTGGTAAAATATTTCGTTCTGGGGAAATAAAAGACCTCGCTATAGAACATATCAAGCTGATTCTACATGGCACGGAAATCGCGACTTCGCGAAAACTCCGTTCTAAACACTCGTACAGTGATCGTAGAAGGCACTTTCCACTGGGACGCTTTAGGCTGCTGGCCGACGTCTGAAAGATGAAAAATGCCGTGCCGATGCCGACGGGCAACAAGGTTTCAGAGAGGGACGCAAACATTGAGTTTCCTGCAAACTACGCTCACTTATTACTCGCAAATTCCACGGTAGATTCTTATTGTTGTACTAAATGCGGGTTTTCGTGTCTTTTAAAAAAGAAAGGTGTATGAACGTCCACCCTCTTTTCACCTGGGACAATCTCCTTAGAGAAAAAAAAAACATTGAAAAGTAGGCTGAATCATGTTGGCAGGAATGGGTTTCAAACTCAGGCCTATCGCCTTGTGGCGAGTGTCTTAACGACTAGCCTAGGTCTCGGCAGCGTTAAGTGTTTCAATTCAATTCAATTCAAATATATTTATTTTTCATTTCAAGAAAGGTCCCCTGCCCCCCACCCGGAAAGTTTGGTGTTCAGTGAATACCCGACAGATTGGATTTGAATGAAACTTGCTCGAGCACTTATCACTCCTTCCCTCTTGCATGCATTCATCTCTAGCTGTGCAACCAAGGAATCGTGGACTACGTTCCCGCCACAAGTGTGTCCACACTGGACCCAATGGCAACCAGCATGAGCGGCCTCCTGCCGGGCCTCATGTCTATGGCACCATGCGTCGGGATGCGAACTCGTGAGCTGTCGGGTCCACTGCCCAGCATGGCTTCTGCGCAGCCAATGGGATGTCTCGGTGGCGCCGACGGCAGTTTGCCGGCTTCAGCACCCAGGAAAGAAGGTGTGCTTTGTTTGGATAACATACCCTTTTCCAAAAAAAAAGACCAAACAAAACAGATGAAACATTGATTCAAAATTTGTCAACATTTTAACGCGATAGCGCTAAGGGCCTCGTTTTTCAGAAATTCCGGCGCCGATGTTGGTGTCGCCGTCGGCGACGTTGATTGTGAGCGAAAAATTATCGCGTGCGTGATTGAAAAATCAAGCAAGATACAAACAAAATAAAAACGAAAATTCTGGGTCCGAGGGAGGATTGAACCCGAGCCGTTTGTGTGGGAAGCAAGTGTTCTACCACACAGCCACGCGCATGTTTGGATATCCAGGGAAGGTAACTTCTGGTTGAAAATTCAGTGAAGTTAACTTTTATGCCTTGTATACAAACACACGCGTTATGTATATAGGCTTCACAATACAGAGTAACATTGCGTCGTACAAGCGTACATTGCCAGCCGGCGTCAGAACATGTGATTATCATAACGAACTCATGGTTTAAAGCCGGCCAGCCACTAGTCCGAAAAGATTTTTCACTCATAATCACTCGTAATTCAAAGCGCGCTAATCTTTACACAGAATGCAGTCATGTGCGAAAGTTTCACTGACGCAAGCCATTTTGAGTTTTATCAACTACATTGTAGTAATCGACCTTTTAATCTTCTCGAGCACCATCATAAAATAAGGAGTATGGACGAAGTGGTTCAAGCACGCACCATAAAAACAGGATATCTCTTTCACGTTCAAATCTGAAAGGCGAAGCTTAAAGATGCTCCAATTTTTCTTGGGAGACGACGACGAAGTGATTGCTTAGCAGATCGCAGTTTCAGTAGGTGCTCTCTTTTTTCACCTAATTTTAAGTGAACTTCGCGATTATCACATCCGTGTCCGTCGGTGATGGACGTGGACCCCCACGGACGTCCGCCAGTTACGGCGGCGTCGGCGGTGGCCGCATCCAGGAAGCGTACGGGACTCTACAGCGACTACGACAGCGAGGGCACTCTTGGTTACTCAATGAGCAGCGAAGAGCCTTCTGACGACGACGATTTTAAGCTGGTGCTGAGCCGTAAAGCGAAGAGGCGGAACGTCAGAACATCTTCGTCATCGGGTACGTTGAATGACAGAGTGCCAAGGAGACCCGTGACAAACACTATCCTTTTTGTCCCTGAGGTACCGGATGGTAACATGAAGCGCCTCAACAGGCAATCTGTTTCGGTGATGCTGGAAGGACTCGTGCCAAACGAGATCACAGACATCAGAGTGAACACGCGTAAGAACGTATTGGCCATCGACGTTTTGCATGCTGCGGCACTTAATGTACTGCGCAACGTCAACGAGTTGGGGGGAATGAAAGTTCGCTCCTACATTCCTGTGAGCTCTAACGTCGTCACTGGAGTCATCTACGATGTGGATACTGCCATTCCCAGCTCCGACTTCGATGTTCTGGTCAAACCGGTAAATGAAGCCAGCGTCATCGCAAAAGTTGTCCGTTTGGGAAACTCACGCTGCTTGAAGATCATGTTCAAGGGCGACACTCTTCCTTCACACGTAAAGGTGGGCCATTTTCGGCATTCAGTGCGACCTTTCATACCGAAGCCCTTACAGTGTTATAAGTGCATGAAGATGGGCCACGTGAGAAGCGTATGCGAAAATAGGACTGTGTGTCCTCGTTGCGCGGAAGCCCATTCTGTGGATGACTGCGAAGCAACTACCCTCAAATGCTCGAATTGTCATGGGTCACATGAAGCTTCGTCAAAACAATGCCCCAAAATCCGAAGAGAAATAGCGGTATTGAAACAAATGGTCAGAGACAATTCGTCGCATCGAGAGGCTGCCAGGACCGTCCGAAAGAGGCGTCACCGTCGCCGCAGTTCATCAAAGAATGCCGCAGACGCTGCATCGAAAGCACCACTCCACCACCCTTCTCTTCCACCGCCCTTGCCTCCCAGACCTAAGGCGGCCAGCGCGGTCAACAAACCAACGAGCAGCACTGTTGCAGATGAATCAGTTTGGCCTTCATTGCCGAAATCACAGCCACCTGCAAATCCCAAGCGCACATCGACAGTCACATCACTCCAGCCAGCCGCTGACAAGCTGCCTGAGGAGGACACAGAAGTCATCAGAATGTTCCGAACACTGCTGGATGCCATGCGAAAGCTGTGCAGCAGCCTGAAGTCTCCACTCGCTCAGAGTGCACTACAAGTACTGGATGCTCTAAGTCCAGTATTTGCAAGTCTCGAGTAGCAACCATGGCTCGACCAATTTTCTCCTTCCGCAACGAGGTCCGACAAGCGTCGATAATGCAGTGGAACGCGAGAGGCCTGAGATCCCGCATCTCTTCGTTCCGTCAGTATATATTCATGAATCGTATTCCTATGATAGTTATATGTGAACCAAACGTGCAACAACCTCCTAAACTATCAGGGTATGAATCTTTCGTTTCTTCAACGTGCGAGGAACGCAGCAAGGTGGTTGTTTACATTCGCACAGATTTCACATATGTGCATCATGCAGTTCAACCGCATGATGACAATCAATATGTCTGCTTACGTGTTAACAAGGAAAAAGTGTCATTCACACTCATTGGTGTCTACATATCACCATCCGGACGATTTGAACAAGAGCGACTACGAGACATACTGACAACAACTACGGGCCCGTGGGTTATAACTGGAGACTTCAACGCACATCACTTAATCTGGGGTAGTTCGACGATCAACGCTAAAGGAAGAAACCTCGTGTCATTCGCTTCCAAGCATGACCTATGTTTCTTAAATGATGGCAGTCCTACATACCTGCGGGGCCTTACGTACAGCAGTTGCCTCGATTTGACTCTGGTATCCAGAAACTTCCGGTCGCAAGTGCACTGGTTTTCAGACATCGAAACGCATGGGAGTGACCACATTCCAACTTATATGCGAATAAGGGGTCTTAATAACTCCTTTCCTAAGACCACAATACGAAGAATTGATTGGTCCAAGTTTCAGCGACTCATGGAAAATACATGCCGTGAAGACCCTGACCAGAACTTGGAGGATGTCATCAAAGAGGCAATGAGGGAAGCTTCCTGTCTCCTCCCGTTCACCGGCAAGCGCTCAGATTTCGACGTTGAACTGGAAAAACTGTGCGCGCTTCGCCGCAGGGCGGAAAGAAGATACAGGCGGACGAAAGCAATATGCGACTTGAGGCTGGCACGACGCATACAGAAAAAAGTCCAACGACGTTTAGACAAACTTGCACAGGAACGCTGGAAATCATTCTGCGATTCATTGGATCCCCGAAAGCCGTTGTCACGCATCTGGAGCACTATTCGTGGCCTGCGCTCGGCTCCCCAACAAAGACATCCTTTCATGGCTTTAGCCCTACATTCAGGCCACACCCAACTTGAAGTGGCAAATGAGTTTTGTGCGCGAATCGCCGGTGTGTCCGCCTTGTCTGCTGGCACCATTAAGAGTGTTATCCCTGAACCCCGCATCTACGAAATGGACAATCTTTTCACTATAGAAGAACTTGACGCATCTTTGGCGGCTTCCCGACGATCATCTTCACCAGGACCCGATGGCATCACCTACGCCGCTCTAGCCAACCTTCAACAGGAGGCAAGGGGACAGTTGTTAAGCTATTACAACCACTCATGGCTGGCGGGCAATGTTCCCCAGGATTGGAAGATAAGTCGACTTGTGCCACTGCTCAAAGCAGGAAAGTCACCATTTGATCTGACATCATTTCGCCCTGTTGCCCTCGCAAGTTGCGTAGGAAAAGTCATGGAAAGGATGATACTTACACGCCTAGAATGGTACCTTGAGCGCTACAACGTATACCCAAACTGCATGACGGGTTTCCGGCGAGGTAGGTCATCTCTTGACAACGTGATTGATCTCACAACATTTATCCAGCAACAGAAGAGCCTCAAGCGCATACCACTGGCACTCTTCCTCGACGTCAAAGGGGCTTATGATAACGTAACACATAAAGCCATCCTAGACTCGTTGGAAGCTGTTGGAATCGGTGGTCGGATGTTCCAATGGATCCAGGATTATTTGACAAGAAGGTCCTTTTTTGTACAAACCTCAGATGGACCTACCACCAATTACTATATCTCCCGTGGCGTCCCTCAGGGCGCCGTATTAAGTCCCACTTTATTTAACCTCGTGATGGTAGGACTTCGTGAAATTTTGCCAAGTACCATCCTCATATCCATATATGCTGACGATATTTGTCTATGGACTTCGGCTGTAACTCGTCTACAAGTACGTGCAAGAGTCCAGCAGGCTGCCACCTTGACATGCTCATATCTCCGCAAGCAAGGTCTTTCCGTCTCAACGGAGAAATGTGCATCGGTTGCGTTTACCCGCAGAGCCATGACACAATACCCCGTTACCATCAATGGACAAAATATTCCATACCAGAAGAACCATCGCTTCCTGGGTGTGATTATTGACAGGGACCTTTCGTGGAGTGCCCACTGCAATTACCTGAAGAGAAGGCTGACTTCCATTGTCCATATAATGCGGTTCCTCTGCGGAAAATCTTGGGGCGCATCGATAAGGTCAATGATGCAGCTATACAGAGCACTGTTTCTGGGATTTTTGCGCTACAGCTTGCCGTTACTGGCAAGTACGTGCAAGACGAACATCCGCACTCTCGAAAGTCTGCAAGGACAAGCACTACGCGTGTGCTTAGGATTGCCGCGATGCACCTCAACCTACGGGGCAATTATGATCGCAAGAGAGCATCCAATTCGAACATACATCACCACTGACAATTTGAGAGCCCACATAAGACACCTCTGCCGAGTTCCTGGTCACCATGTTGCAGTGTTGCCACTTCAAAGACCACACGCGATCTTTTCAAAGATTATTTCTGCCCATAGAGAATGCCTCCCTTTTGGCTTCACTCCCGCAACAAGACCAGCGTCACCCCCGTGGTACCTACAACAACCACAGGTGTGCCTCACTATTCCGGGAATAACGAACAAGAGCCATCATTCAACAGTGGTCCTACGACAGGTGACATTGTCGCTACTCAACGAAAAATACGGCCAGAGGACCCACATTTACACCGATGGATCGGTCTCGGCTGACAGCTCCACAGGTGCTGTTGTCATCCCGGCGTACCAGGTCACTATAAAGCTCAAACTGTCGCATAGGACAACATCCACAGCAGCGGAGCTTGCCGCCTTACGTGCTGCTATACTTTATATCGCGGAAGCCCGACCTCAAAAATGGGCTGTGTTCTGTGACTCCAAGGCATCCCTTCAGAGCTTACAATCAGCTTTACGACAGCGGGAGCATCAACAGCTAGTGAATGAAATAAGAGAAGTGATTCACGAAGTTTTATCGAAAGGACATGACTTGGTGTTCCAGTGGTTACCGGGACATTGTGGTATTGTCGGTAATGACCTTGCTGATAATGCTGCCCGATCCGCCCACGCGGACGCCCAGACAACCCCAATTCCATTGTCGAGAACCGACGCTGCAAGGGGCCTTCACTCGTTCGCTAACAACATGTCGGAAACTTGGCTGAGTGACCCCAGTGTCAGGAACCGCCGCCTACACAAATTGGACCCATCGAAAAAGCTTCAAGTTCCATCGGACCTCTCCCGCCAGGATGCAACTTTACTGTGCCGCCTGTGGTTAGGAGTAGCTTTTACAAAGGCGTACTCCTTTCGCATAGGAATGGCGGATAGCTCCCGATGTGATTCGTGCGACACTGACGAGACAATAGAACATCTACTGTGTTCACGTGAACGTTTTGCGAGCGAACGCAATTTGCTACGCGAAACGTTGGAGACACTAGACAGTAGACCTCTTTCCGAAGAGAAGATACTTGGCTCATGGCTCTACGCGTCGCTGGCCAGCAAAGCGACGCGGGCACTGCTAAGTTTTCTGAAGACGACCGGACTACGCGACCGCTTATAAGCGTGCAATGGACAAGGTCCCACCAACATACACGTTGCCCTTCACTTCTCTCTCTCTTCTCCTTTAATCCCCTCACCCCTTCCCCCAGTGCAGGGTAGCAAACCGGACGTGCGTCTGGTTGACCTCCCTGCCTTTCATTTCTTCCCTTCCTCCTCCTCCTCCTCCTCCAATTTTTCTTCTAGAGCAACAACAACATGCTACTGCGATGATAAAACTCTGTGTTCGGTTATAGCTGTGAGATCATCGTCCTTTCACTCTTAAATTACCACAATTCAAAAGCTCATAGTATGTGAGGTGCTTGCTGTAAATAAAAAAAAAAGCTGTCACGTGCAAAGCCCTCTCAAGTTAATGCCAGAAAGGCTTCATGTCTTCAGCTTTATTTGAAGGAACGCCGAATAGACAGTTGATATTTGTGCGGCGTAAAAAAATATAGTCTCAGTTATGACGACGTTGAAAATCACTCAGATACGTGGTAATCATGCGTAATTCAACAAGCAAGCTTGCGCACTCTATGACATCTAAGGCTTGTGGTCTAGCATCTCTAAAGTCAATTACCTTATACTGCTACCCTAACACACCACACATTCTGTTGCAGAAGCACAGAAGAGCAAATCCTCCGAAAAATCCTCGTCCTCAGATGCCGACAAGACTGTAAAAAAGAAGAAGACAAGGTAATAATCTGTTCTAGTTACGTTACATAGCGTTTTGTTCTGTTTATTTATTTCATTTCGCGCATTTTCTTTTATAATATACAGTGTGGCCAATTCCTTAGCATACAGTGTGGCCAATCCCAAGTTTAGCATACAAAACGAAAGACGCCAGCCGAATTTTCGGTATGTGGACTCATGCCGGATATCTGAGAATCGTGCAGCTCGGCCATTCCTGAAGGGCGAGCTCGTTCAGTGCCGGTTTCATTTCTCGCTAGCGAAGAGTCCTTGACGTCAAAGAACTTGCATCGACGGGCCTCTTTTTCAATGCGGATGGCTGTAGCTGTACACGCTAGGATATAGTTGCAGCTGTATTGCCGTAAATGACAGTTCAATGCCAGCGTCTCCCTTCACAATGGTGCAATGCAATTTGTGGATGTACTGAAGTCTTCGCGAAGTTACTGCGCGATAAGAAAAAAATTCAAGAAAGTGCAGTTAACAAACAGAAAGTACAAAGTATGTGAAAAGTGTAACTTGGCTCGTGGACCAACTTTTGGGAGTAGGACTAAAACGTATTGGCGGCGAAGTGAGAGTTAACAAAACCAATACAGTGAGTCAGGCTCTAGGAGCAATCTTTCTCGCCCCTTCAAGATTGAGACACGCGAAGAAAAAGACGAGCGGGAGGAAGAAAGCGAATGCCTCTTCTCAACAAGATGATGCAACGTGGTTTCGTTGTGTGAAGCAGTCAATTTCAAGTTTGTGAGGCGCGAAAAGTGTTCACTCAGTAGAAGAAACGAATAACACGAAAGCGCATTCGATGTTCGGTTGGGTAACCATTAAAGCTTTCAGCAGACGCGGGCAATTCGATCGTCGCCTACGCTATCCACGCGGCAATCCGCTAGAAAGCAATATCGTTGGCTTCTTGCAGTGGCCTCGCGTGTTTTTTTTTTTAATTCCGATAAGAGGCTCAAATCAGACAAAGCGACTATAACCCGACGCTTGAGCTGGTGGCGTCGTGGCCTTCTGTCGCGGGCACTGAGGTTGCGATTATGCCTTTGTTTGATTGATATATGGGGTTTAACGTCCCAAAACCACTATATGATTATGAGAGACGCCATAGTGGAGGCCTCCGAAAATTTCGACCTCCTCGGGTTCTTAAACGTGCACCCAAATCTGAGCACAAGGACCTACAGCGTTTTCGCCTCCATCGAAAATGCAGCCGCCGCAACAGGGATTTGATCCCGCGACCTGCAGGTCAGCAGCTGAGTACCTCAGCCTCCAGACCACCATGGTGGGGCTGATGCCTTTGTTTCTATTGGTGCAGAAGGTCTGAGCAAGAGTTTAGTAAGCCCCGCCGCGGTGGTCTAGTGGCTAAGGTACTCAGCTGCTGACCCGCAGGGCGCGGGTTCGAATCCCGGCTGCGGCGGCTGCATTTCCGAGGCGGAAATGTTGTAGGCCCGTGTGCTCAGATTTGGGTGCACGTTAAAGAACCCCAGGTGGTCTAAATTTCCGGAGCCCTCCACTACGGCGTCTCTCATAATCATATAGTGGTTTTGGGACGTTAAACCCCACATATCAATCAATAAATCAAGAGTTTAGTAAACTTAAGTTAGAATTTAACAATGTGGCATGAAGGCGTGATTTTCAATTCTTGCTTTAAAGGGGTAGTCTTTTAGAGATCATTGGGTAAGACGTAACGTTGGTCTCACGTCTTCCAAGAGGCAACGCACCTACAGAACTTAATGATAGTGATGAATTTTTATCAGATTTAATTGTTCGTAGTATTTCCAGTTATGGTGGGGTTCGAGAAACGGGAAATACCGATAAACCTTGTTATCTAACGCTGCATCACACTGTAAACCTATTCCACGGCAAAAGCCTAGAGTACTCCAGAGACACTGCCGGCCTCCAGGTTTTGCTTCATTAAATGAAGGGTTGATATAGCGTTTTCTATTTCATTTTTATTTAAAATATTATGCGATAAAATGAATTCTAACGTTATCTGCTTCATAACTTATTTACTCGGTTGTAACGCGAACGGTTCATTTCGGAAGAAAGAAAATGTTTTGATATTTAATTTTAACTGGAGGGGGTGAACTTCACATAAAAAAAGTCCGGGGAATAGCTCGCGTTACATTTGTGTAAATACGGCAGGTTTTTATTGATATACGGATGCAGTCACGGAGGCTGGCCACTTGACGCATGTTCATTCGTTGTAAGGCTGCGTATTTGTGCAGTCGATCATTCATCATTGGCCTAGCTTCCCTCTGTAACGATAGTAGTGGTCTCGTGTTCTCTACCTGGAGGCGTCTTACTTACTTAAGTATACGCCAACACTCAAGTACATCTACCGTGAATGGCAGTACTATACCGCGCATGGTGCACGCGGGCTTGGTATGCGTGCGGCTTTAGTGCCTAGGATATACTAGTAGGCAGCTCTGAGCGTATGCGTCCTCCGCAAGCTTGGTGCCTTTCGTTGCTCAGGTGTTTGGTGCTATACACGCTACGTTGAGCCATGCTGGGTGATATGGTTAAAACATCATTTAAGAAGGCAAGTATTCCCGACAAGCACCATACCTTCGAAAAGATTTTACTCAATACAATTTTTATGAATTGTTCTAAAACGTGAGGATTGTTGGTCTTTGTGTATACGACGTTGCAGCTCAAAGCAGGACGGGATAAGTGTTTGAATGCGTATGCTATCAGCAGTCACGAGTTTCGGAGTTCTTGATGCATAAGCTTGATGCAAGTCGGCGTTGAGCTCTAGGGGTATGCACCTGAACCCCCTATCGAAAAATATTGTTATCATAAACGCGTACGTGTGACAGAAATTGGCAAAAATCCTACTACTCACCGCTTAAAATGAATTAGGCAGCAGCTAGACCAACAAATTGCAGCGACGGCAGTGAGCCGAAGACCCCAAGTACGCCCGACGAGAAAATAATATGGACCGGGAAAAACAACACCAGATTCGAGAAAACCCAGAAATGATGCAAGGCATACGCCAACGGCGACGCGCCCGTAAATATATGAGAGGTGCGAACAACCGGTTTCAGTGCGAGGTTCTGTCTCTGGAGTCGTCCAGCGTCGCGGTTTGAAAGCTTCTGCGGTTTAGTGGAAGCTTCACCAATTTTTTGTTTTCCTCCACTCTTATTATCAGTGCATTGTAGCGAAATATGCGCATTTTGTGATTTTAATGGTTTTCAGTGAGTTACACGAAATCTCGTAACGCTTGTGCATGTTGCTTTCTCGCTGATGCACCGGCAAATTCGCTCTACGCTCAACAAGGAACTGAGGACAATGGTAACCCTGTTTCGTTCGTTGACTCTTACAGGACGACATTCACGGCATTCCAGCTGGATGAACTGGAGAGGGCCTTCCAGCGGGCACCGTACCCAGACGTCTTCGCCAGAGAAGACCTCGCCCTCAGGCTCAATCTCAGCGAGTCCAGAGTACAGGTAAGAACAAGAAAAATTCGGAGATGGAATTGATGAATATTTCAGTTGCGGCGTTCTTGCGCGGGACCTCTTGTGATACTCTTGTCATTGCCGACCATTCACAATTATTGGTAGCTAACTCGATTACTGGAAGTTGTCTGTCATAAAAGAGAAGCACCCGAGCATTTGACTCCGTGACCATTCATCCACGACTACGAGTAAATGTGATGGCTACTTGCTTATTCCTCACCTCAAGGATGTCCATTCTGCGGACTTCCGAATGATAGTGTGTCATTGAAGTAAATTGGATAAACTTCTCAATACCGTTTTCCCGTACCTATTTTGTTCAATGAAATCTGAAGAATATTTAGAATCGAAGTGAATATTCTAAGACAGTAGTTTTTAAATGCTTGTTTTTGACCTTGTTAGAAAATGTCTTTACTGAGACAGAGCCGATTGCACAAACTTGCTGCTTTCTTTAGTAGCTTACCCATCACACTGCAGCGCTCAGACACATTCTACGTTTCTTTTTGTTTTTGCTTCCAGGTGTGGTTTCAAAACCGTCGTGCCAAGTGGAGGAAAAGAGAACCACCTCGCAAGACAAATTTTCTTCAAGCAGGTAAGAATTCTACGGTGTCTCCGGTCTAAGAACTGGCTAACCTCCTTGTCTTTCCGCTTATTTCTCTCCTCCTCCTCCTCTTCACATAGTACGATCTATAAACGTCACCTAAAAAGCAAAGATATGAAAACTTTCATACCTGTTTCAACTTACGCCTTTGTTACTTGTGGTGTTCTTGCATGAATTTCCTTGATTATTGGCTATCATCGTCTGTAAATTCAGTTTCCTTGCATGTAAGTTTGCAAGTCCTGCTGAGATACGCTTCTATTTGGTCATGGCTATGTTTTAGGACGACTACCTTTCTCGATGTATGAAGGTGAATTTAGTAGATGCATATTTTATTGATCCAATAAATACACAATTTAACGTTGGTTTCCCACGTTTCTTTGCATTCTATTTTACCTCTGGAAAAACGACGAAACCAGCGGCTGCACAGAGCATGCAGAAGGGCGGCCACCCGTACGCCACCGCGTCGCCGACGCTTCCTCCACTGAATGCTCCCTTAGATTCATGGGGCTTTAGCACGGGAAACCCTTACGACTTCGGCTTCCAGACGTCCTCGCCTATGCAAGGTTCGCCAGGGCAGGGTTACGGCGCCGCCACTTTCTCGACCGCGGGACCACCACCGGGATCCATGGGTGGCATGGCGGCCAATCCAAGCTCGTTCTACAGTACCATGCTGCCTCCGACGCAAGACCAGCTTCTGCCGCAGCTTCAGCCACCCGTCAGCTCGGCGGCTACGGGCATAGGGCAGCGACCCTGCAGTGCGCCTTCACCCGACTCCAACCAGAAGTGTTCGTCGCCCATGCCTTACGCCTGCTCCTCGAGCCCCGATAACATCAAGAAGCAGGGCGGCAATGGCAATGGAGGCCTCATGGGCACCAATGGTCTCCTGGACACTGCCGATCTGCACCAGATGGGTGCCATGCCACACCTTATGATGAAGGGAAAGGACAACTCCCTGTCGCCGTTGCCACCGCTAGACTTCTTCACTTAATAAATGCGGGCACTTTGTTCGCGTCGTGCACAAGGGTAGCCGGTACAGACTCGTCCACAGAGTCTTGAGACACGTGAGAGCACGCGCACAGTGACCTACTGTAACAGAAGAATATGCTGACGCTAGGAAGTAAGTTGCGACTGTCTGCAGGAAAAGAAACTACGTTGACACTTCGCAGTAAGGTGTGACGACGTTCTGGCTGGGATGGTGTGTTGGTCAGCCAGTTCCATGCCACTGGCTTACGGCGTTTGCGGCAAATGTGGGGACAAGAGTTACGCATACTTCAAAGTGCCTAAGCGCTATTCCATATAAAGTGTCATGGAATACAGTGAAGTACGCCGGTTAACTATGATAAACAAAAAACCGAAAGAGGACACGAGATCGTGGATGTGACAGCTTTTTGTGTACGTTAGGACTGGAGTTGTGTGTGGGTTATTATGCAACCAATTATTCCTGCTTGTAACCAGCTGTACTCAGTGCACTGTCTTTGTTAGTGGCTACCAGACTACTTTCTTTCTTACGTGCCGTATTGTCTATTGTATATAGATACGTTCCTGTAAGACATTATAAGCTAACAGTCTGGCTTTTTTACAGTCTGGCTTTTCGTCTGTGTCATGCTAGAGGTAGTCGACCTAAAATGCTCTCTTCTGTCATTTCTTTTTACCTGCGAGTGTGACTGGCTCTGATTTTGCAAACATGCATAAAAGTTCTGCGCAAACAGAAGTCGCTCCCAAATGCCATATTCTAAATGATTATTGCTTAGTAACTCCATCGACGTACACATGAAGTGCACTTCAGATTTAAATGAGCCAGTGCTTGAGACTTTCAAGTTGACCCACTTAATGCACCCCCCCCTTTTTTTTTCATTGCACTATGAATGTTTGCAATGACCTGAACACTCAGTAACAGGCACCTTCTCTGTAAACAAGACTGATGTGCTTCAAAAAAAAAAACGCACATGTTTGCTTGTTTTCATGAAATCGGAACGAGTGATCACCAAAGAATGTTCTTGTTAAGCGTGTTATGGTTTTTATTATCCAAATTCAAGATAGGCTCGCGAAAAGCCCAATCAACTGACTTTGTTCGCTTCGGAAAACAAGTGCCATCTAATTTGGCCAATACCTAGAAAAGTAGCGCAATTGAGTCTTCTTCTACGTGTATAGCCAATTAATTACACGCACATCAAGTTATTTCTAGCCTTACAAACACATTCCTCTCTAAAAGGTAACCAACCTTACCTTAATGAGCGCGAGTTTATAATTAGTGTCTTCACTGGAGCGGGGAGAAATGCTACTTTACAATATCACTTTTCGCACTTTTAAGTGTTCTTACTGCATCCAAGTGTATACTTTCAACAGACTTGTACAGTTTTGAATTATGCTGTGGCATGTGTGGTTCAATATATGTATTGGACAATAAGGCGGGCCCACGTGCATTTTCTGGTCATTGCGTGTCTGTGTCGTTTGTGTTGATTGAGAGACAATTGAAACGAAGTATAGAATGTCATCGCGACTGTAGCGCCGCATTCCTGTCATGTTCTGTAAAATGTATAGCACTTAACTTTACTTAGTGTACCACATGAAGCAGTGTGTTGGAGGTTCCCGTTAACCATCATGGAAGGCACATGGTATTAATTGTCAAAATGGATGCAGACTCTGCATGTTAGGCTGAACGCGCTCTTCACGCATCGCGAATCACGTCAACCCGACAGCAGTGCTACGTTAAAATACGGTTTAAAGCAGCAATATGTTTCCGATATCTCGTAATCCTCACCTCACAAGTAATTGTGTTCACGACGTAAGAAAACGCGCCTTTTTTCTTTTAGACTCAAAAGCAAATATTCGTGGCATATCTCACTATATAGGCCAAGTTTCGAAGGCTCATTCGGTGGAAGATTGAACAAAAAGAAAGGATCTCAAACACTTGTCGGATAAGAGCCTGCATGAAACTTCTAGCCTTTGAAAAAGTATGTAGCATATGCTCTAATGGCAGTTGTATACGGTCTCAAAGAGGCCTCGGCTAAAGTGCTAGATGTAGTTAGCAAACTTGACATTTTTCGTCCGGTTTCCTCAATAAGGCCGGCATTTCCCCAGGACATGATCAAGAGCGTAAGGTGTGAAAGTGGTCGTGTGTGACCGCATTTATGAGTGTGCGGAAGCGGAGGTGTCGTTTTTGCACGGCATGCGGCACGTGTGATAATGTAGCGTCATTACTGAAATTATGAGTTCGTATAACATCTCTTTTTCCCATAGACTTGAATTTCGAGCTCTTTTCTCCTCGGAAAGAAGCGAAGTCCGTGACAGTGCCAAAAAGTGCCTTCATTCTGTTATGCTACAGCGTTAGCAAATACTTTTTGCGCGTCAAATGACAGATGAAGAAACACTTGTAAATATTTTTGTATTGCATGCGACGTATTTGTTTGTTTATGTATTTTGCCGTCAGTGTTAACGTCATTGCTCAATAAGGCACACACATTCACATATACACACGGTAGACCGATATAAAGATAGAACTAATCGATACCATAAGGCTACAGCACTGTATTGTATATGTGTGGCAGGATTTTTATACCAAGCCTCTTGAACAAGTGGATTCTTAACGGCAATCTTCAAGCCGTGAAAGATAAAGTAGGATAACTCGAGAAGTGCAGTTGAATTTGACATTGTGTTTCAATACGACGAAGTTTACTGCCCAAGACAAGCTGCGAATTACTTCTAAAATCGTTGTATTGTTGTGTATTTGAAGGACCCCGTTCATCTTTTATTTGTACATGAGTGTGCCTTTCAGAAATATATGCAGTATTTTCGTATATGTCTATTCGTTGCGTTTATGTCCTACTGTCGCGTATAATTATATTACTCTGATATGTTTTTTACATATTTTATTGTCATGTGTAATGTACGCCCATCGAGCAATACACTCGTGTTTGCCTTTGGAGCTAGAGCAACACCGACGTGCCTTACCTTTGTATAAAAACTTGAACTAAGAAATAAACGTCAATGTTTTTCTTCATGCCATTATGTCGCCTATATATGAGAAAAGGAGCTCTGCAATGGGGAACCAGTGCGTGAAGTCCCCGTTATTGGCAGCAGAGTAACACATACTCAAGTTAGACATATACTCAAGTAAGAGAGTAAGACATACTCAAGCGGGTCTTTCAGGCTTTCATCAAGACATTTTAGCAGTCGCCTCTCCGATAGGTGTCGCGTCCTACGTTGTTCCGCGCAACAAACACTTTCCAAATTGTTTTCTTCTATAATAAGGATGAAAAATTCTGTGCGCGTTCCCATTCGTGGGAAGCTGCAGACAAGACAGTTGCCAAGTGAGCTTCCATTTCTCAAATAGTTGATCATAACACATATCGAAACTCTTTTAGAAAACGAAATTGTATTCCACGGATTGCGAACAAACATACGTGTGTTTTTCGAGAGGAAGCGTTTTCGGAATTACTCTAGAACGTGGGAACAACGTAATGCTGTAGAAGTCAACGTTAGCAAACTCATCGTATATTGAATGAAGTATTCGAGATAATTTCAACAAGTAAAAAAAAACACTGCTTTCAGCCAAATCGCAAGCAGCATTCGAAACAAAAGCGAGGAAACGCGAAGCAAAATGAAAGCTTCATTTTGGATATTTGAGACTCGTAAGGTTTACAGCAAGTATACTCATCCCTAACAAACAAATGTTGCGTAGCAGCTGGAGTGATCCAGCAAACAACGAAACTTTTGCATGTATACATGAGTGTTTATTCATGGTCCGGGTGTCTGGTCGTCTCACGGCGCTATTCGGCATATGGTTTCGTGGCGAATTTCTTAGGGTCAACTTTTGTTGCTGCGAATGCTTACGTGAGACAAGCACGGTCCCGAACGTCAGACATCTCATGCAAGCCTCGCCTTGCTATTATTAGCGCGTCGGCATTAACGATGCAGACAAGTGGAGAAAAAGTGTGTTCAAGAAATCAATACGCCATGCAGCTCCAATTCTTGAAAGTTTACGCGAGAATTACACGCAAGTATGAAAATGAGAGAGAGAGAGAGAGAGAGAGGGAGAGGGAGAGAAATAAATAGAGAGGAAAGGCAGGGAGGTTAACCAAGCTTGGCTCGGTTGGTATGAAAATGGATATCTAAAATGTTTATGACATGTTTAAATGACTACAAAGAGATCATCCGACAATAAGATGACCGTGTCCGCAGGCGCCTTTCGATAGCCAACGTAAACCGTTTCAGATATCGTGTTTCTTCACACCACTGACGTTCTCCGCATGTCTATATCCTTTTAATGGAAGTAGCATCGATCAGCCTGTGCTTTAGGCCCATGTCAGCATTTGCAACAGCAGGCGTCAAAGAATGCGGGTATTGAGATCCTGCGTGTTTGACAAATGAATTGACCGCCTAAACATCTCGCCAAGAACCGCAGGCTTAGGGTTAAAATTGTCATACTTCAATGTAATCATTAATTTTCATTATCACAAAGCCCACTGAAAGGTTCCTCGAAAGGAGGACCAACGTTAGGGAGCAATAGCTAAGCGGCTCCACGGGCCAGTGGGCCCAGCGAACGAGGGAAGATGTAATAATGCTCATGCTCAGCTTGCTGCACAGCCAGCGTTTTTATGGGACGGGCCGCTCGTCCGATGACTCCGTCTCCTCAGCAAAGCGTGAAAACGTTTTCCAAGCAAAGCCTCCCCTCGAATGACAGCAACTTCAACTTTGCTCAACAGGTAGCACAGCAATTCGCTCTCCTTTAGAGTAAAGGTAGCATGCACAGTATTTTTTCTCCCCTTCACTCCCCTGTCGACTCTCTTAAAACAAGTGGGGCATCACTCGCCTATTACTTTTCCTTTTGTCTTGAGTGTCTTGAGCTCCGTTGCACCCTCCGCTCCTCGGCTGGGTCCACCGGCCCGCTGAGCCGCTTAGCTATACCAGAGTCCTGGCTATACTCACTATTAAATTTTTCTTTAACTGTTACGTATTTTGCTACAATGCAGTTTAACGTCTTAGTACTTTCGCTTCATTACCACTGGCAACACTTAAATAGTAGTGCTCAAGTGAATATATATATATATATATATATATATATATATATATATATATATATATATATATAGCAGGAGCGAGAAAGCACGACGTACGAGGAAACACTTTTATTAATCACATACGTTTCGGCTGGTGGGCCAGCCTTCGTCAGTGTGACATGTAATGCAGCTTTCGTAGCCATTATATACATTTCTAAAATGTTTTGGGACATGCGCAATAGCAATCGGAAGTGATTCGACGTGATTATACAAAAAAGGCAAAATACATTTAGTGTGAAGATGCAATGCGTAAAGTAACATGGACACAGCGGTCACCTCTTATCGTTATAGCGAGAATAATACGAGTGAAAGAGATTTTAAATATAAATATGGCGCATGGTGTGGAAAGCTTTATGACAACAGAATCGAAAGTTGGGCTAGTTGGATATGCATGGTATAACTGTCAGTTCAAGCGTACGAATAAACAGAAGGAAGAGAGGACAAGCGCTTCTGTTTATTCGTGCGCTTGAACTGACAGGTATATTATGACAACCATGCGTGCAGATTGAAGCGCATGAACGAGCGGTATACATACTAAAGATAACCAGGTAAACTGAGTTTGTTAAGCAGGGGAACAAGGATGGTTCTACCGAAAACAAAAATAAGAAGTAAAATAACAGAAAATGAACTAGAAATCTCGGATGGGCATCAGACACCTTAAGTGGTGGAAGGTAGATTAGCGAGTGTGCCTGCGTGTTCGTTTATTCCAGAGTTTAGTGTACTTGTAGATTAGAAACGCCTCACGCATTTCCCGCTCATGATGTGAGCGGAAACCGGATTCCAGTACCGTTTCTTTAATATTGTCGAAAGAATGACCAGGTATTGCTAGATGTTTCGATAGAGGCAGATTTGGAAGGGTTTTGACATGCGACTTATGATTATTAAATCGAGTTCTAAACGGTGTTTCTGTATGACCTATATATTGTAGATTACAGATATCGCACTACCTCCGCAGAGACACTGGACCCCACCACCGCAACGTGATAGGTGCTTAGACCTATATATTAAGGCTGTAAAACAAGATGTCATAGATTCTTACAAAACTCGTGCTCCACATCGACATAAACTATCAACAAAAGGAAAAAAAGGCCACTCGAAGAGCTAGCAAATAACCCCGACATCATAATCAAGCCGGCAGACAAAGGTGGCACTATTTTAATTCTTAATCAATGTGACTATATAAGTGAAGCTGAGAGGTAGCTCTCAGATCGAAACTTCTACAGACCACTCCCTACCAATCCTACAAACTACTACAAGGTCGAATTGCAGGACGCACTCGCACAACTTGTAAAAAATGAAAAGATCGATAAAACGATAGCCCGGTAACTCGTTCCGTTCAGCCCTAATGTAGGTAGATTTTATCTTCTGCCCAAGATACATAAAGTAAATAACCCCGGACGCCCTATCATCTCTGGCATAGGAACAGTAACTGAATACCTATCCAGGTTTGTCGATAGCCTCATAAACAGGATCCCACCTACTTTCTCGTCATTTATAAAGGACACAAATCACTTCTTGGAAGACATTTCAGACATTGGTGTTCCCGACGATAGCTTTCTGGTAACACTTGACGTCTCGTCCTTTTACACAAACATTCCACACAACGATGGCATTTGTGCTCTCATCAAGGCTTACGATGATTGTTGCTTTGACAAGCCAGTTGATGGTGAAACCATTGGTACTCTCATGAAGCTCATCTTAGAACTAAACAACTTCCCATTCAATAACTTGCACTACGTTCAAACAAACGGGACATCTATGGGCACTAGAGTAGGCCCTATTTACGCAAATTTCTTTATGGGCCTGTTAGAATCTAACTTCATAGAGAATTCACCTTTGAAGCCATGCTTCGACACACACTTCATCGATGACATCTTCATGATTTGGCCACATGGCGAAGCAAGTCTTTTAAGTTTCATTAAGAATTTCAACAATGCCCACCCCGCCATCACTTTCCCCCATAATTACTCATCAGCAACGATAAACTTTCTTGACGTTACCGTCACAGCTAGCGAAGGACGGCTCTGCACAAATCTCTTTTGCAAAACGACTGATAGGCATCAACTAGTTGATGCCTATCACTATAAGTTGGTATCCCGAAATGTCGCACTGTATCATATTCAAATTCGTTTATTCCTAGAACTACATCAGAGTGGAATTGCCTGCCACCATCCCTAGTGCTTACTAACAATATTGACCAGTTTAGAAAAAAAGTGTCTGATTACTTCACTTCTGTGTAGCTTGAACTTCACAGTGTTTATTTACCTTATAATGTGTCATATGCATGCAGTTGTCAATGTTAGTTTTGTTATCTTTTCATGCTAGAGGCAATACCTGTGTAGATTTGTGTTAAACTTTTGTATACTTCTACGCACCACTGGATACTTGTTTGTTCAGTGCTTTTGTATATTTGCTCATATGTGTGCAATGTTTGTACAATTCGAACACCTTTCAACATCCTGATCCTGTACCACTCCCCTCAACAATGCCCTCTGGGCAACGAGGGTACCTGAAATGAATAAATGAATAAATAAATAAATAAATAAATAAATAAATAAATAAATAAATAAACTCCTCCATTTCCATAGCAGTCACGTCCGACATTGCAAAACAGGGATACCGTACAGCTAAGCGCATAGGTTTAAAAGAATATGTTCCAACCACGAAGGTTTCCTTTCGAATTGCCAGGATCTGAAACTTTCGCTCATTCAACGTAAATATCCACGGGGAATAATTGATGACGCCATAAAACGCACTGACAAACTAAACCGAATTGACCTGCTCAACGCTGACCCCAAGGCGTTGTGTACATCCCAGGTTAACCTTGTGCTCACCCATTCAACGTCAGCTCCAAACGTCACCGCGATTTTGAAGCGACACCGTAACATATTAACTCAAAGCAAGCGCCTTAAAAATGTATTCGCAGAGCCACCGAGAGTCGTGTACAGACGCGCACGTAACCTCCGTGATAATCTTTCATCGTCTAAGCTCGCGGCCCGTAAACAAAATGGCTGCGCTCCTTGTGGGAAGTCGCGGTGCAAGGTGTGTGCGCACATGGTAACTACGCAAACTGTCACCAGTTCATCCACTGGCTTTCAGTTAACAATCAGGGGCAATCTAAATTGTGACAGTTCCAACGTAGTATACCTGCTCGAATGCGATATCTGTAATCTACAATATATTGGTCATACAGAAACACCGTTTAGAACTCGATTTAATAATCATAAGTCGCATGTCAAAACCCTTCTAAATCTGTCTCTATCGAAACATCTAACAATACCTGGTCATCCTTTCGACAATGTTAAAGAAACGGTACTGGAATCCGGTTTCCGCTCACATCATGAGCAGGAAATGCGCGAGTCGTTTCTAATCTACAAGTTCTGTACACTAAACTCTGGAATAAACGAACACGCAGGTACACTTGCTAATCTACCTTCCACCACTTAAGGTGTCTGATGCCCTTCCGAGATTTCTAGTTCATTTTCTGTTATTTTACTTCTTATTTTTGTTTTCGGTATAACCATCCTTGTTCCCTGCTTAACAAACTCAGTTTACCTGGTTATCTTTAGTATGTATACCGCTCGTTCATGCGCTTCAATCTGCACGCATGGTTGTCATAATGCTTTCCACACCATGCGCCATATTTCTATTTAAAATCTCTTTCACTCGTACTGATGTCGCTATAACGATAAGAGGTGACCGCTGTGTCCATGTTACTTTACGCATTGCATCTTCACACTAAATGTATTTTGCCTTTTTTGTATAATCACGTCGAATCACTTCCGATTGCTATTGCGCATGTCCCAAAACATTTTAGAAATGTATATAATGGCTACGAAAGCTGCATTACATGTCACACTGACGAAGGCTGGCCCACCAGCCGAAACGTATGTGATTAATAATAGTGTTTCCTCGTACGTCGTGCTTTCTCGCTTCCGTTTTTACTACGGAGCCAGTGCGCTTCCTTCCTCACTACGTCTCTCTCTCTCTCTTTATATATATATATATATATAGGGCGCTAGCACAGCCGACTTACTCTATTCACTAGACGCAGTGCCATTGCCAGTGTTGTTGAGTGCCGTGGTGACCAACTTATTGATGGTTTTCATAGCCTTGGGGTTCATCTGTATGATTATCACCACATAAGTGGTGAGGGCGGCGCACACGCTCAGTATGAAGCCGCGATTGATGGTGAAGAAGTTCCAGCCGGTCATCGAGACCGGTGACGACGAGAGACGACTGAGAAAGAAGTGCGCCTCCATCTTTGTGTTCATGTCGAGACGCCAGCTGCGCAGGGTCAACTCGTGCAGGTGGGGCAGCGGCGCGAGCGCCTCCTCTGATACCCTAGACGCAGCCAGGCACGTCCCGAGGAAGGAGAGCAAGGAGTAGATACCGCGCAGGCTGAAGAGAAAGCCTTCGTCTTCCTTGGTGTTCTTCAGCAGGTTCGTGTCGCTGAACAGTTGGGTCATGTCGATGCAGACGCTGAGGACAATCATGATGTACCAGGAGAAGATGACCGGGCCGAATAGCTCGTTCAGGTCAGTGACCAGAGTGCAGATGCGCTCGTAGAAGATGCGGATCTGAGCCAGGGTGTCCGCTTCGACCGAGCGGCCCGACCGGTGCACGTCGCGGATGACCGCGTTGTGGACGCGGAATGCGCGTGCCAGGATCATGCAGAAGGAGATGAACAGGATGGGGACGAACACGAGGGTTCCGTAGACGAACAGGGTGTTCAGGTACCAAATGAGCGCCACCAGGAACAGCAGAGTGTTCTCCGAGTACTTGCGGCTCGCCTCCGTGAAAAACACGCCCTGCGCGACGGGTATTGGATAGAGTACCTGGTTGCCTTTAAAAAGAGGTTGTACAGGTATACAAGAGCACTTGAAAAGCTAATGGCGGTGAAGGTGCATCAATTGTCATTTGTAGGCTGAATACTCATTCTATTCATAAAAAAATTCCATATTCGTATTATGCGCAGCTGCATCATTGTACTGAACGCAGAATACGCTACGTCGATGTGTCGAAGTAAAATATGCCCAGGTTAACATGAGTACTTGACCTTGAGCCTTAGTTCTAACGTAAAACAGCTGAAGTATAGGTAGAAATGCAAAATATGCGTAAACTTCGTTCACTGTGTATTCCAGAGTGTCTCTGATTTACCAAGTGATCATACCATCTTCCCAATTCAACCATATACAAGTAATCTCAAGTTAATTTGAAATTTTCGGCACTTTGAGCGGAAACGACTGGTTATCCCCTGCCGCAATTTATTACGGCAAACGAAAAAAATACAACATATCCACGGACTGAATGATGATGAGTGGAGCGAAGCGTCTGTTCGTGCAACCGTCCGTCCGTCCAACCGTGGGCCAATCTGTTCGTCCGTGCGTCTGTACGTCCGTCCGTCCGTCCGTCCGTCTAGTGAACACTCCAAGTACCACCATCTCGCATCTTTTCATCATATATTGATTATAAAGAAGTACCACCATTTAGCGGACACTCAACGAACTACACGAGAGGTGGTTACCTACTACATACATTGACCATGCACGACCCACGGCTTAAGGAGCTTCGCCCCTAAAAGTCCATCCCCTGTGGCACATGCCCACTCTCTCGGGTCAAAAACGCCACCAGTGATTACAAGAGGGTATGTGCCACCGGTGGTTATAAACGATAACGGGACGAATGGGTTACGCCATAAGGAGCTTCGCCCCGAAAAGAAAAAAGAGTAAAATGCTCTCATTTTGAGAGTGCAGAGCCACAAAAGAAAGGAACAAACAAGCAAGCAAGCAAGCCGCGTTCGAGGGAAGCAGTCCGTGTGGTTGGGATCATTCAGCATCGTCACATGACGCAGACCAGAAACATCGTTTACCTTAAAGACGTCCCTTGGCGGCTGGTTGTCCAGCACCCAGGTGACGGCGACGAATCTGAGCGCCATGTAGAGCCAGCCGACCACGGTGAGCAGGCTGATGGGCATCCAGTACTGGCGCAGGTCGCGCGGGCAGTGCAGCTCAAACAGCGTGTCCTCGACCTTCTCGATGAGCGCGTTAAGCCGTCCCGGGCTGAACGCTAGGAGCACCGAGCAGATGATCGAGCACAGCGTAGCCAATACCAGCGAAACCTGCCACGAGAAAAATGTATACCACCATCGTCTTCAAAATCAATCAGTTCTGTTTACTTCAGCAGCATGACTGCGCTCGTTTGCGGCTCTGTACTTGATATTTGATAAAAGCAAGTTTTTTGAAATTAGGAAACGGTTGAATTACAAGTACTACATACTGCTGACCGAATTAACTGAATTATAAATGCGCGAGAAAAAAGAGCTCAAAAGCAAGGAGAGGAAAGGCTAAAAGGGAAAGGCAAGCGAGTTGTTCACCTACTCTTGGAGCAACGAAATGAGGAAACGTCATGGAGAGAATAGAAAAGATTAGCATGGTATGCTCGCAGTATAAGGACTCACAGCAACACTGAAGTTGGCCACCAAAGCTGCACTGCTGGGAAAGTGCCGTAGCACACGAATACTTTCTCGCGTGATTTGTAATTAACGCCCAAAAATACTTGAATTTCAGCAAATGTGCTACCGTCCCCTCGTTTTTGGGTACTCTGTGCGTATGAGTTTTGCAGACGCGAAAGCCTGTTAACGTTTTTGCTGGCTGCGCGAAGCAATAAGAGGCGCGCCACGCCGCACCCGTTAGCCAAGGCTCCAAAAGCGAATTGCCGAGCGATAAGAAGGAATCACGGTTGGATGCGTGCTGGATGCTAGCTGACTTGAATTACATATCAAGATTTCAGGTGGCCAGGGGTACGTTATCGCGCTAGATAAAAGCGTCGTGCTGGCTTTAAGCTTGTTTGAATCTGGCGTTGCGAATGCATCGGAGGAAACGTGCGTCAGAGCTTTCAAAGAAATAGCGAGGTCACTGAGCATGCGCAAAACCCAAGCGCGGTTTGACTTTTGGGTCGGGGACGCTATTTCTCGAATTTAACGGGAGTCCCAAAGCCTGCCCCAATGACACCCACTAAAGTGACGGCTCTCGGTCAAGACTAGAGTGACATAGAATAGGGGGGGGGGGGGGTGTCCACAACGCCGCAGATCGTATTCGAAAACTCATCGCTCTTGCTTGACCCAAAGTGTTCATACGCAAAGGGCTATTCGAAAACACCATATTAGATGATAGAAATTAGCGGAAAAGCGGAATAACCGAAGAGTTATTCGGAAATATGGGGTTATAAGCGAGGAATATTTTTTTTTTCAGTGGAGTCTGTCCTTAAGTACGTTTTAGGCACACGTGCCCAGCCAAAAGAAAACATAATAAAATTTTATTCGGAGTTTTACGTGTCACAACCACGATATGATTATGAGGCATGCAGTAGTGGAGGGCTTAATAGTATCTGAGAGTTTCACATCCCAAAACTAGGATGTGATTACGAGACACGCCGTAGTTGAGGGCTTAGGAAATCTGCTCCATATGGCGTTGCTTAGCATGTACAGTCGCAATCTTTTTGAGAGTGAAGGCGGGATCGCGTGGCTTTCAGGGCTCTTAGCGCTGCGGCGGCAGCGGGAACCGTCGCTCGTGCGCAATGTGGCCGGGCTGCGAGAATTATCACGCGCATTGCGGAAGGCGGGCTAGCGCATGTCATCTGCTGCACGCGCACGGCAGTATATAGAAAAGCCATGTGCTCCGCTGTGGCAAGAACGTTGAACTTCTGCTAATTACGCTCGACCCGATTGACGAATAAACTTCGAAATATGTTATGCTTTCAAGATCATCGTTGATTTGTCGCTGGGCGCTTTTTCCCGACGAACATATTGGGTTCCAGCATGACCTGGCGCCGGTGCACACTGTGAAAATTGTTATGAAGAACACACATGAAATCGCCGGATCACGGTGCTCTTCTGGCAAGCACGAGCGTTTGTGTAAAAATGTGGTAATACACAAAAAAGAAGCTATGGTGCGGCACCCTGTTTACGCGACGACTGCGGACCAATGAAGCATCGCCAAGAGTGGCAGAATCTTCGAGCGTATCGTTACCTTGTGCCAGCGCAGTACTCTACACTACCTTCCAGAATGGCAGCAGTGCACTTATTTCTCAAATGGAGACATGGCAAAATAATAATGTAACATCTAGGTAAACTATTGCAGAATACTGATACAACTTCCTTAAACTAATAGATATTTCGCGGAACGTGTAACAAATAACATTCCGAGTGTTTGTTTTCCCTTGCTTCTTCGCTGTACGATTACGAGAACGCAGGAAAAAAAATTAAAACCAAGTGTCATGGCAGGCACAAAATGTACGCTGTTTGAAATCAAAGCATCCAAATTTCAGTTGCCATCCAAATGCGGTCCCCGAGTATACCGGAAATCAGCTACACGTGAGCACTGCGGTGACGTCATGCGTGCGACGAGATGATATACCCTTCTTGCGCATGCGCACAGATACTGTGACGTGTCAACTAACGACACTGTAGTAGTACCGAAAGCCACGTGCTCCTGTGTTCACTCTGAAAAACAAATCGTGACTTTACTGACATCGCACAGCATATATATGGGTCTCTAGCCTTTCCCCGTCATCTATACGCGACCGTAGCGGCGAGAATCGAACCCGCAACCTTTAGGTCAGCAGGCGAGCACCGTCATCACTGCATCACCAATTAAGGCGGACTTTGCACGGGCATAAGCAACGGAAGAGCACATTGAAATGGATAAGATGCGAGCAAACCATACCTGATCGAGGAGGTAGCCGTGAAAGTTGTTGGACACCACTCCCATGACGGTCATGCAGACGTTGATGCTTTGGAAGGCGACCGAAATGATGGCCCACAGTGTGGAGCAAGCCGACAGCACCACGTGGTCATTGCTGTCGATGATTCGCAGGCCGACGCTGCGCAGCGAGATGAGCACCGGCAGGAGCACGTTCTTGTTGATGTTCGGCAGCCAG
This sequence comes from Rhipicephalus annulatus, assembly GCA_013436015.1. NCBI lineage: Eukaryota > Metazoa > Arthropoda > Arachnida > Ixodida > Ixodidae > Rhipicephalus > Rhipicephalus annulatus. The sequence goes on from WOVY01011983.1 coordinate 281,518, forward strand.
CGACTACGAAACTTGGCCAGCCACGACGAGAGGCCCGGACCAACTCTGGCTGCAGTGAAGGCGGCGTCTCGCCCGCCGAAGCGGTGCTTGCGGAAGGCGGACTTGGACAGGCGTATCACTTTGGGTCGCCCATTGAGATTAGAGTCGGGTGCCACCAGGGGACTCGGGCGAGTTTTCGATGTCCGGAACATCATTTCGGTGCCTTCACGACAGTTCTTCCACTGGAGTGGTGAGGTGTGGTTCCGTCAGTGAGAACCAACTTCAACAGAGGGAAAAAAAGAGCATGGTAATTAAAGAGGTTTAAGTGGAAGTGATTTTTTCTTGTGTTTTGTTCGAATATATATCAAGTGGTTTTGGCCCTCTGCTTAAGTGAACGTGACCTTTCTAAAAAAGAACTGTCAGCCGTATACGCGAAACAAGCCGCGCAGTCACAGCGAAAGATAGAAGAGCGGCCTTTTTAAAACCTGTTGTAAACTCGCTTGGGCGACTGCTGCAAGTACAGTTGCAAGGTACCCACTGTGCCATAATGTATCACTGCGAAGTAGAGAAGTACACACAAGGCTGTTATTCATCATTCTGTGGGGAAGCGAGATGCCCCCTATACGCGTCTGTAAGATATGCGCACTTTGCTGACGCCGTGGCTGATGACAATGAATGATTACGGCTGAAACCTTTGCAGTTATGCCTTTGTGATTGCATGCATAGCTTTTGTTGGGACGAACAAAATTCAAAGAGCCTCTAAAGCGTAGGAGTTTTTATACGTAGGTACAATGTAACACTCCGTATGATAGATTAATAAGGTGAAAGAGAGAAAGCGTCAGTTTTAAATTTTTTTTGTGAGTCGCAACCCTACTCAGGTAACCTACAATGAAGTCAGCATAGTGGCAGCTCGAAGGAGCTGTTCTTTTTAATTGAAACATAAACGCCAATTGACAAGATGAAATGTTGGCTGATGAAGAATAATGAGCGATAAGAGGGAGTCTACAAATATAAAACTCGTTTTTTTTTGCACCACAAACCCAAGCACGGTCAAGATCGTAGAACGGCTGATTCCTGCCATTGGCCATGCCATGCTGAATGCGCCGGTTCTCATCGCAGTACGGTCATGAGGTGCTCCGCAGTTGAAGCCCCCGAAAATTTCGGCCCATCTGGTGTTCTTTAACGTTGTCCGATATCGCACACTACACGGGCCTTTATTCGCATTCCGCCTCAATCGAAATGCCACGGCTAAGATAAGAGGGAGGCTATACTACATCTGCATTACGCGTAAGATGCTGTACGACTGACCTGCAATGGCTGCTCTCCTAGCGGTCACTTAGATAGTTGTGTAGACTCACTAAAAGACAGGACGTATAAACACGGACACAAGAGAGAACGACAAGCACCGACGAACAACTGAAGAAGCGCACAACGGCGGAAGAGAAAGAAGGCACGAAAGCTTATCTGCACATGCCCAGGTAATAGTCGCACCTGTCGATCCGGCAGATTGGGTGTCCACGCCACTCACCCATTTTTCCTTCTTTTGTGCACCTTTTTATTAGGCGTTTATGGTGTCTTATTTTCCTGCGTTCCTGTTGGCGCAACCTATCTTCTAGAATGAATACTCTGAAACTTCTCCGCTTTTTCAACAATATAGGGGTTAATAAATCTGGAAATCAAGCTAACTGCTATTAAATGTGGCCAACAAATATCAAAAACGAAACAAAGGTTTTGTATATTTGATACGGTGTCACTAGTACGCCCTTTCGCTATCATCTTATTCGCTGTCGATATGAGTGCGTTTGTTGCTGATAACCGTTACTGTGTTCGACTGATAAAACAAACTAGGATGAAAGAAGCAAATGGCCAGAAATTATAGGTAATATCGCGTTTCAGCCTCTCGTTGAGTGGTCCGTGTTCTCAGGACACTCTATACCACACTAAAGTAACGGTGAACGCGGCTTTTGATACATTTATATACAACAGGTGACGAACTAGTCAGTGTCAAGTGGAGGTGAAATGTAATTACACAAGCCAATCGTCCAAATAAAACACGAAAGCACCACCACATTTCTTGTGCGCCGATAAAACGGTGAGGTCCTCGCCGTGGTGGTCTAGTGGCTAAGGTACTCGGTTGCTGACCCGCAGGTCGCGGTATCGAGTCCCGGCTGTGGCGGTTGCATTTTCGATGGAGGCGAGAAGGCTGTTGGCCTGTTTTCCCAGATTAGGGTGCACGTTAAAGAAACCCAGGTGGTCGAAATTTCCAGAGCCCTCCACTACGGCGCCTCTCATAACCATATGGTGGTTTTGGAACGTTAAACCCCACAGATCAATCAATCAATCATCAATTAAAACGGTGAGGTACGAATTTCAGAACCCTGTTTACAAATAAAGGCGATTCGTACTTCTACCCTCACGCATACAAAATGCTGCTTCGTAACAAATAACATTCGCGGCATAATAGATTTGTGGCCTGTAATCTAAAACACGAAAAACGGGCAACCTGCTACAAACCACAGAATACGCTGCGCAGCCCTGCGTCTGGAACAAAGACGTGCTTCCCGATATTCGCCGAGTCGTGGGGTCCACTGGCTTGAGCGGTGACGGCGGTAGCTGCGACGCTACGCCGCGTCTACCCCGAGCCGAAGACGGCGCTGAAAGCTTGTGGCGTGCCCGGCCACCGTCGCTTCCTACTGGCTTCCAGAAGTGGTGCGGTCACTTGGCGATATGAACGCATCAATCTACGCTGTCTTGCTAGCCAGCGCATGTTGCTGGACCACTGCGCAAGCTGTAAGGCGGTCGGCAAAGGAAAGAAAAAAGATAAACAGAACACAAGCGACAGCGCAGGGCGAACCAGAGGGCTAGTTCGCAAAGCGAAAGGGGTCACGTGGTGTTTACAGAGCGTGGTACATACATAGCGCTACCCGACAGTAACCGTCACTCTCTTTGCTTGCGTGTGCTCTGCGCGAGTAAGCGTGGCGGCTGTCGGAGTATCAATTTGGACAAGTTACTGCACTGCATGCTTCTATATACCGGTGCGAAATAATGCGTCGAAGTTTGAGCACTACAAAAGTGCATTGTCTTGAAAGTTGGTTGTCATTGAAATAAAATATTAAGCTGGACGACATGGTAATTTAACATAATTTACGAAGAGGGCAGTGTGACCCGGATGGAGGTCAGGGTAGATTGAACACTGCACAAGCACTCGCTGGAAAGTGCCTTTTTTCGACTACAATCAAACAGGTTGTTAATATACACGCAAAATAGAGTCACATAACACTTACAGGTTCATTGATTGATTTGATTGATATGTGGGGTTTAACGTCCCAAAACCACTATATGATTATGAGAGATGCCGTAGTGGAGGGCTCCAGAAATTTCGACCACTTGGGTTTCTTTAACGTGCACCCAAATCTGAGCACACGGGCCTACAACATTTCCGCCTCCATCGGAAATGCAGCCGCCGCAGCGGGGATTCGATCCCGCGACCTGCGGGTCAGCAGCCGAGTACTTTAGCCACTAGACCACCATGGCGGGGCGATACTTACAGATTGAAAAATGGTGTCATTTGATTATTTCATCAAAGAAGCGCTCTTTATCATGCAAGGACAGGCACAGCTGTTCGCATGGGTTCACATGTTTTATAATACTTGTATATTGTATAAATGTAAAGTCACTACAAAAATACAAGTAGGGCTAAAATCATTCGCGAGATTGTTCAAACTTGTCATGGATATGTGAAAGCAGCCGCACACGTTGGCCAAGGCGCTATTGGCTTGCATGATAAAGAAGCGCTTTTTTTAAAGGCATAATCAAACGAATTTCTCTCATCTCGACTTGCACTCGTAATGTGACTCTATTTATTGGTTATATTAAAAGCCTGTTTGATTGAAATGAAAGGACTTGTCAGAGGTTGATTGTGACGGGTTAGTTCTGCGTTCTACTCCATGCGGGTCACGCTGCCTACTTCACAAATTTTGTCACTGCTTTCGGGAACAGAGAAACTTACGATTGATGTCAGTTTGTTGATTGTGCGCAAACAATGTAATCCGCTAATCATATGAGAATATTGCGAAATTGAAACCAAATGCCTGCTAAACTACACAATCCCGGCATTTTTTTAAAGCCAATTCTGTTTGTTCCTTCAGCGCCACTGCATGCAATGAAGCATACCGAAGGACATCGCGCTACAATATTGAGGTTTTCAGCTCTTGGGTTCGCTCTTTGCCGGAGTGCTGTCCCTCAAAAATCTAATCTTTTCTTCATCTTGTACCACCGCTTACAGTCGGCAATGGAGAACATTTTCGTGGAAAGTTACGTAAAGCTTCCTTGTCGATTTCGACCTCATTCCGAGCCTGGCTATTTGTCACAGAACGAGCGCTAAAAAAGAGCGCGCCGCCAAATCCTTGCGACAACGGGCGGCAGAAACGCCGCGAGGTAAAAAGAAAAAAAAAGAAAGCAAACATCCAAGGCTCCCGGGTGCGCGCTCTCCCCGCAGAAGCATGGCTTCGCAGACGAACCTCCTCACCCCACATCCGCGGCCCAGCAAGGCCGCGATTTTTCTAGAACGAAGGAGGCGTGGCCAGACCGAGTGAATCATCCTCCGGGGAGGGCAGTCGAACCGTCTCGTGCCTCTCCCCAGCCTTCGCTGCGCGTCGCGCCGACGAAATGAGGAGAACGTTCTGGAAGGTGGCGCGGAAGGTATTTAATCGGGCAGCCGAGACGAGAAAGCAGGAGGAGACGGAAGTTAACGCCAGAGCGCGTAGGGATTCCGCCGTGTAGTCGGCGAAGGTTTCGTCCGTAGTGACGAAGCAGGAGATAGAGAGGAATTCCACCTGAGGGGTGACGACTCGGGCTACAGGCAAGAGTGTGTGTTCACCGCTATCGAGCGAGGACGCGTGGCAACAGCTGCGTGTGTGAAGCCGACGTGTTCCGGCGAAGAAGTTGAAGTTTGAAGAGTGGCCTATTGAAGACGGGAGGTTTCCTGGAAGAGAAACTTCGGGAGCTGCGGAACGACAACAACGCGGGACTTTGAGTGAGTGATTCTCGGAAGAGTATCATCCAGACTTTTGTTCCAAGAACTTTGGACTGGATAGGTTTTCTATCTCTTTAGTCTTTAAGTGTCTTGGTTGTTCAATGCATGCGACTGCATTGTAGTGCGTATTGTTGTCCGTGTCCGTTGTTTCAAGTGTGGCTGATTGTATTGTGTAGTACGTTGATTGATTGGTTCGATTGGCGACATATTGTATGCAACTATTGTGGAGTGTGCATTTTTGTGTATTATTTTCGATCTGCCATTGTTGAGAATATAATTTGTTTGTTTATCAACTCTCGGCTCTGACTTGTTCTTTGGGCCACAGCCGGCGTCCGCTGGCGCGCCAAAAAGGACCACTTCTAAATTGTCCACGCTTTCGTGGTGCGGTTCGGGGGGGCCGATACTTCGGCTCTTGGAATTAGCCCGGCGATTGCCTCCCTAATAAACGGGACATGTGTGACACTATTTGTGACAGTTCTGTACAGGAGATCGCATGCTATCTAGTGTGCCTGCTTGTTAGGATTAATTCTGAGCGGGTTAACTAAGCCGCCTAAATGGGCAGGAAACGGCGTAGTGTGGTCGCGCGAAATTTCGACAGATCTCATGCATTGTGAGAAGAGATTTCGTGCGAAGCAGTCGGCGAGTAGGTGCGCATTCTGAATATCTTGGATTTGAGCCAAGTATTTCCAGATGGATGGATGTTTTTGTATAAAATTTCAGTATAGTTACGCGAATATGGGAGGCTTACCAGGCATGCCGACAACCAGGAGTATAAAGTAGAGCTTCTGGCACCGACATAACTTCGAAACTCAGGCTTCAAAACGACGTTATTAGATAACAACTTTAGTTCAGCGCGCGCAACCGTCTGGCGCATGCAACGGGGAGAGAGAGAAAGACTGCGTATGCGCTGCACTTAAGATGTGCGTGCGTTTGCGCGCGCAAGGGATGCGCACGCCAGATAGGCAATCAGAGGCGCTTACATTGTGGCCCCTATTACCGTTGCGAGCCTTATCCACGGCTCTATTATGAGGTTTTAAACTGCCGAGACCCAAAAACAGACGAAATGGCTGCGACCGACAACAGTACGGTGGTCGTTGTAGCGACGAAGTCCGTGTGAATCGGCGTTGCTCTTGATTTTGAGCTTAACTATAAGTAACGTGAAGCCAATCGGTGAACAGGTGCAGTGGATTTAGATCGCCATAGAACAAAGTAGGACGACCTCAGAACGCGAGTTTCAAAAAAGTACGAACCCGACGTTGACGTGAAGCTGCGCGACGGAATTGTGGATTGTGTACGGGGCATTGTATGTGTGATCCCTTTGAACGTTGGTGGTTGCTACGTGTGTAATACAGTTGTGTGAATGATCACCTGAAAACGTATTACAAGTGTGAGAAGATAAAGGCATAGGCACGTTCATGCATAGTAGCGCACGTGTATGCACGTCCGTGTACCACCAAGCTCAAGCGATTTTTCTGGCACACGGATATAACCGACCCGCCACTTTCATCATTGCGAAAGCAGCTTTCATGACACCTGAAGAATGACACGTACGCATTAAGGCGCCGTCACCAACGGGAGTATTTTTGTATTTGAACGTCTGAAGCAAACAATAAATGTTAAATTGGCAGTAAGCGATCATCTCCGTCTCATTTGTGTTCCTCGTGCGCTGCTAGTTCACCTAGCCCCAACACCCCGAACCACTACTCGTCGTCGGATAATCTCGGCTTGTCTTGTGCCTTGGCCTTGACTTGTATGTTGGATCAACCCATATCGGTCATTACAGCTCATCGCTTCGCCACTATATGGCGCGAAGCTACACTCAAAGGCAAAGCTGTTGACGTTCAGGTGCAGTACGAGTTTCGGATGTTGTCCACGGTAACAGAGAGAGAAAGAGGAAGAAAGAATATAAAAAAAGGTAGGGAGGTTAACTAGACTAAGTACAGTTTGCTACCCTACATTTGGGGAGAAATAATAAGAAATAAAAGAGATAAAGGAAGAGGAGATTCACAGACATTGCACACCACACCCACTGTGCAGGGTTTCACAGGTGGTCGCTCAGCTATGTTGCCTTGAAGAATAGTGGAAATACTCGTGTGGATTTCTGGTTTGATGCACTGTGAGACCATGTACCCAAGATATTTTACCGAGTAGAGAGACCATCATACAATCTAACGGTAAACTAATGCTGCTTGAGGCAGGCTCAGACACGCTACGCACAGAACATTACGGAGGTACAGCCTTGCGTACACTAAAACGAAATCCTCTTTTATCGAAACGAAGTGTAATATGCGTTCATTTACATGCAGCTTTCAGTAGCCTTTATTTCCACGACTTATCGCTGTTCTCTCTCGTGGTTATGATTCCAAACGAGCAAATACTGTTTTTTTTAAGTAAATGAGGGCCCGTTGGAACCGGGAGTGACATTTGATTATATGTGGGGTTTAACGTCCCAAAACCACCATATGATCATGAGAGACGCCGTAGGGGAGGGCTACAGAAGTTTCGACCACCTGGGGTTCTTTAACGGGCACCCAAATCTGAGCACATGGCCTACAGCATTTCCGCCTCCATCGGAAATGCAGCCGCCACCGCTGGTATTCGATCCCGCGACCTGCGGGTCAGCAGCCGAGTACCTAAGCCACTAGACCACCGCGGCGGGGCGTGAGTGATGTTTACGCGCTTCCGTATATGTAATGTTTATTAGAGCTTGCCGTGCGATGTGTAATGTTTGTTGCATTAGTAGTCATAAAACTACACGTTTATTCTTTATTGCATAATTGTAAAGTGAACAACCAACACTGCCAGCCGGCAGCCACCACCCCTGCAACCACAACTGACGTTGAACAAGCACTGCAAGCACACGTAGTGCTAGGCAACCGTCGACGTAATACACCTAATTACAATCTGTACAGCGTGATTACTGGCCGAGGGTCATTGCACCACCTTTGCGAGTGTTAGTCTGCAACATTTAAATTGTCAGCTACAACGAACGGTATGCCTTCCTCTCTTGTAACCCTTGCATATATTGTTTAAAAATTACAATGTATGATTCCGCTTTTCCTGGGTGAATAGTGGACTGTGAACGACCATTGCCGCATCGTATACCTGCATACCAAGGATCTTGGTATGCGGGTATGCGTCGCACGTGACTGGGGAAAAAGATTTCATGACGTACGCGACGGGCATGGGGTGCTTTTTATGCCAACACTTATGAATCTTGTTTGTCATACACTCATGTCCTGTTATGCCGATTCTGGTACATAGCTAGTCAAATATAAATAAATAAATAGACAGACAGACAGACAGACAGACAGACAGACAGACAGACAGACAGACAGATAGATAGATAGATAGATAGATAGATAGATAGATAGATAGATAGATAGATAGATAGATAGACAGATAGATAGATTATGGTCAAATTAGTACTGCCCTGTGAATTATATGGACGATTGTCTCGATAGTCCCCTGAATGCATTGCACGCTTATCGTATTTGTTCTTAAGGGCTTGAAAATGTAGACTTTGTGCTCTGTGTTCCCACACCTCCAAGTTTTCTTCCCGAGCAGGCAAATTAAGCAATTTGTAAGAAGTGTAGTCAATATCTTTTATTTCATTTTAGCAACTTATGTCCTCTTTTTCCTATTTCTTTTCCTACCTTTAGTCCACAATCCCTTCCCCACGCAGATTTGCATGAATCAGCTAAATTCTCAGCTTTTTAATAATAAAAAGTTCTCTGTTTCTATTTCCCCCTCTCTTGTCGAATAGATGTTATTGGGTGCTCCTGTTGAGGTCTCGCTATCTCTTAATATTCACAACAATTAATAATTTTACGCAGTGTACAGTACGCAGCACACGTTAGGTCGGTACATCGCATGCCGTTATGGCAAAACACCCGCGCTGCCGTCTGACATCACACTAGTTCGAGTAGCACGTGGCTTTCTGTAAAAAAAAGTGTTATTTTGAGTGATTACAATGGGACATTATCGCTGTTACTAAGACCATGGCTTCCGAGATGAGTGGGTGTACAATGATGATCCTCAGATGAAGACACGAGCATGCATTTCCGGCATTTTTGCAATATTTTTCCAATAAAAGGGAATGGTATTAGTCAGCTGGGCATCGTTGAGGAACCGCTAAGTCGTAATAAGAGTAGGTAGCAGAGATATGTTGTGGCGGCGTAAACATAAGCACTGCCCTGCAAGATGCAGTAGGGCGCTGTGACCCCATAACGGCCAACATCATTAGTTGTGTCAGCGTTACCGTAGAAACGCATGTAGCATTTTCTCTTACGCGTCAGCACGCGAGATAAGGGCAAATCCAGGTCATAGCCAGGGCAAAGTTTTGTTTTTGGACGCTGGTGAAGTGCCCGTATACAGCTATACTCCTGTTACGATAGGTTTACGTCCCGCCATCGCACAGATGCATAGTGCTGGCGGCTGCATTCGATTATACATTTGCCAGTGTGCTCTTGTATCCGGGACGAAGGGCTTCCAGGAATTTAAGGGCAGAAAATGTTTTGAATGAGCCATCATTAACTTCGCTTGGGCCTAAATGGTACATAGCATTCAAGGAGAAAACTTCAGCGCAAATTAAAATGAACCACAAAGAATAAAGAGACAAGCACTGGTGTCTTGCTTGTCTCTTCTATTATTTGTAGTTCGTCTTGATTTGCTCTGAAGTTTTCTCCTAAAACGTAGAGTAGGTTGATCGAAGTACTCTTTTGATTGTCGGCTAAACTTTGTGTCTAAAGCGGGGCAGCTGCTCAAAACATGTACAGTTTAAATGAACCATGCGCACGTTTTCATTTTGTAATCTTATTGAGTGTAGGCCTAAATTCAAACATGTTCTTTCCAAGCCCTAGATAACTTGCAAGGCAAAATGCTTTCAGCCATTAGAGATACAAAAAAAAACACACATTTCTGACTGACTAAGAAGGAAACCTGTCACCGCGTATTTTGTCACCGCATGTTATCGTATACACATGTATGAGCTCGGTGCTAGTGTGAGTACGTGCTCGGTGTCAGTTTCTAATTGTCCTGATACTGCTTCGTTATTTCTTAACACATATTCAAGTTGATGAACTCGGTCTTACCGATTAAGCGCCGCACAACAATCGCCTTGTTACGACAACGCGTTTGTGTGGTGTGGTATAAGAAGCATGAAGAAAAGAGTAAGCATGAGAACGGTTAAGTTGTTGTCCCTTTGCTTAAACTGTAGGCGATATCACTGCTCCGAATTCAAGTTCCCATGTCGAGCTTGTACTTATAGTTAGAAAAAAAGGAGGCTTTTTGTGAGAAATCTGCAGAAGCCTTAGTGGTGTTCTTTGTGCTCCATATGTAACTCATATGTCAAGAAAATACTTCCTTTCAACTTACAGTATAGCGTCAAGGAACGTTAAAAAAGTGAGACATAAGTTGTACCGCTTTTGCTGAGCCAACACATAGAAACTTGCATAGATATCTGACGCTGAAGCTTTTGACACTGACCTCCGCGATGGATCCTATAGCGAGCGGGGAAATCATATCCTGCGTTAGCAAGCTGCTATGGGTCGCTGCTGCAATAAGGAAGCACATCAAACTATAGCGGTCACATAAGCGTAGCTGTGTAGCTACTGTGACTATGCCGAAGTACATGGAGAACAAATGAGTGGTCTCACTTCACCTTGTAGGAAGCTGGAGCAGCCGTTGATTACAGTGAGAGTGCCTTGTGTTTTATATATCAACGAGTGCGCCAAACGTTTTAATGCTTACAGCGTGACTGACGCAGTGTTGCCCAAGCAGAAACATTAGATACGGTGGCCATACAACTGGGCAATCGAGCAACCTGGCGCACAGAAACGGTTAACCGAATCAGAACGACGAAGAACGTTCACAAACAGCAAAGACAACAAGGACTAAACATTTTTCTTTGCTTTATTAAAAATAAAAGAGATCAGAGGGGCTAGCTTCGGCTGAGGCACCTGAAGCTGCTGAAGTGACGTTCAACATGGTCACAAGAAGCAAACACGTGGCGAAAACATTTCAGCATCGTATTCAGAGAGACGTTAAAACATAAGACTATCGGCACATTTCTTTTTAAAGCGCGGCATAAAAAAGTTCGTCACGACAATGCTTTCACGAATCCTCCACCAAGCTATTTGTGGATGCACTCTATAGCTCGCTGTTCTTAGTTCACACACAAGTAGCAAATGCTCTACATCCAGGACTTGCATGCAAGATGCTGTACTGTGAGTGCTTGTCACACAGTTTGAGTGTGATTTTTACTTATCTCGAAGACGAGCTTGAAAAAAAGTGCGTTGATGAAGCTGCCGCTTATCGACAGGTAAATCGACACTGTTTACATTGCATAAGCCGTTGTTGACAGGGATGCATGGATAATGACGAAAAAAAAAAGACAGCTCTTTCACATCACAAGGACAGCGAGGCTACAAAATGTCAAAACTGCACAAAGCTCTATACTGGCAAGTGGTTTTATACTAAATATTTGTAGTCCCCTTCATGCTAAAATAAATAAAATTTACGTATGCGCGTGCCAGACACCATAACTTACTTGAACTGGCAACGTTTAACGCGAATGAGCAGCGTCTCCCTGCGATTGGACGAGGAAAAAGAGATGCTGAGATCACCGGCGTAAAAGGTGATGTGGGCAGAAAACACTCAATGGGACAGCCGCTAAAATATACGCTAACGGTCGTCAAAACTCGTTATAACCATGAATATCACACACAAACAATCATATGACTCTTAGAAGAACATCAAGTTCCACGGCGAATGCATCGAATGTTCGACACAATTGAAGAAAACAACATGAGAGATTGCAAAGCGCAGGTAAACGATGGGTATAATCATTGGACTATCACGCAAGCGGGAACACTCGGATAACGGGTAGATTTAGAAAATGAAAAAAAAAACATCAACAACAACGACGGGACGCGAATGAGGGCACACGTTTTGCGCTTTGAACTTTGAAACGCTCTAGACGGCCAGCCTCGACACGGGCTGACAGTGAAACGGCTATGGGTATTTATCTGGCTGCGTTAAGGATGCATTGAAAAAGCTCATAAGAGTAATGAAAAAAAAAGAAGTGACTATGAGAGACCAAACGAACAAAGTTTGTGAGTGTATAGCCTGCTACAGCGGAAAACTGTGGCGACAGACTGGTCGTGTAACGAAATAAGTGACGCCACCAAGCCGCTCACTACGACGTAAAGCTGTGTACTTCCAGAGCAGCAATCATGGCTACAACCTCACAAGTAGCTGAAACGAACTGCCTAGAAATAAGCAAAAAAAAAAACACCTACCGTGAAAGATTGCGGGGGGTGTCGTCTCGTGAAGGCGTATAGGCACTGGCTCATATCAGCAACGGTCCTTTCACTCCGGCAGCTCTTGCTGGCTGCGATTCTTATGCCGCCAAGCTGTCCCCACCTGAATGGCGGGTGTGCACTACAGTGATCGAAGTATAGCGTCGACAGCTCTCTATTAGGTCTCAGCCAATGAGCAACTCCGACAAAATAGCGCACGAAAAAAAAAAAAAGGGTCTGCACCACGGTGCAAGAATACTACTTTAGGTGAGCGAACGACGTGAAGCGAGCGCTTGGCGGGGAGGGACCGCTTATGTTCTCGTTTGCGGCGTGCCGATAGGTGGCTCGCCGGACTGAGGACCACGGCGGGCTGCTGACTAATTCCTCAAAGCACGTGAGCGACGGTTTCAGAATCTGAGAAAACCGGGTAGTCGAGCGACATCAACCCCGCAACACGCATAGAGCGGCGCCGCAAAGGAGAGGGTGATGAGGGAGGAGGTTGGTGATGCGGCGAGGGTGTTGTGGCGGCGATAAATGAGCACCGCTACTTTCCTACATCACCGGGCTATCCATCACCGAGAAGGGGGTAGGGAAAGCCGATGGATGGATGGATATGGCTGTACCCTTTAGATCGGGTGGTGCCAAGCGCCACCAAGCTTAATGTACCAGAAACTAGATTTATATTTTTTCCCTTTAAATAGTGAGGTTGAGGACTCGTACTTTGCAGTGGAGGGTTTAATGTTCACTCGTGCCTTGACTTTAGGCACCAATCAGATAACCTTCTTCTAGTTAACTCTACCCGCTTAACGTCTATTTTGCCCTCCTGGTCCCTAAACCCCAGTGCTTTGAAAAACTCTGCGCCATCATCCTGAACTATAGGCTGAAGCCCTTTACAAAACATTATCAAGTGATCGGCAGTTTCTTCTTCCTCTCCACACGCACTGCATACCGTGTCTACTCCTTCGTATTTGGCCCGATATGTCTTGGTTCGCAATGCTAGCTGGAGCAAAGTTTCAAGCGCCATCTTCCAGGTTCCTAGCGAAGCAGAACATTATCGGTCAGCGGATTGTGCCGGTGTTCGCTCACCCAAAGTATTCTTGCAGCGTGGTCTGCACACAACACGATTCCGTTTTTAAAGTTGCATGTATGACGTACACAACTTGTAAGAAACTTCATAATCAAGAACGGCGCAAAAAAGAAAAAAGAAAACACAGGGCGCAAAACGATGAGAACACGAGGACGGGTGCCGAACTCGCAACTAATCTTTGTTCACATCGACTCACACATATATACAGGCACGTATAGTCACAAAAACTAGGTGATACAACGCGCAAGGTTTCGCCACGCTTTTGTCATGCGCCGTTCTTAACTATGAACCCACACCAACTCGCTCAATTGTCAGTGCTGTTGCAAGAAGCTAGCCTTTAAAGCTCAGATGCTTTAAAGTGTTTTCACAGCGTCGAATGTTTTTGATCGTCTTGAGAAAGTGCGAGGTGCAGCTTGATCCAGGATTGTGTTTGTGGTTTCAGCTGGATCTTCATGGATTCTAAAAGGAAAATTTTGAAACACGAGAAGCGTCATTCGAAATATCTAAACCTATCAAAATCACACCAAGAAACCGGATTATGCTCTTTTGAATTGCACTAACGAGGTAAAATTAAGCTGTTATGAAAATACTTTAATAAAACAAGCTGACTGGAACAAACGTAAAATACTAGATAACAAAAAAGGAATGGCTTCTGTAGTGGAGATAATTCGTAACAGTACTTTTGCCGTAGACGTCAAATTGTTCTTTCATTAAAATTTAGAGCGTACTTGTACGTATATTAAACAGAAAAAATACCTAAAAACAAAACTAAACAACAGGAATAACCGCAACGACTACGATCGCAATTAGGACGTGCATGTGAATTCGGATGAAGGTAGCAGTCGTGATGTGGCGCGCCTGTGAACTGACAAGGTGCGACTGAACATGTATGTACCTAATTAAAAACGTTAAGAATAGTGCCGTATAGTAGTATAAATGCTTCAGATTTGGTGCGTGCCTTTAAGTGTTGATCACAATAACCGCGACAACAGCACAGCATTGGTGTTTAGGCTCTGATCTGGCAGGTGGATATAGGAATTGACTTACGACCTTCGATGTTCGATGAGTTGGCGGGCATCATATGAGACTGAGCAGTCTGGCTACGTGGTAAGGATTATCTCTATCATCTTTTAGCAAACACGGAGAAAGAAGCGCGAAATTCGTATGCCTAAAGTTTGCCGCCAAACATTGAAAAGAAGAAAGTGCTGTGTGACTTCCAGAACTTTGCCGTGAATTTGGAAATGCAATTAATCTTTGTGCAGCCCCCCCGTCCCCCCCCCCCAAAAAAAAAGTCTGACGCTTATTAATACACCGTGTATATCACTTATATAATATTGTTAACTTTTTGTACGTTTTCGTTTTTTTTTGGTATGAGAGTCCAACTGCTGACATGCGTAAGAATGCTTGCTGTCCTTACGTGCGTGGTATGAGAGTCCAACTGCTGACATGCGTAAGAATGCTTGCTGTCCTTACGTGCGTGTACAATGCATTGTCTATGTAATGTTTTCTTTGCTGCAACTACCATTATGCTGACGTGTGCAGGTTGTTTAATCGGTTTTCATTTCCTGGTCTCCCAAAACATTGTTAATAGTAAGACATAAGAGTTTAATTCAGTTTAATTCAATCACTTTAAGTATGGTCGTATCTTCAAAGCGGTACAACGAAAAAAGAAAACAGTATTTCAATTTTACAAGCTAGTGCGTGAGTTTTTCTTGTGGACAGTAATAATTGCTTTATCATTAGCTTGTTTGCGCATTATTATTTTAATTTATTTGCGAAATGTGCGGTTTGACTTGTGCGTGTCTGGGGTTAATTCACAACCTTCTGATTTCGTTTATTTATGCTAAACTTGGTGGTACAAAAAAATAAGGGCTACTTGTCGTTCGATCTTATCAAAACGCCATGGTTTTGTGCACTGTACATTTGTTATTATTTCTATGACTGCTTGTTTGCTGAAAATGGAATAACAAACCACGCCTATAAAGCGAAAACTACGCAAACTCCAATTTATTGTGACATCTTTTCTCAATACGATCATTTCATTAATAGTAGAAAAACAAGTAAGATAGGTGAGCCGGAATGGCTAATATAAACACAAAACTTTGGCGCCAGAATGACTTAGACATCTACTATCCCACAGTTTATACGTATGATGACGTTGTTGTGGGAATAGAGTTCTCGGGGTGGGGGGGGAGCACTTTCAACAAAAGGGATTGTATAAATGAAAAAAAATGACAAGAATCGTTCGCTGTAGAGCTTACATGGAGTTATAAACGCTTCTTCTAGGTAAATGCTTAGACGTACAAAAGGTCCGCACAACCACACAGTACTTCCACGGGAAGGGCAAAAGAGGAAAGCGAAACTGCTGCATTTTACAGTAGCCGTGACGCTTAGAGAGAGCTTTGTTCGTTAATGCGGTAGGCATCCCTTCAAGATACGTTTGAACACTACACAGAATTTCTGCAGCAAATAGCACGCGAACCATCGCGTAGGGCGCCAGAGATGTTCCTGATACCTTGTGCAAAAGCAAAAAAAAAATGACTAAGTGCCACAGTGTGAATTTGCTATATGGTGATGCTCCTCGGCATCTTGCACAGGTTAGAAAAAAATGCGTGGAGATCGAAGATACAGAACTCTGCAGAAGGTCTGTGGCAGCACGATAACGTCCTATGCGATGAATGTCACAACTTGTCAGTCCCGAAAACTTTGTTCACACCCATGCGCACACAGATGTAAAACCAACTGGCCGCGAAGAAGTACGTGGCTCGGAGGAACAATCACACGCCGTGTTCCGTGTCGCTAGGTGACGACAGCTGCCTCAACGAGCTGCAGCTATGCCTGAGCCACGAAGACTGCGAAGGGGACGTGTTCCTCGTGGCAGGCCACGAAGACCGCTCCTCGGAGGAGTCTTTGCCACCACTCACATCACCGCACACAGCCCTGCCACAGATGCCAGGATGGACCACGCTAGGGTCGTCGATGGCAGTGACGTGGTTCTCGGGCCAGGACGGCTGGACCGCCGGCTCAGACTCCTTGGCGGCCACCTTGTTGCTCTTCTTGAGACCCGCTCCCAAGCCCGCGACTCCGGTCGCCGCTGCGGACAACGTGGTGGCAGCTCCCACGCAAAATTCGGCAGTGGTCTTTCTCGACTCGCAGTTCCAGGAGGTCGGCACTGCATGCCACGAGTGACTAGGACTGACGGGACTCAGGCACGGGCTCAGGCTGTCCGGTAGACCGAAATCCTTCGCCGACGCGACGGAAGGTCGTTCCACGCGAGCGTCGTCCCTGTCGGGTAGCGACGCCGATATGCAGCCTCCTGCGGAGCCGTCGCCGCCGTAGCCGCCTACTGCAGTCTTGTTGCCGTACGGGGACAGTGGTGACGCCGGGGCGTCCAGGATATCGTCCGCTTTCTTGCGACCCAGTGCCTTGAATATCTCCTCGTCCTTGAATCTGCACGCGGCGCATGGGCGTCGAGTGTGAGAAAATCAGAAGGGAAGGGCCTCCCATGTACAACTCTCTTTATTGACACGATATAAGGAGATGTTGGCTTTCAAGTAAGGCACCAATCGCTCTTGAGCTCTTAAAGAAGCTGAACGAAAAATTACATATAGAACAGTGTTCTCTGCGTAAGGCTAGAAAGCAACAAATACGCAGCTCACGCAATGTGTAATTTGAAAAAAAAAAGTTCATTACATGCCGCAGTTAATGAGTATAGCAACGCAAGCAACTATTAAACAAAGCCACGTTATGCGCATCATTTAAGAGCAAGGACGAAGAGGGAAGGCAGGACAATTGCTTTTGATTTTTTATCTAGCGCACTGTTATACAGGTCTTCCATTCGTGCCCCTGTTGGATTTCACCAAGCCAGTTAGGTGATCATAATGAGCCAGTTATACACCGAAGCAGAATACATATGCGGCCATAAAGATAAGCAACCTTAATCACATGAAGTGACGGAGAAGAGAAGAAGTCTACGAAAGTTAGAAAGTTGAGATTCGGCAACGAAGTTAAGAATGTCAGAGTGAAAGGCGAAATGAACAGAAATGCGCCATTTTTTACACTTGGTGTACAACCTAAAAAGAAAAGGAGGAGGTAAGTACGACCAGTTGTGTTCTCATGCATACTAGTAACCTTCAGACTATTAAAAAAATTCACTGTACTTTGCTTTCCTTTCATGGGCCGACACCTTCACGAAGCGTTATGCAAGAGGCCTTGTGTGGCCTCTTGCCCAACGTTCACGCTCTCAGTCACGACGGTTCTCTTTTTTATACATTGATTATTTTCTTCCATTGTCGTTCAAGATTGAGTTCACTTGACTACATAGAAAAGTGAATTACAGGAGGAGAATGCACAGCACAGGATTGCAAGGTCCATGAGTGGTGCTGAGATTGTTTACACGTAAGTCACAGAAGCAAATTACCACCACCACCATCACCACCACCACCACCACCACAAACAACAACAAGATAATAATAATAATAATAATAATAATAATAATAATAATAATAATAATAATAATAATAATAATAATAATAATAATAATAATAATAATAATAATAATAATAATAATAATAATAATAATATAATAATAATAATAATAATAATAATAATAATAATAATAATAATAATAATAATAATAATAATATAAACTCACAGCTTTGCCACAAAGGCGAGGAAATGAACGCCATAGCAACAGCACGCCCTTGTCGCAAACGGAGAATGTGCAACGATTGCAGTGACATTTGTGCGCCCGGTAACTACAAAAGAATCATTTCAGTGAAAGCCCAAGGTGTATGATTATCCCCACCGCAAGACAAGCACACGCACGCGCGAGCGTCCACCCCGCACCCTTCTTTGCGGAGCAAAGTACGCGTGGAAGATGAAAGCACGCGCCGCTGCGTTGATTTGTGGGGTTTAACGTCCCAAACCACCATATGATTATGAGAGACGCCGCGCCGCTGCGTCGTGACAATCTTGCGACGCACGCTTATTGCGCCATCCATCTCACTGGTAATGTTAAAAACGCGATAGTAGTTCTCCCGAGATGCCCTTCGCCAGCGGGAAGTGGCAGATATAAATAGCTTGCAGTTTCAACGTTAAAAGAGGTGCTCCTTCGTGGCTCTGTGGCTAACATCTCGCACTCACAAGCAAGAGGTCGAACGTTCTATTCGCGCCGGAGTCTTTTACAGCGAACGCTGTTATGAGATTACTTTTTGGTTCACGCGCAGTTGCATGTTGTCCACCGTTGCCACTGCCGGTATCCGTAACCATATTGCGCGAAATTAAATAAAATAAACCTTGCAGGCAGGCATGACCTAGCACCAATGGTACACTGAGGCTCAAACCCGGGTCCACTGGGTGCCAGTCCACTGGGAGCTACACCGGTGCTTGTGACTTGTTGTCAAACTTGCCTTAGACAGTCTTGATGTCGGGAAAGCAATCGCAATAATACGACTTATAAAGCGTTTTAAAACAGCGAAAGAACTACCAGTCGTCGCAAAATGCGATTAGCATAACGAGTGAGCCATCCAATGCTTTAACCCATTACAAAAGATAGTTCTTGTTTCCCTATTAACTGTGACGCATACCCACTACAGCCATAATTCCTCATCGTCGTCAGCCACTGCATGGACAATTGGCACAAAATACTTGCAAGTGTTGACGTATACCACGCTTTTCAGAAGAATGACTAAAATAGTATATAGATTGGCAGCCTACAACCCAAAAGTTTATTATTAATGCCCCGTGGGTACCAAGCAAGTGTGCTTGCTTGGTACCCACTGGATATATATATATGAGATCCAACAGACAGTAATGCCAAGGAATGCACTGGGGAAGTCACCAGAACCAATGGAATGTAAATAAGACGAAAGAAAAGTGGATGAAACAATAACCAGCCGTGGGCAATAACCTGCCCACGGCTGGTTATTGTTTCATCCACTTTTCTTTCTTCTTATTTACATTGCATTGGTTCTGGTGACTTCCCATGTGCATTCCTTGGCATTACTGTCTGTTGGATCCCATTAATATTGTGTTAAAGCACGGAGGGGCGAGCCCTTGGGTATACACTTATTTCCCATATATATATATTGTAGAGACGAGAAATAAGAGACAACGCCTTTTCTGCAGGCCGGCTGTTCTTATTCTGCTTTCTCCTCCTCGTCTTCTCCGTCCCGCCACGTATGCGCCGAGCACGATCGCCGCTTTGTCATCATTACACTCGGCCACGCTGCAGCTGGTCTACTCCTGTAAGAAAAGCACAAACCAATGTCACGTTTGCCGACGTATGCAGTTCTTCATCCGCGACACATGCACCGCAAAGTTATTCCGTTTTCTCTTGTCTCTGCGCGTATCAGAAGCTGTGGAACGTACTCGCCAAGTGTTATCTCCCAAGCGCTCAGAAATAATGTAAGGGCCGTCGTACTTTGGGTGCAGTTTGTTTGAAGACGATGGCGCACCTCGCTGTAGCCACACCTCATCACCTACACTGTATTTCGGCGCGGGACGGTGGCGTCGGTCGTAGTATCGCTTTTGTGCCTGTTGAGCATGCACAATCCTCCTACGCGCCTCCACACGGATATCGCGACAAAGTGTCTGGCGTGCAGCGGAACGCCCTACTTTAACGGGAGTGTCCAAACCGAACGTAGCATTCAGTTGCGGGAGCTGACCATAGACAATCTCGTAGGGGCAAATTCCTGTGGAGCTGTGTGCCGCCGTGTTCACTGCGTACGCAGCTGCTTGGAGATGATCATCCCAGTCGGCCTCACCTCGTTTGTGATTCTTACAGTACGGTGCGAGTCTAGCCTGGATAGTCTGGTTCGACCTTTCGGTCAGTCCGTTCGCCTGTGGATGGTATGCCGACGCGAAGTGATGGTCCACTCCAGCTTGTTGTAGGTAAGTGCGGAGCTCGCGACTGCGAAAGGTGGTCGACCGGTCGGAGATCAACTTGTTAGGAAGACCGTGTCGCCATTCGAAGCGATCTTTCAGGAATCGGATGACATGGCTAGCAGCAAGCGAAGGCACGGCCGCGACCTCTACGAACTTGGACAAGTAGTCCACAGCGAGTATAATGTAACGATTGCCCGCTGTCGTCATTGGAAGAGGCCCGATGTGATCTATGCCCAACGTGTGGAAAACTGTCTCTGGAGGCTTGATCGGCGTAAGAAGTCCATGTCGAGCTCCAGGACGTCGTTTGTGTTGCTGACAAATCTCGCAACTGGCAACGTATGAACGCACGCTTTTATCCATTTTCGGCCACCAAAAACGTTCTTGTGCCTTGCGTAAGGTGGCTCTGTAGCCAACATGGCCTCCCTCGGGAGTGTCATGGATGGCGCGTAGTACGCTCGATCTTAAGGTGTCAGGAATGACCAGGAGATGACACTCGGTGCTTTTATCGGCCCAGTGACGCCGATACAGCGTTCCATTACGTAAGACAAACTTGGCATTGCGTCCCGCATCGCCAATGGAGTCTATAACGGATGCGAGTCTTTCATCGGCTTGCTGAGCCTTGGTCACGTCCTGTTGAGAAAACAGGATCCAGGTTTCTCGATTTTGTGTGGAGAATTCCTCGATCGGATTTCGCGATAAAGCGTCCGCAAGCTGATTTTGTGCTCCAGCACGGTGACGGATGTCGTACGTATAGTCTTGGAGCCGAACAATCCATCGAGCAAACTTGTGCTTGAGGTGCTGCTTCTGGAACATCCACGCAATCGCGGAGTTGTCTGTTACTACCGTGAAGTGTCGGCCAAACAAGTAGTGGCGGAACTTTTCATCCACACTCCATACTACAGCCAAACACTCCAGTTCATTCGAATGATAATGCCGTTCTGCGTCCGATAGTTTACGACTGGCGTAGCAGATGACGTGCCCACGCCCACTCGAGTCACGTTGAAGTAAAACCGCCCCTAGGCCAATCTGACTCGCATCAGTATGGACTTCTGTCATCCAATCTTCATTAAAGTGGCAGAGCACCGGGCTATGTGTAAGCTGGTGTTTGAGGGTTTGGAAGGCGTTATCCTGCAAAGGACCCCACTGAAATTGGGCGTTTTTCTTCAGTAAGTCCGTGAGTGGAGCAGCAGTTGACGCAAAGCTCGGTACAAACTTGCGCAAGTATGACGCCATTCCTAGGAATACCTGGAGCTGTTTTATAGATGTTGGTGCAGGGTATTTGGCAACGGCGTCTATGCGTTCAGGCAAGGGTCGTACGCCATTATGAGATATCTGATAACCAAGATAAGATATTGTCGTCAACCCAAACTGGCACTTCTCGCGGTTAAGTCGAAAGCCGGTGTTGTGTAGCCTCTGCAGAACCGTGTCGAGATTTTGTAGATGTTGTTTTTCTGTTTCCCCGATGACTAGAACGTCATCGAGGTACACGACGCAGGCACGGTCTATCAGTGTGCCTAACACTGTGTTCATGGCACGCTGAAAGGTGCTTGGAGCAGTTCGCAGACCGAACGGCATCCGATTAAACTCGTACAAGCCAGATGGTGTTCGGAAGGCCGTCTTAAACTTATCTTCTTCAGCCACGTTGATCTGCCAATACCCTGCTTTTAAATCTAGCGACGAAAAGAACCTCGCTTTTCGTACGGCGTCAATAGCGTCGTCAATGCGTGGCAGCGGGTACGAGTCTGGTATGGTGTGCTTGTTCAGCTCTCGGTAGTCAACACAGAATCGGAGATTGCCGTCCTTTTTACGGACTAGGACAACAGGTGCTGCCCACGGGCTAGAAGATGGCCTGATTATGCTGGCGGCAAGCATTTCTTGCACCTGCTGGTCAATTAATATCCGCTCTCGTTCGGCATATCTACGTAACGGTATGGACACCGGCGGATGATTGTCGGTAGTAATATGGTGCACTAGCACGCTAGTTCCGGGAAGCTGATTAGTAGTATCAGCGAAGAGCGATGCGTGCCTCTCGAGTATTGCGGGAAGTGTAAGTGGCGTCGTCAGCTCACCTTGGGATTGCGCCGGAGGCACACTTGGAGCCACAGGATGGAGGTTGACGGTATTTCCTTCCACCGTGAGGCGCACTTCCCCGGAGAGCAGGTAGTCGGCCCCTAAAACCATGTCTGTGGGCAGGTCGTCGAAGACGGGCACCGAGGACAAAAACTTGCTGCCGGCCTCGGTGTTGAGTTGCAGGTTTAGGGCACCGACCGGTAGTACGTCGCCACCGAGACCCCGCAGTGGTGGCTCAGTCCAAGGCTGGAGAGGTTCGGAGGCGTGGCGGCGAAGCAACGCCGTACGTTGAGCTCCGGTATCAACGAGAGCTGTCAGTTCTCCGATGCCGTCGACGCGGACCTTGAGGGTTGGAAGTGGGCGTGATTGATATTGCATCGCTTGAGGTTGGCTCTGTGGGCAGCTTTTATACCCATGCCCGATGCGGCCACACGTATAGCATCCGCGTCTCGGTGAAGCTGACTCCTTTGGGCCAACTGCAGCCGCCCGGCGATGAGACGTGTCCTGCAACTCCATTGCCTGGCGTACGAAAGTGGAGATGTGGACTGGGTGGTTGTAGGCGGACAAGACGGCTGCGTGCGTCGAGTCATGGATCCCGTCGATGATGTACTGCCTGGCTGCGGAGGAGGTCCACTGTATATCGCAAGCTTGTAAAAGGTCCAGCTTGTCGTAGATGTAAGTCGCGACGTCCTCGGTTGCACCTTGCCGGCGTGACCGCATGGTCATGAAACGGTCGTCGTAAGCGCTCGGAAGCGGCGCAAACGCGGACATCAGGGCCGCGCTCCATGTTTGCCATGTAGCGTATGTACTGCCTTGGAAACGATGCCACGCTTGGGCAGATCCTCGCAAACGTCCTTCAGCGACCGACTTCTTAATCGTGTCGCTCCACGAGTATTTAAGGGCAACCGAGTTTATCACGCTTACCCAGTTGGTAGGGTCATCCTTGAATCCTTGAAAATATGGAATTTCGTTCTCGTTGAACGATCCAAAAGAGGCGCAGCCAAACCCGGATGTCTTGAGCTCTTGGGCGAACAGAGAGAAGCCTCGAGAAATGGCCTCGCTGCAGTCATGATGCGGTGCCGCCGTGGAGGCTTGGACGCCGTCCGTGATCGGTGGGGAGTTCGAGAGCACTCGTCCACTTCGAAGTGTAGTGGACGCAGGGATATCGGGGTCAGTAGTTCGCGGCTGCGCCATTGTAGAGACGAGAAATAAGAGACAACGCCTTTTCTGCAGGCCGGCTGTTCTTATTCTGCTTTCTCCTCCTCGTCTTCTCCGTCCCGCCACGTATGCGCCGAGCACGATCGCCGCTTTGTCATCATTACAATATATATATATATATATATATATATACATATATAATCATCCTGACTACGTCAACTGCAGGGCAGAGGCCTCTCCCATGTTCCGCCAGTTAACCCGGTCCTGAGAGCTTGCTGCTGCCAATTTATACCCGCAAACTTCTTAATCTTATCTGCCCACCTAACCTTCTGTCCCCCCAAACCCGCTTCCCTTCTCTGGGAATCCAGTTTGTTACCCTTAATGACCAGCGGTTATCCTGTCTACGCGCTACATGCCCGGCCCATGTCCATTTCTTCTTTATTTCAACTATGATATCCTTAACACCCGTTTGTCCCCTAGTTCACTCTGCTCTCTTCTTGTCTCTTAAGGTTACACCTACCATTTTTCTTTCCATTGCTCACTGCGTCGTCCTCAATTTAAGCTGAACTCTCTTTGTAAGTCTCCAGGTTTCTGCTCCGTAGCTAAGTACCGGCAAGATACAGCTATTATATACCTTCCTCTTGTGGGATAGTGGCAATCTACCTGTCATAATTTGAGAGTGCTTGCCGAATGTTCTCCACTTTTCCACCCTATTCTTATTCTTCTAGTTACTTCAATTTCGTGGTTTGGCTCTGCGGTTCCTACCTGCCCTAAGTAGACATAGTCTTTTACAACTTGAAGTGCACTATTACCTATCTCGAAGCGCTGCTCTTTTCCGAGGTTGTTGTACAATACTTCCGTTTCCTGCAGATTAATCTTAAGACCCACCTTTCTGCTCTCCCTGTCTAACTCCGTAATCATGAGTTGCAATTCGTTCCCTGAGTTACTCAGCAATGCAATGTCCTCGGCGAAGCGCAGGTTACTAAGGTGCTCTCCATTAACTCTTATCCCTAACTGTTCCCATTCTAGGCTTCTGAAAACATCCCGTAAGCACGCGGTAAATAGCATTGGGAAGATTGTGTCTCCCTGCCTTACACTCTTCTTGATTGGTATTCTGTTGCTTTCTTTATGAAGCACTATGGTAACAGTTGATCCCCTGTAGATTTCTTCCAGAATGTTTATATATACTTCATCTACGCCCTGATTCCACAGTGTCTGCATGATGGCTGATATTTGTACTGAATCAAATGCCTTCTCGTAATCTATGAAGGCTATGTATAGTGGTTGGTTATACTCTGAGCGTTTCTCCATTACCTGATTGACAGTATGAATGTGGTCAATTGTTGAGTAGGCTCTTCGAAATCCTGCTTGTTCCTTTGGTTGATTGAATTCTAATGTTTTCTTTACTCTGTTAGCAATTACCTTTGTAAATAGCTTTTATACTACAGAGAGCAAGCTGATCGGCCTGTAATTCTTCAAGTCCTTGTCATCTCCTTTCTTATGTATTAAGATGATGTTAGCGTTCTTCCAAGACTGACCTGGTACTCTTCCCGTCAAGAGACACCTCGTAAACAGGGTGGCTAGTTTTTCTAACACATTCTGTCCTCCATCTTTCAGCAGATCTGATGTTACCTGATCCTCACCAGCAGCTTTGCCTCTTTGCATGCTCTCGAAAGCTTTTCTGACTTCTTCTATCATTACTGGTGGTGTGTCATCTCGGTTACTGCTAGTTCTTATAGTATTAGGGTCGTGGTTGTCTCGGCTACTGTACAGATTTCTGTAAAACTCCTCTGCTATTTTAACTATCCTATCCATGTTGGTAGTTATTTTGCCTTTTTTGGAAGACGGTACGAGGCCTCCGCACAAAACCCACTCAGTGGTCACCATTCAGGGCTCTCGCACTTTTTGAACAGAGACGCAGCATTGACGTGGCAGAAGACTTCTGTGCCAGAGTATCTGGGCCACTCGCAGCGCCCAATAGCCTATTGCCCTCGACTAACTGTCCACAAACACTGCATTCCCGCATGGATATGCCTTTTTCCATCGTGGAGCTCGGAGCAGCACTAGCTTTGTGTGGACGCACGTTGGCACCAGGGCCCGATAGAATTTCTTATAGGGCCTTGTGTCACCTGGGTGAACGCGCGAGAATCCTCCTTTTGGAGTTGTACAACAAATACTGGCAAGATGGAACGCTCCCGACAAGCTGGAAGACAAGTCGCCTAGTTCCACTTCTGAAGCCAGGCAAGTCACCGTTGGACCTCTCCGTCCGATTGCATTGGCCAGTTGTATAGGCAAAGTTATGGAGAGGATGATCCTGGGACGCCTGGAGTGGTTCTTGGAGTGTAACAACATCTACCCAGATGCCATGGCAGGATTTCGGCGCGGTCGAGCATCGATTGACAACGTAGTCGACCTGGTCACTTATGTCCAACACGAGAAAG
The DNA here is from genome assembly GCA_013436015.1 of Rhipicephalus annulatus. Lineage (NCBI taxonomy): Eukaryota > Metazoa > Arthropoda > Arachnida > Ixodida > Ixodidae > Rhipicephalus > Rhipicephalus annulatus. Next base: position 307,477 of record WOVY01011983.1, read on the forward strand.
GCCGTAAGCGTCTCTGCGCATCTTTGTTCCTAGACGTCAAAGGGGCGTATGACAACGTTACGCATGAAGCTGTTCTCACCGCTCTCGAAGATATAGGAGTAGGTGGTCGGATGTATCACTGGATACGTAGTTATTTGTCAATGCGATCCTTCTTTGTGAGCACTGAAGACGGTCCAACCTCTCCACATTACAGCCACCGTGGCGTCCCCCAGGGTGGCGTACTCAGCCTTGTGCTGTTCAATCTTACGTTAATTGCTCTCACTGAGCATCTGCCAAGCACGGTCAGGCTATCAATGTCCGCAGATGACATCTGCATTTGGGCATCGGCTGTAACAAGCCTGCAGTTACGAGGAAGAATTCAAAAAGCTGCCACTGAAACATTACACTACCTCCGAAATCGAGGCTTGGAAATTTCTTCCGAGAAATGCGCCCTCGTAGCTTTTACACGAAAGCCTATGGATAAGTACACTATAAGCATCAATGGTCAAACTGTACCATACGTTCGATCGCACAAGTTTTTGGGCGTCATAATTGACAGGAATCTATCATGGAGCGATCACGTTTCGTACATGAAGAAACGGTTAATGGACATCTGTAATATACTGAAGTTCTTTGCAGGGAAGACTTGGGGAATGTCTCCCAGTGCAATGCTACAGCTGTACAGAGTACTTTTTCTCGGTTTCCTGCGGTATAGTTTACCGGTATTGACCAATGCAAGCAAAACAAGCCTTCGAACGCTACAGAGTGTTCAGTCCCAGGCACTCCGGATTTGCCTCGGCTTGCCTCGTAGTGCGTCAACAATGGCTACTATAGCTATCGCCGGTGACCACCTCATCACAACACATATCGACGTTGAGGTACTCCGGACACATATAAGGCATATTGCTCGAACACCCTGCCACCACCTAGCCTCTTTACCAGCAGACAGACCACGTTCGTCATTTTGCCAAACGGTCACCACATACCGCGATTCTTTGCCAACATGCTTCACACCAGCCGCCAGGCCTTTGACTCCTCCCTGGTGCCTGACTCAGGCTAATATCAGGCTAACTATACCTGGCATCAAGAAAAAAGCAGATATGTCGTCACCTGCTCTTAGACAGCTTGCTCTGCTCTTGTTATACGAGACGTATCAAGGCTGTATACACGTATACACCGACGGCTCTGTTTTACAGAAGAGTTCAACGGCATCATTTGTTATACCGATAAAAGACACGACGAAAAAATTCAAGACCTCCCACCTTACGACATCAACGGGAGCAGAGCTCACAGCTCTTCGTGCCGCATTGCAATTCATTAGCGATCAACAGCCACAAAAATGGACAATTTTCAGTGACTCAAAGGCGGCACTGCAATCCCTTATATCACCTTTACGCCACGGCCCGTACGAACAGCTGGTATTTGAGATTGCAGAAAAGACTCACCAACTCATTGAGGAAGGACATGAAATAGCCTTTCAATGGCTGCCAAGTCATTGTGGAATAATTGGCAATGAACGGGCCGATCGAGCAGCCCGTTCTGCCCATACTGAAAGCGATGAAATATCAATTCCGCTTTCCAGAACTGACGCTGCACGGCAACTCCGCATGCTTGCTCGCAAGCACACCACGTCACAATGGAACGAGTCACATTTCTTCCATGCACGGTTAGGTACTTTAGACCCAACTCTCAGTCTTCGAATTACGCCGACGAGACGCTACTATGCTGTGCAGATTATGGTTGGGCGTCGCATTTACCAAAGTGTATGCGTTCCGCATAGGAATGGCTGACACTGCTGCCTGCGACCATTGTGGCAGGGATGAAACAACTTGGCACATTTTGTGTGAATGCCCACAATACTGCTCGCAGAGACAGTCACTCTGCAATGCACTAGATGAACTGGACAACCAGCCTCTTTCGGAAGAGACTCCTGCGCTGCCGACAGGACTTTATGTCGCAGAAGAAGGCTGGGAAGGCGCTCATGCGCTGCTTGCGTTCAACCGGCCTGTCCAAACGACTGTGATTGGAACTCCCTGAATGTGTGTGCATGTGTTTTTTTTTCTAATTTATTTTATATCTCTCTATAGCTATCCTCTTTCCGACCCTTTTCCCCACCCCCGTACAGGGTAGCAAACCAGTTCGTCTAGGTTAACCTCCCTGTCTCTGCCTTTTAATTATTTCTCTCTCTCTCTCTCTCTTGCCTTTTTTGTCCCTTAGTGCATACATCCGATTTTTGCCTATGCCAAGTTTCCTCTTCACTGCTTTGACGCTTCCTCCGTTTTTCAGAGCGTGTTCAATTCTCTCCATGTTATACCTTCTTACATCGCATACCTTACGCCTATTATTCAACATCGAAAGCTCTGCCAGTTCTATTTTGTCTGTTGTACTTAAGATTTTCATGATTTGACGCTTCTTAATGAGATTCTTTGTTTCCCGGGAAAGCTTGGCAGTGTCCTGTCTAACTACCCTGCCTCCAACTTCCACTGCACACTCCGTGATGATACTCGTCAGATTATCATTAATTCTATCTACGCTAAGGTTAGTTTACTCACTAAGAGCCGAGTACCTGTTCTGAAGTGACACTCTGAATTCCTGTACTTTCCCTTTCAGTGCTAGCTCATTGATTGGCTTCTTGCGTATCAGTTTCTGTCGTTCCTTCTTCAAGTCTGGGCGAATTCGAGACCGTACCATTCTATGGTCACTGCATCGTACCTTGCCAACCACTTCCACATCCTGCACGATTCTGGGGTGTGCACTCATTATAAAGTCTATTTCATTCTTATTTTCGCCATTAGGGCTCCTCCATGTCCACTTGCGGTTTCCTCGTTTTCGGTAGAAGGTATTTGAAATCCGTGTATTATTGCGTTCTGCGAATTCTACTAGTAGTTCTCCTCTGGCGTTTCTAGTACCGATGACATAATCTCCTACTGCCTGATTTCCAGCCTGCTTCTTTCCTACCTTTGCATTAAAGACGCCTATCACTATAGTATACTGTGTTTTTACCTTACTCATTGCTGATTCCACGTTTTCATAGAAGCTTTCAACTGAAGCGACATCATGGCTGGATGTAGGCGCGTAAGCCTGTACTACCTTCGTCTTGTATCTTTTATTCAGTTTAATTACGATACCTACCACCCTTTCATTATTGCTATAGTATTCCTCTATGTTGCCAGCTATGTTTCTGTGAATTAGGAACCCCACTCCCAGTTCTCTTCTGTTTGCCAAGCCCCGATAGCAAAGGATGTGTCCATTCTGTAGCACCGTATAGGCCTCATCTGTCCTCCTAACTTCACTGAGCCCTATTATATCCCATTGTACACCCTCTAGCTCCTCGAATAGTACAGCCAGACTTCCTTCACTAGATAAGGTTCTAGTGTTAAACGTTGCGAAGTTCAGGTTCCAATGGCGGCCTGTCCGGATCCAGAGATTCTTAGCACCATCTGCTGCGTTGCTGATCTGACCGCCGCCGTGGTCAGTTGCTTCGCAGCTGCTGGGGACTGAGGGCCGTAAGTTATTTGACGTATGCATGTGGGAGGTAGAGGCCAGATACTGCACCAGGGTGGCCAATCCTTCTCTGGTGAGGGAGTGCGTTCCCGGCGGTGGTTACCGGTGTGGCTGCACTCCAGGCCTCTTAATGCAGTTCCATCACCACGCGGATTTTTTTTATCCGGTTGGGAACTGCGCGGCACCGGGATTTGAACCACGGACCTTTTGCATGCGAGGCAGATGCTCTAACCACTACGCCATCGCCACCATATATATATATATATATATATATATATATATATATATATATATATATATATATATATATATATATATATATATATATATATATATATATATATATATATATATATGGAATATGGCACAACGGGAGCGTTGTCAACAAGGATAAATATATTTATTTCCCAACAGTTTCGGGAGGGGTCCTCCCTTCATCAGGGGATAACTCATCCCCTGATGAAGGGAGGACCCCTCCCGAAACTGTTGGGAAATAAATATGTTTATCCTTGTTGACAACGCTCCCGTTGTGCCATATCCCATACCTTAACGAAGACTAACTGGCCCATTGAATTATTACTCCCACTATATATATATATATATATATATATATATATATATATATATATATATATTGTGGGCATTCAATATGCGCTTCTTATATATGGATTATCATAATCCTCATCATTCGTCTGGGTCCCTGTCCTCATCTTCTCTGGGGGTCACCACAATCATCATCGGGTGTGTGCACGCTCGGTCTCAGACTGCCCGTTCATTGCTGAGCCCTTGGGCTGAATAAACGCTGTCTCAACCCAGACGTCATTCGTGGTGGAGGTGGATTTTCGGTCCTCGGTCCTCTCCCACTTTGCTCGACTCCCTAGAGCTGCGTTCAGGCCACCGATTGCCCCCACTGTCTGGCAGCATGTCACAGAACGAGCCTGCCGGCGCTACTACCATCACTGCTGCCATCTCTCTCCCGCCGTTTTCAGCCGCGCCTCCTGTGTACGTACACAGCCATCAGCGTGATCCCCCTCTCTTCGCCGGACGTCGCGGGGAAGACGTGGAAGACTGTGTCGATGAGTACAGTCGCGTGAGTGTTGCTAATCGCTGGGACGATAGCGCCAAGCTGCGTTACGTATCTTTCTACTTGACTGATGTGGCGAAGACGTGGTACTTTAACCACATAATCGACATACCCGACTGGGCTACCTTCGAGCAGCAGCTACGTCACGTTTTGCCACACCGGCCATTCGGTCCGCAGTCGCGAAGAGAACCCTCGACACTCGCCAACAACATTCCGGTGAGTCGCACATGTCGTACATCGAGGACGTTCTTGCGCTCTGCCGGCGGGCCAATTCATCTATGCCGGAGTCCGACAAAGTACGCCACATTATGAAGGATGTACGCCCTGTTGCCTTGAATGCCCTGGTTGCTCAGAACCTGGCTACTATAGCCGACGTCGTCACGACATGTCAGCGCCTCGATACTCTTGACTCTGTTCGTCTACAACCATGGGCGAACAATCTAACAGACCTCTCCATGACCTCATAAGAGACATAATACGTGAAGAATTGCAGAACATGGGTTTCCCACCTTCTTCACCGTGTTCTCCACAGTCTACAGGAGCGACATTACGCGAAATTATGAAGGAGGAACGGACATCTCTGAACTCTCCGGCTCACGTCCAGTCACCCCGCTGCGGTTGTCTAGTGGCTAAGGTACTCGGCTGCTGACCCACAGTTCACGGGTTCGAATCCCGGCTGCGGCGGCTGCATTTTCGATGGAGGCGGAAATGTTGTAGGCCCGTGTGCTCAGATTTGGGTGCACGTTAAAGAACCCCAGCTGGTCGAAATTTCCGGAGCCCTCCACTACGGCGTCTCTCATAATCATATGGTGGTTTTGGGACGTTAAACCCCACATATCAATCAATCAATCACGTCCAGTCAGCTTCGTCTCGACCTATACGAACCTACGCGCAGGTCGCTGCTATGCCTCCCAGCGAGGTGAACACGACGTTGCCGCTAGCATCGTACGCGTCGGTCACTGCCGCTCCCCCGGTGAACTACCGTTCGACGCCCCCTGACCCTTCTTCGGCCCACCTGACCGAACTATCTCCAGGGGCCCCGAACACCTTCTACTCCCCACCCTGGTGCTCGTCCCGCCCTGTCTGCTACTACTGTGGCTATTGCGGCCACATATCTCGTTTCTGCCGAAAGCGACAGCAAGATGAGCATCGGAATGACATACGTGAACGGGATTTGTACACTGGGACCTCTTATCAAGGTCGGCGTTATTCGTCGCCCCCGCACTGGTCTCCATCTCCTCCGGCATCGACTGCACTACGGAACAGCCGAAACACGAGACGCCGCTCGCCTTCGACCTTCCGCCATTCCACTTCTCCACTTCGGCCCGCCTCATTCTCCTCTGATATTCATTCGGGAAACTAAATGATGCAGTTTGTGGAGGAAAAACTGCATCCGAAATAAAAACTGAAATTCCTCCATCAGGCCCGTGTAACATGGTTTCTGTGGAAGTAGAAGGAGTGCGAGTCGATGCTTTGGTGAACACAGGTGCGACATTGTCTGTTATACGTGCTGATTTGTGTGAACATTTAAAGAAAGTAACGACGCCTTACGATGGTCCCACGTTAGTCGCTGTCCAGGGAAACGTCATTCGTCCTTCCGCTTTTTGTACTGCATGTGCGTGTTTTACTCGACGGCAGCCGCCATCATATCCAGTTTGCTGTCCTGTCCCGCTGCTCTCACTGACTAATTTTAGGATGGGATTTTCTTTTTTCTGCCTCCACAGCTATTTGCTGTGGCCAACGCGTCGTCCACCTCACCGACACGGACTGCACGCTCAGCGACGACCCCCAGAGGCCACTTCGTTTGACAGCTGCGGAAGATACCGAATTAAACCCAGGTCAAGAGCGAATTGTAACTATTACCTCCAAGGACATCAACTATGGCGACGTCTTGGTCTCACCATCATTTAGATGCGTCGGTAAAGGCATCATTCTCGCTTCCGGTGTAGTTCGGTTTCTCAATGGGTCCGCACTTATCGCCGCTGTGAATACGACATCCGAAAAAATTCTACTTCCCCAGAACACCACGGTGGCCTGCGTGACGGATCCCGGGCCTGCGTGCGTCGTGCCACTTCATGCCGTCTCCTCCAATGACAGCCCTACTAGGGGTGAGCCTGCATCTTCTTCCGCCTTTACTGCAGCCATTAGCGACGACTTGACACCTTCACAGACGCAACAGCTACTTGCTTTTTTAAAGAAACACGCAAGTTCCTTCGATGTTTACTCCTCGACGTTGGGCCGCACTACTACTATAACGCATCGAATTCACACAGTCGGAACATCTGTTGTACGCCGCCGGCACTACCGCGCGTCTCCTGCTGAGAGAAAAATCATCGAAGAAAACGTAACTGACATGCTCAAACAAGAGGTAATTCGCCCTTCATCTAGCCCTTGGTCGTCGCCTGTGGTTCTGGTTCGCAAGAAGGCTGACTCCATGCGCTTTTGCGTCGATTATAGGGCACTCAACAAGATCACTCGCAAGGATCTGTACCGAATGTCTCGCATTGACGACGCCCTTGATTTTCTACAAGGCGCGAAATACTTCTCCAGCCTCGACCTCCGTTCCGGATACTGGCAAATTCCTATTCACGAAGACGATAAAGAGAAAACGGTATTCGCAACCCCCGACGGGCTATACGAATTCAACGTTATGCCTTTAGGGCTGTGCAACGTGCCCGCTACATTTGAGCGCATGATCGATACCGTGCTACGCGGCCTCAAATGGAAGACCTGTCTCTGCTACTTGGACGACATCGTCATTTTTTCGTCAACGTTTCCTCAGCACCTGCAACGTTTTAATGACGTTCTGACGTGCCTTGCCGCCGCTGGTCTCCAACTCAGCACAAAAAAATACTGTTTTGCCACAAAAGCTATCAAGGTTTTGGGCCACGTCGTGACCAAAGACGGAATTCAGCCGGATCCGGACGAAATTGCTGCAGTGCTTTGCTTTCCGCGCCCCGAAAGGTCGAAGGAGTTGCGAAGTTTTCTTGGTCTCGCCTCGTATTTTCACCGTTTCATACGAAAATTCGCCTCAATAGCGGCTCCACTGCACCAGCTTCTAGCTTCTGACGTGCCCCTTCTGTGGTCGGAAGAATTTCAAACGGCATTCAACCTGCTAAAGTGTGCCCTCACGTCCGAACCTGTACTCCGCCAATTTGATGAGGCCACTCCGACCATCCCACATACGGACGCTAGCGGCCGTGGTATAGGTGCCGTTCTGCTCCAACGCGGCACTTCTTCACAAGAGAGAATAGTCGCATATGCCAGTAGAGTACTTACCGCGACCGAGAAGAACTATACATAACTGAGCAGGAGTGCTGGGTTGTAGTCTGGGCAGTACAAAAGTTCCGTCCCTATCTCCATGGCCGTCATTTCACGATCGTTACGGACCACCACGCCCTATGCTGGCTTTCCACGTTGAAGAACTTGTCTGGAAGCTTGGGTCGGTGGATTCTACGTTTACAAGAGTATGACTTTGATATGATTTACAAGTCAGGTAGAAAACACCAAGACGCCGATGCCCTTTCGCGCTGCCCGCTAACAAATACCTAGCTCAGCTTCGGTCAAAGTTCGGCCATCACTCCTACTGTAGCGCCCGCACTCGCCTCAATAGACCAGCTATTATCGGACGACAAGCACACACTTCACTCCTGCCAGTTGTCTGATCCGTACTTTAGGCGTATTATGGACCAGCTCTCAGGAGCTTCCCATCCACCTAACGCGCGGCATCGTCAACTCTTGCGATTTAAGCTGAAGAATGGAGTCCTGTACCATCACATCTACCACCCTGATGGTCAACGCTGGGTCCCCGTGTTACCACACTCTCTTTGACTTGACATGCTTAAAGCCTTCCACGATGACTTGACTGCCGGACATCTTGGTATTCAAAAAACTCACGATCGCATTTGAAGTCGCTTCTACTGGCCCGGTATTTTTACTCGCATCACGCGCTACGTCGTTTCCTGTGTCCCGTGCCAGCGTCGTAAAATCCAGACAACTGCACCGGCCGGGCCTCTACAGCCAATTCCGTGCCCCACAACGCCATTTGAGGTTGTAGGTATATTGACCTTTACGGCCCTCTTCCCGTCACATCCACTGGCAAACGATGGATAGTGACCACCGTAGACCACTTGACACGTTACGCGGAGACAACGTCTGTATCAACTGCCTCTGCTTCGGAAGGTGCTGACTTCGTTCTGCACGCCATCATTCTGCGCGACGGTGCCCCTCGTGTATTGTTGAGTGACTGTGGAAGGGTGTTCCTGTCAGAAGTGCTAAATGAAGTATTGCGCGCCTCTGGAATAATACACAAGACAGCTACAAGCTACCACCCTCAGACCAATGGTCTCACCGAGAGGTTTCACCGTACTCTTGCTGATATGATAGTAGTCTACATCAGTACAGATCACAAAAACTGGGATACTCTCCTACCATTCCTCACCTTTGCCTACAACACGGCCGTTCAGCGCACCACCGGTTATTCGCCGTTCTACCTTGTTTATGAACGTTCCCCTACTTTCTTCATCGACGTTTCCTTTTTCAACAGTGACGTCAACTCGTCTTCGTCTACCAGCGAGGAATACATTTCAAGACTACCTCGGTGTCGCGATCGTGCTCGCATCAACACGGAAGCGCGACAGCAAGATCGAAAAGTTATTTATGACGCATCCCATCGCCTTGTACTCTTCCGACCTGGTGACGAGGTGCTCCTGTTCACACCTATTCGTACACCTGGTCTGTGTGACAAGTTCCAGCCACACTTCATTGGGCCTTACATAGTCATCGAACAGACTTCGCCCGTTAATTATTGTGTGACTCCACTTGTCGTCTCAACAGACCGGCGTCACCGCTCCACAGAGATCGTGCACGTGTCTCGCATGAAGCCTTTCAGGCGACGTTCTCTGTCACATTGATTTGCTACGGCCAGGTTGGCCGCTTCGGTGTGGGGGGAATTAGTGTGGGCATTCATTATGCGCTTCTCATATATGCATTATCATAATCATCGTCATTATCCATCTGGGTCCCTATCCTCCTCTTCACTGGGGGTCACCACAATCATCATCGGGTGTGTGCATGCCCGGTCTCAGACTGCCCGTTCGTTGCTGAGCCCTTGGGCTGAATAAACGCTGTCTCAAGCCAAACGTCATAATATATATATATATATATATATATATATATATATATATATATATATATATATATATATATATATATATATATATATATATATATATATATATATATTCCGGAGCCCTCCGAGACACTACTGGCACGTAGAAGCCCGGATTACTATTGATACGATAAGAATCATAAGCACACTCTCAGCTAGATCTTGCCGATATATATATATATATATATATATATATATATATATATATATATATATATACGTGCCAGTAGTCTCTCGGAGGGCTCCGGAACTTTCTGCCGCCTATAGTGTTCTCTGACGTGCTCAGACATCCCACAGAACACAGGCCTCTAGCGTTCTTTCTCCATTGAATGCGACCGCCGCCATGAAGATCGAACCCGTGACATTCGGGTCAGCACCCGAGATCTTGCGAAACGACGAAGAAAATCTAAATTAATGCAATGAATTGACAAAAGAAAGTTCAACAGTAGAAATCTGTGATTCCCCAAACGGTCTAATGCTAGCTAACAGCACCACGGCATTGAAAATACAAAGGAAAATTCACAGAATTTTTCCCTTCTTGAAGCCAATTGCAGCACGCCGAACGTGACACCACCACGTGGAATCTTGCACGCCGTACCATGGCTGATTGGAATGACTTATCCGTAGCCAATTTAAGCAGCACTGACGCTAATGATGGTATTAATTTTTGAATATGTCGTTGCTTTTTCGTGCATCTTTTCTTACTCCGCTAATGTATATTTAGACCAATAGTACTTTTGCGCATATAAAATATTTTCTGCAATATTCTGCTTCAAAATGTTCATTTTTTGAAATATGTTTTACATCCTGTTAATGATTTGTGTTAATTGCTAAGCCTTAGTGCTTGTTTTATTTTATTTTATATCTGTTACATTGTAGTAATTTGTCCCTCCCAGTTGGCCTTTACTGGGTTTGCAGAGTCTTGTAAAAAAAACAAAAAAAAACTAAATATAGAAATATGCCAGCAAGAACGGTGAAAGCAATGCAAATAATAAAAAAGTAATAAAGTGAATATACCAAGTTGCCATATCTAGCAAAGTATTAATCGAAGAAGAAAACACAAGGTACCTGAACCACACTTCCGTGCAATGAAGCAACGAAAGCGATTACAAAGTACTGTTAGTAAAAAGCACTGTGGACGAATGCCAGTCTAACGATGTGAATTATGCACATCATCATAATAATTATTACTAGTGAATTTTCAAACACAAAAACACACGAAAATATTTTTAGACTGTGAAGAAGTAAGATAGCGTTGTTCTCTACATAAAACAGCGATGTAAGCAACTGTAGTTTTTTCTGTAATAGCAAGAGGCTTCGCGAAGCAACAGTTTATTCCTTGAGGGAAATGAGTGTAACTAACATCCAACATGCAGTTCTGCATGAGCTCATCTTTAAGAAACCTCAAAAGCCCTATTAAAACAACTAAGTATAAGTTAACTAATACTTGTGAGTTTTATTATCTACGCATATGGCGCTGGCAGTTTTGATGATGTCATAGCTAATGCATAGCGCTTCGCTTTTTATGTGTGAAACAGAAACGTGATTCTCGTGAAGGTTACCCTAAACAGCCGTGCGCGGAGTGGCATGGCTATATGAATGAATATGCGATAGAACGAGAGGAGATAATCTTTAGAAAAAATTATATCTGATTAGAAAGTACTATATCTTTAATATTGGTAAATGCGATTACTAAAGCTTAGCCGACGGTGATTGCAGCCGCCGATAACGCGACCACCGTCAGAAAATTGAAGGTCGATATTTGTGCATTGACTCGTTGAATATGCGATAGATCGGTCACTACATTTAAAGGGCCAGTCAAGACGCTCCGACTTTTTACATCCTCCAAACAAGCTCGAGCATCTTTCGCACGCCTGACCAAGCTCCCGCAATGATGTGAACTCTGTGATCTAGCCACATTGACTTCATTGCTGTTTGCTGAGACCTGGTTTAGACCAATCGACAAGCTGCGTCACGTCGCCAATCACCGAGTTGACGTCACTGCGCGTGGAAGGAAGTTGGCCACGCACAGGAAAGATGAGCGAGCTTTTCCTGCGCCTTACGGAGCCTGTTGGCTGGCCCTTTAAAACAGAGGCCCAACGTGGTGTGACGCGGGCAACAATGAGACGCGGGCCACAGTGAGACGCGAACTTCTTCGCCACGAACAGGAAGGCAAGACGAACTGTGGACTCACCCGTGATTGTTCCAGCTGGCAGCATAGAAGCAAAAAAGGCACGTTACTATCTTCATTTCATTTCTGCAGGAGACAAAAGCACAAGACCAAAAATAAAAAAAAAATGTCGCTGGATCCGGTGAATTCGTTCGTCTGATCGGGCTTAGCAGCAAACAAAAACGTGGTCATTGGCATTTTGCAAATCAAATTATTGCAACCTGCATGACAAAGACGTAGCCAGAAAATTTTCACTTTATACGGACCACTCATGAAAAGCGAGCTCTTTCGGGGAAGCATGGTGGCAGGAACTTATGCATCGTGTTGCTCTTAGGGGTGGGGGCAAAGAAGTGGGGCAGATGCCAAATTAAAGAAAGGTGCGGCCTCATCCCAGTCTTCCCCCCCTCCCCATTACAGCGCCGTCCTGGCTGTATGTAGTTGCAGCATAGGGGGGGCTCAAACTCCGACTTGAGTTTCTCGAGAACGTGTCTGTACTAGTCGCGATCATTGGCGTGTTTGCGCAAAGCAGCATTCCGCAAATCACTTCCGGGAAGAAAGTCCTTATGTGGATGCCCACATGTTTACGCACAAATCCGTTAATTAAGCCCGCATAAGCCTTTTTTGATAATTATAGCGTAAAATTTCGCAAAACGACTTTTATTTTCCTCCCGTTTGCGCTTTGATTCCGCACCGCAGCACGTGAGACATAATTACGCTCGTTTTGAGCTGCAGCGAGTAACGTCGGCATGCTGGTAAAACACAAAAAAGAAGGAAAGAAAAGAGAGCACAGGAATTCAGCCATAGCAATTTCAGAAAGTCCCGACAAGATACTGCGAAGACGAAGGCGTACGTGTTAACGTAATTGAAAAAAAAAAATGAGAGAGCCGACATAGAAAACAGCTCCACATGATAAGCGTAGTTATTTGCTTTACAACATGCCCACTTCCAAATCTGGAGGACTAACATATAGGCCCGCAAAGAGCGTGCAAAAAAAAAGAAGAGAGACCACGCAAGAGAGAAAGGTCCAAATTATAAAGAGGTGACGTTTCCCTCGCGTTCGTTCGCCATTACGCGCGACGTGGAAATCCCATCGTGATCGAGTATGTTGTTGCTGGCGCTGTAGCTACCTTCCGGCATTCGAAGAGCGTGTGCGTGCATCTTAAACAGTACGCTCCGCAACCGGAGCACAGGCTTCGCGAAGCGTGCTCTGGTGCTCCAGGTGGGGATGAAAATAGTGATGACTATATGACGCCGTTCGCACGATCGCGTTCCCAATTGGGTGACGCCAGCTGCTCCGATTCCACTCCAGCGTCCCCGTTATTGAAGAAATAGTATACGTACGTATAAAAATGGCACACAAACAATTAACAGACTCAACGCCCTCGCTGTTATTTACATAAAGCCATGCGCGATTACGTCTCCGCTGTTTACAGAACGCTCAGACGTGCATGACGATCGTTCACTTCCGCCCAGTTCTGTAATAGGGTAGGATGTCAATGGTATTTTCGAACCAAACTTGTTTTGTAGGCCTGGCTTAGCCCCGTATTCACAAACGCTCCTCGACTCGACTTTCACCCTTCAATTGACAAAGTTGAGCACTGCGCCACCACTCGGCTGAAAAGCACACTGCGCTACTCAAGAGTCGCAGCAGACTATCACTGATATGCAGTGACGTGCCGTACTTAGAGATGGCGCTCCCATCGGCTTTCTCACGGGAAGGCGAAGCGTTGAGTGAAGGGAGGTTACGGGGGTAAGTATACCCGGAAGTCGAGTGTAGATTGGAAAATAGTCAAGTACTGACCAGGCCTTAGAGTTTCCTAAAATAAACAAGAGGAGACTGTGGCGCTGCGATCGCTCAGCGACCATGGTAATGGGTACTTCAGAAGTTTGCTTCATCTCCATACTTGCGGGCTTCGAGCTCACTTGTAGATTTACTTATTGCTGCGTGTTGGTTTCGTTTCGAATAAAACAATGGATTGTTGGGAACTTCGTGAGCAAATTTGAATTGGTGAGCCTAAAAGGTTAAGGTGGTGTAGCGCAACCGCTGAACGTTTGCTGATGTCGTTTCGTGACAAAGCAGCTTCAAGCCACGCGAAGCCAGATGAAGGCGAAAGTACGATAATAGACAAATTTGTGTAGTGCCGTTCTCGCTGAAGCGCCGTGCATAGCAGCTCCCATAGACATTAGCGCCAGAATTCCCGCTAGTGTATTTATAGGAAATGTTAAAGGCAAGAAGTGATCTTACTATACCGGACGTGGGAATTGGCAGTAAACTTATTATACCAGAAATGGAAACCAGCAGTCAGTTCGCATACCGCAGGTGGTACAACGTAAGTTAGGTGTGACCGCGCTGGATCTGCAACAATACTACTTAAGAAGTTATTCGGTTAGAAAGTAGGTTGGCAGCCATGGTCAAGAAAATCAGGAGAGTTTCCCAAAGGCTAGTATATGAGTACGGTTACACTAGTGATTTATTTTATTTATTTCTTCATACGTATTGCAGCCATGATGGACTATTGCAGGACTATTGCATTATATTAACTACATTGAATTATATTGGCATTGTATGGACTATATCCGTTATATGGATTATATGGACATATTGTATTACGTAGATAGAATATTGCATTATATATGAATATAAACAGTCACTTATGCACAGCGACAACAAAAATAACAATAAAGAGAGCACGACAGAGACTTGTGCTTACTCGTCATCCTGAGGTGGCTCAGGCAGAGCCTTGTTGAAGCCTTGTTTTCCTATCAGCCAATACGTGGGCTGTCGACCACGGCCCTGCATATTGGAGAAACAACAGAGTTTGCACCGCAGGGCAGCAAAGCAATTCATTTCTTTCTTCTCATAACCGATGAAGTAAAGATCGATCAATCGAAGCTTTACCAATGCCACGGGACACGTCGGTAAAGTAAGATCATCAGATTCAGATTGACGTTGTTGCTGACGCGTCAGTGAGCTACCTCCCCCCCCCCCCCCCACTCTTTCTCACTCGAACGTTTGTAGGCATATTCATACTGAGATACAGAAAAAAAAGGATATACAGATTCAATAGACTTCAGATTTGAAGACATCGTAATTGAACAACTTACAGGCGTCATGAATGAATACCCAAGTGCCACTAACCTTGAGCACAATCTCTCCTCTGTACTTGACAATGTAGCCTCCGGCTTGTCGCAGCTTTTTCTCTGTTGTCTTACTGATGTGGATGCGGTACGCTGTGGGAGGCAAAAAGAATGGTGAGTTATCACGTTTATGTAGGCGTACAGACAAGCTACTGGTATTAAACGGGACGTCACAAAGATACCGAACCGAGAAGCTGAAAAAAAAAAGGCTTTAAAACATTTAACGCTCTAGTATCATATCGATCACGACGAGCTACACGGACTCATATGTTGGTCTTTTGTGGATGTGAACGTAATCATACTCGACGTGATTAGTGCCAATGTTGTCTCTATTTGATTCGGCGTTCGTACCGAGGTTCCACGTGACACAAATGAGGTTGATATTCTCTTGTAGAGGTCCGCCAATAATCTCGATAAAAAAAAAATCTCTCAGCAAGAGCGATTCATAACATGTTGAGAATGCAAAAAAAGGGTCAGTGAGGCAACTTATTGTATGCTTTTTTTCGAACGTGAA
Source organism: Rhipicephalus annulatus (assembly GCA_013436015.1). NCBI lineage: Eukaryota > Metazoa > Arthropoda > Arachnida > Ixodida > Ixodidae > Rhipicephalus > Rhipicephalus annulatus. The sequence continues at coordinate 323,036 of WOVY01011983.1, forward strand.
GGCGAGAGTGGTAGAAAAAATTAAGTTCAATTTCCTGATTTCATCTCGTGGACGTCACAGCTGGCGCTATTCAGGCATGAAACTCCCTAGAGTGGTTTTTAATTTGTCAGCTTACGAAAAATATTCTTTCGTGTTCTCCAATGCAAAACAGATGAAATACGCGAGCGGCTCAAGAGCCTAAGAACAGTGCCGCATTATCGAGCTGTCACGCTTGTTGTGCAAGCATCACGTATTTCGGCCAACGATATTGTTTAGTGGTCATCTGAAGTGCGATGCAGCTACTACAGCTTTCTTCAGTTAGGCGTGGAGAATCGAACGGTTTCCAGCAGCTGAAACTCGGGTGAGAGACATTCCACTGCACGAAACACATGACGTCACAGACGCCATGGAAAAAAATGGCGGTCATTGACGGTGCGCGAAGTTTATGGCCGGTGGCTTGTAGGGCTCGTTTTGCGACGGAATATTCTTTTTCGTAATATTTTTCGTATATTTTTCGTAATAACACAATAGACTCTTCTGTTTCTGTCCATCGTGGTGGAGCCGTAGCTAAGCTGCTCAGCTGCTGACCAGAAGGTCGTGGGTTCGATGCGCTTCGATGGAGTCGAAATGTTATGGAGACCCGTGTACTGTGCGATTTCAGTGCACGTTAAATAACACAAGATGGTCAACATTTCCTCAGCTGTCTACTAGGGCGTCTCTCACAATCATATGTGGTGTTCGGACGTTAAACTCCTGATCTTCTTCTTCTTCTTCTTCTTCTTCTTCTTCTTCTTCTTCTTCTTCTTCTTCTTCTTCTTCTTCTTCTTCTTCTTCTTCTTCTTCTTCTTCTTCTTCTTCTTCTTTCTTCTTCTTCTTCTTATTATTATTATTATTATTATTATTATTATTATTATTATTATTATTATTATTATTATTATTATTATTATTATTATTATTATACTCTCTTATATATTTCGCCGAAAACATCAATTTAAACAGCTGTACAGGTTTCAGCGCAGTAATGCAGCCTAAACTAATGATGAGTGGATTACATTTACACGCGCCGACTGACGTACCTCTTCCCGTAGACTCCATTCTGGACGCCGTGTTAACAGTGTCACCAAAGAGGCAGTATCGTGGCATGGTAAGACCCACCACTCCGGCCACGACAGCTCCTGCATGAGAGAGGAGAGCGAAAAAACAAAAATGTAAGCGTCGGGAGAAACCTTGTCGTTGCATTGCCATTGCGATTGGCGTATTTAGGCACCACAAGAGACTCGCAAGTCGCTTCGCTGCTGGTGGTCAAAAGTAAAAGAAAATGAATGCACCCTTTAGAAAATGTGTTACATATTCCCTTAAGAGACCATGACGAAACCACGGATAACCTTGTTTAAGCCAATGAACAACTTTGCTTGCCGTGAACTTAGATTGTATTAGCGCGGCACATATGAAAAGGAAAAAAAAAGGGGGGGGGGGAAAGACGGCAGAGACGTCTAGCACCTACCTTTCTAGACGACTTTCTAGGGAGTTCTTTAACTGACTCTTCAATAAATATTGGAGTTAGAAGAAAAGATAAAGTTTGTAAAAATAGCGTTGTCGGTAAATAATTAATTAACTAATCATTAATTATTTATTAGCTCGGCAAAGACGCTGCTGATACTACCGGACGCTGCGGTTACATAGCCTGCTTTTGTTTTTTTAATATCTGACATGAAGCCTTAACAAACAAACAAACAAAAACAAATAAATAAACAGACAGACAAAGAAACAAATAAAGAAAACAAATCTTACGAGGTTACGAAGTACTATACTTTTCGTATGCATTCGTCGTAGCTCCACGAACACATACAAGAATATTCGTCTTGTACAACATCGTTATACTTAGCTGGAAGAGTTGCCGCTTAACTTTCTCATCTGGGAGTGCCGCGCGCCTACGCGTACGCTCCGTTCTGCCACGAAGTAAAACTAATTGTCCCTTTGCGAAACTTCGCCCCCGCTATTTACGCAAAAATCCCGTCGGAGAACCCAAGCCTCTGCGTTTTCCGAACCGCTTAGAACGGCGGCGATGTGGCGAAGGCTTAACGCCGACCAAATTACGTTCGAGTGTGACAAGCGGCGGGGTTCACGTCCTGCGTGGGAGGACACGTGTGGCTCTACGCATTGCAGCCGTGCCACGGCAGTCTGTGCTTAGCATCGTACGTCGCATGGCGTCCTACTTCTTACGTCGGCTTACGCAAACGTCGCGGAATCGCGGCTTCGGAAGTGGCGCAATCAGGATTTGTGGTGCGGAGAGATACTTCTGTAACTGACGTCGGTGGGCGCGCGGTAAGCTCTCGATTATCGGTGCGTAATACGAAAAAGCGGATCAGAACAGTTTCTAACCGGCGCGGGACTCACTGGAGCACGCACAAAGATAGTCTCTGCTTTTTGATACTTTCCTTCAGCTTGGAGTACACTCAACGAAAGCAGGGAGTTCTCTAATTGACTCGTCTTTTGTTGGTCCTGACTCACTACGTATAACGCTCTTTAACGAAATACGTGAACTCTCTATATACTCTCGTCAAAGAGTGTTGCTACACTACAGAGAGTTAACCTGTATGCTCAGAAAGAGTCATATATGTAATATTTTAGGCCTCAATGAAAACAAAAATACATAGCTCCCCCCCCCCCTTTTTTTTGTCGTGGAGCCATGCACTTTTGCAAAAATAAAAAAAGGAGTAATTCTGACGCTCATATTTTTACCGAGATAAAGTATTGAAAGCTTTAAAAGGTAAACACGTTGCAGACCGTTCACGCGTGGCTTGTAGGCGTCGCTACAAGCCGTCCATACAAGCCATCCATGGTCCGTCCGTCCATGCGTCCATCTGTGTGACCGTCCATGCGTCCATCCGCCCGTCCGTGCGTGCGTCTGCTCGTGCGTCCATCCCTGCGTTCCTCCGTGCGTCCATCCGTCCGTGCAGCTATCTGTGCGTCCGTCCATGCATCTGTCTGTGTGTCCGTTCGTCCATCTAGTCAACACTCCAAGTACCACCAGCTCGCATCTTTTCATCATATATTCCGCATACAGAAGCACCGCCATACAGCGGACATTCCAAGGACTAAACGGGAGGTGGCGTACGCACACTTTCTTACGGCTTGGACTTCGCGTCTACTTCCCACCATTAACCACCTCGAGTTCATGGTATTTACTAGTTCACTGTATTCATGGCACTGCGGCCCAACGCTCGCTAAACCTTTCTAAAACCAAGGAGGTTACGCCCAGCGAGTATAACGTAGCAACCCTTTCTTGTCAGATAGTGCTCAATGTACATGCCAATGGCTGCTAAGGGGGAATGAGACACAGGAGAATTCGGCTTTTAGTTAACGCGCACGCTGCGAATTGTTCAACAACGCACAGAAGAAATCTCTAACCGGCACCACCTTGGAGGTCAAAATGGAAGACTGGTTGCACACTATGACTACTACTACGACTACGAGGGACGAACGGGTGCTGCTATAAGAAGCTTCGCCCCTAAAAGCTAGCTGAGCGCACACAGGTTAATTCGCAGAATGTCTACAAACAGTGTCCGAGGCTTCTGGAGTTCAAGCACCATAATAACTTTCCGGTTGGTTTGTGCGAGGATGACAATGGTTTAGCAACGCCTGTTTTTTAAAACGGTGTTCAATCTAGGTTGGTTTAATGTTTTCCGGAGGAGATACGGAGAAGCCGGCTCACGTTCGTGAAGAGCGCGCGCGCACACACACACACACACACACACACACACACACACACACACACACACACACACACACACACACACACACACACACACACACACACACACACACACACACACACACACACACACACACACACACATACACACACACACACGCACACGCACACGCACACACACACACACACACATTTCCTGTTCTAATCTTTACTATACTATGACATTTAACTTACAAAGGCCAATGGGGTGAATAGGTAAAAGAAGATTGGAATGAGTAGGTAAAAAAAAAGAAGGCTGAAGTAATCTCGCGATCATTGCCGAATTCAGTGCTATTAATGTGCAGCCAGAAGCGACGCGAAAGCACGCCTAGTATAACAGACAGCGAAGTCGCAGAAACAGGTCACGTCGAAAGCGCACTAAACAGTGCAATGTGTCGCCCACCTGTGTGCAGTCCGATGCGAAGCATGAGAGGCACGTTTGGCATGTGCCGGATTCGAAAGCGGCCGCACAGGTGCAGGAGGTCGAGAGCCATGGTAGCCACCTGCTCGGCGTGGTCTCGGTTGCGCTCAGGTAGCCCACCTACCACCATGTACGCGTCCCCGATGGTCTCCACCTGCAAAGGAAGGTAAACAGGAGGACGGGGGAGCTTGTGTGTGAACACTGGCCACGCAGAAAACAGGGACTACGTGTTTTTCGAAAAAAAAGTTGGTTGTCTATTTTAAAAGCTGCATTGATTTTCTCGTAATAGTTTTCACATTAACTTTTTATTGAAATAAAGAGAATCAAAGGAGTTGTTGCCCCATTTACTTGGCCACGGACACCCCTTTTCCACTGCATTGTTGTGAATTTAAAAAATTGAGAAGCAAATATGACATATAGGCATACAGTACTACACCATGCAGTCCAAGAGTTCTCGTTTGGGGAGAAGAAACACGCAGTCATGATACGCGCTTTCAACCTAGTCCACTCAGTATTACGTAGCAGCCACCTGAACCACATCTTGTGGTTAGCTGACTTATTTCTTGTGTCCGTCTTTAAACACCCTGTCTTTTAGAATAAATACTCGCCCTCTAGATCAGCTCTCTGGTAACCTAGACATCATACCCCCGGGGGTTATATTATTGAAAGCCAGACAATTTACAAAATTATACATCGTTTAGAGGAGGAACATTAGGAACATCAGAACAAGAAATCTGTCGGGTTCGTTTTTCGTCCGTATCCTTTTGTACGCTTTAAAGTGCGACAAGAAAATATAGTCAGGCCTATTCAAGAGATGAGCATTTCGACTTGTTCTGTGCGTGATTGTGTACGCAAGCTTTGTTCATCCACAATATAGTGAGCTTTGTGAACACATAGGCAGGTTCCAGCTTTAGCATACCTTATAGACGTTGTAGTGATTGATAGTCGAATCGAAAGCCGTGTAGAGGTCGTTGAGAAAGTCTACAATCTCCATAGGTTCGCTGTACGCTGATATGGTCGTGAAGCCGACGATATCGCTGAAGTAAACGGTTACTTCCTCGAACTTCTCTGGCACTACGGGCAGGCCGGCCTTGAGGGTCTCTGCCACAGAGCTGCAATGAAGAGAGTAAAAAAGTAACATTAGATCTTTAATAAAGTAGTTGAGTTTGAGTATTACTACAAAGCCAATTTTTAAATCTTTTCAAATCTGAAGTTCAAAGTTTGACAGAAGTCTGTCTCGTCGAGATGCTACATGGTGAAAGTAACAAAAACCCCGAGGCAGGGTATGCACGCTGCCTGCGTGAGATATTCAAGCGTACATGCCATCTGCTTGGACACTTGTTTTCATTGCACTTGTGAAGAAGGCTCCAGCGTGGGAGTCAAAACGTTCTTTTGCGGCAGCGTTTTAGGTTGTCACTGGCCGGCACAGTGCCTCCGTGTTTTTTTTTAATCTTCACCTTTTTCAAATATGTCGAGGCTACACCATTGATATACGAATGTATGAGATGTCATCGCAGTCAGCACGTCAGTACTTGAGCTCAAGTGAGATCAATTCAGCTTTAACATTTTTCTACGTAGCAAACAGGAAACAGCTGAATAAAAGCTACCGCATTGCTAAACTTGACGAAGGTGGTGTCCACCTCGTTTCAGAAACATTTAAAATAACAAAGAGTCATTGTTATTTGTACAGCATGAAGTCCTTTTAGATAGGATAATTGTCTCATTTCACGTGAGGTTAACAAAGGTTAACAAAGAAGAGTTGTACCATTTCATAACATTTTTGTTTAGAAACCACTTGCGTCCAACCTGCACACGCTTTCGCCGTGAAGCGCCTTGCTCGACGTAAATGTGGGGCGCTTCAACGTCGCTGATACATCGAGAGAGAAATTGAGCACACATTACACCCTGAGACAAACAGGCTGAGACAAACACCCTGATATAAACACCACACTTAGCGTGCCTTACGGTGCTTTTTCTTTTCTTTTCGCCCGCAAACAACTCTTCGTTGTCTTATTTCTTCCTTAACGACGTTAACTAGATTCGCATTCACAAGTATAAGCATTCACAAACATACATTTCACGCTGAAATGTCTCCTGGGCTGAAAGTGCCCACGTTGTTCATTCGTCTTCACACTCTCGCTCTCGAAAGTTCATCCGCACTTCTACGCCTCAGCAAGTAATCCCACTCTTTGAAGTTTGAGAAAATAGACATAGCTAAACAGGCGCTGAATATCAAACTTTTTCTCTAGCGAGAAAGTCCTCTTAATCTCAAACGCAGACATAACTTCTTTTGAACGAAGAAAACCGCGGACACACTAAGCACGTAATTATCGCTTTGTTCTCGAAAGAACTTTCGCAAGAGGTTCGCGGAGTAAGAACATGGTGTTGAGACTTACAAAAAAAAAAGATTATTGTCACAGAAACCCGGAGTGTTTCAACGCTTTTTCCTTTCAACTTCCTATATTCTAGTGAAACTCCTGTACGAACAAAGTACAGTCTAAATGACGTTCAAGTAAGTGAACCCGAGTACACACTCATTGTACACCGCTTTCACGTGGCACGTCCAATGAATGTCCAGCAGTCATTTGAAATGAATGGTGCTTTACGAAACGCGCAATACGTGCGTAATGGGAATATGAATCAGTGATTACCTCGGGAGCATTCTGTTGAGAAGGTGCTCGGTCTTTTTCTTCTCTTCATCCAGCTGCACTGTCCGCTCTCTGATAAGGTCCTCGAGGTTGTTCGAGTACTTTTCTAGCATTTGAAACATCGTTTCCACGATGTTTGCTTTCCTGCGAATGTAATTATCAGCATCGTTAAAGTGAGAATGTTTTCAGTGTATTGAGTACCCTAATATTGTAGGACAATTTTATCGACACAAGAATACTGTACTCGAGAACAAAGCAACAAAACAGGCAGCATTGATATGTTTTATAAGTGATTAGTGATTAGAAAGTTTGATCACATTACGGCGTGCAACATATGGTAGTATATTTTCACAGCTTCAGCCCTGCGCAAAGGGTTTATTAGAAGAGCGAACTATCTTGATACAGCCGTGTTATGCATGTTGAAATTCCAGTGGTCAAAAAGATACGAATCTGCTGCCGATGTCATTCTTTCCGCAAAGCTTTGGTACTCATTAGTTATTTTCGGCGAACTCTTGTCATTTACTGCCGCACTTTTTGAATGTAAGAATATTGATAATGTGACCTTTAGTAGCCAATTATTGCGGTGGATTAACAAAATCACATGACTGATTATTTTTGTTATGAAATAAGTCTACAAAATGTGAGAGAAATATTTAAAATGAAATTAGAGTACATGTACGTCACTTCTACTGTAACACTAATACTTCATCACTAAAACAAGATCGCCAAAATTTAAGTTCGTTCCTGTCTCTCAGAAAATTTGAGGCTTAGCTAGTCATTAGATTGGCAGATCTGTTCGGCTTAAGATATGCATTCTATTCTCCCGAATGTAAAAACAACACTTCGATGCACGTATTAAATATAGATGCAAAATGTTTCACCGCCTGTTAACCTACGACGCGCTTTGATGAACGGACACCATTTCTGACCTTTTTGTGCCCCCCCCCCCCTGCGTAGCTTTCAGCTCACTCGCAGTGCTTAAGGAGTTCGCGCGACAAATCCCTTTTTGGGAGCCAGCTTCCACTTGATCCGTTCTAAAAAATAATAAAATAAAAATGTGCGGCAATCTATTCGCGAGGCAAATAACTCTTTTACTGAAGCCATTTGATGATCACTTGAAAAAGAGTTACAGGGCCTCATTAGGCATAGAGTTTCTTGTAATTACACCAGAGGTAACTTCGGCGCTATTGTGTATGGGAGCTACAATGCACGGCGCTTCAGCGAGCATTAGAATTATGGGTAGTACACTGATATGCCTAATGTTCGTGCTAACAGCTTCAGTTGGCTTCAGGTGGCTTGGAACTTCTTTGTCACGAAACAAAAAAATCAGCAAACGTTCAGTAGTTGCGCTTCACTATGTTAACCTGTTAGGCTTATCTTTTAAATCGGGTCGCGAAGTTCAAAAGGGTTCATTATTTTCTTCGAAAAAAAAAACCCGACACAAAACCGAAACACAGAAATAAACGAAGCCACAAGCGCGATTCGAGGCCCGCAAGTACGAAGACTAGACCAATCTGTGTACTACCCATCATTACCATGGTCGCTGATTGATCGCAGCACTGGAGTCCCTTTTAGATAGTTAAAAAACGAAACTAAGTGCCGTTGCACACTCGATAGCTGCACTTTGCACTTTGTTCGTAGCAGCGCTCTGTGGCGTCGCGGGAAACGCCATTCTCAGTTTACGCACCTCCCGTGATACAACAACTTGAAGCGGTCCGCGATGACGTCGAAGTCGGGCCGCATGTCGGGAGACTCCGCCCAGCATTGACGCATTATGTGCAAGGCTTCGGGTGGGGCTGTTTGCTTCGACACGGACGGCCTGATGAGAGGCGGCGGGTGCTTCAACTTCTCTATGATTTCTGCGAGGAAGACAGAGTGATGAAGCAGGGCCTCGAAGTCGGAAGTCGACATCCACTATCAGCTTGGCCTATTTGCTTACAGAGTTGCCTTTCTGTTTTTCATTTCTGCCATGGCGGCTCGAGTAACGAGTGACACTCAAATTTCTATTCAAAACAATCCGAGTCGAGCACTTCTGGTTTCTGAACACGCAGAAGAAATCTTGCAAGAAAAAATGGCAGATAACCACATACCTTGGGAATCGATCTCATGCGAAGTATGCGGATGGAAGTTCACTGCGTTGTAACATTTTTATGAGCGAAACGTTACGAAGTGGCACTACAGAAATATACCGATGTAAGTACAGACACAAGTTAAACACCCGCATATGTTCATATAACCAGTTGTTTACAGTTGCTTAACAATGCCAACAGCAACATGAATACAAGCAACACCAGAAGTGGTAGGCTGATATGGAGCGATGCTGCTCGTGAGGATGGTAGCCCTGGACTTTGTTACATAACTAAACTTCAGCGGATGGCGCCTAAAGGACAACTCTGGCATTTTTTTTACGATGTCAAGGTAATGATGTTTTTATGTTCCTGAGGCATTTTTGTCACGCGCCCGATAGCTGAAATGCTTAAGAAAGTCGAAAGTTAGTTTTAGTTGCCAAAAAACCAGAATACCGAAACCAAAACCCAACCGAGTGCGCTTCTACGTATTACGTAATACTTTGCCAGAACCTGTCTGGTTGTGCATAACGCCGCCAAATTGCACTGCTTGTTCAGGCCATACAAGTTTGTGCTTGCGGTGATCGGCTAAAGCGCTTACGCTGTTATTGTGAATATATGGCGAACTATGTGTGGCCCACAACACAACACCGATTGCCACCCATCACACACCCACCAACAAGAAAAAGGAAATCGCGTGCTCAACCAAGGAAGCGCCAGCCAAACGCACACAATCCATAACAGACAAGCAGACGATGCAGTAGCAAATCAGTTCAATCAGTTCCGCTTTGCAAAAATCAACGTCACACACACACACACACACACACACACACACACACACACACACACACACACACACACACACACACACACACACACACACACACACACACACACACACACACACACACACACACACACACGCACGCACGCACGCACGCGCACGCGCACGCACACACACACACACACACACACACGCACGCACACGAACGCACACACACACACACACACACACACGCACGCACGCACGCACGCATGCGCACGCACACACACACACACACAGACACACGCACGCACACGAACGCACACACACACACACACACACACACACACACACACACACACACACACACACACACACACACACACACACAATGTTGCCATTAATTCTGGCAAGCGAAGTGATGTGTTTGGGGGCAAGCTACGAAATTCAATTAAAAAGATTCTGCAAAACTCTCAAGCCTGCAATTTGACATGAATGGAGAAAACGAACGTACCAAGTGAGAGAGAGAGAGAGAGAGAGAGAGAATAAATTAAGGGAAAGGCAGGGAGGTTGGCCAGAAATTTGGGCATCCGGTTTGCTACCGTGCACTAAAGGAAAGGGGAATGGGGAATAAAGATGAGAAAGAAGGAAAAGAGGAAAATAGGCGCACGAAAAAGAAAAAGGAGGGTGGGGGTGCTATAGCCTATTCAATAGTTCACTACCAAGCAAAACGTTCTATAAGGCTTTCACTGATTTTCTGTGCGAAGACAGATTGTGTCGGCTTTCGAGCTGTTCTGACAAGGGCCTGTCGTCAAGGTGGGCTAACGCAGCAGCTAGCGGCTGTCCTTGCACGCTGTAGCGAGGATAGTGACAGAGAACGTGTTCTATCGTTTCATAGCTGCCGCAACCAGTGAATTGCTTTGAGATCGATTGACATCGAAAAATTGCCGGAGTTGACCTTTAACTACAATTGACGTAAATCCGACGTGATGGCTGTATTATAGGAGCACATATCCAATTCATGCCTTGCGTGCCTTAAAATGCACATTTGTGTCTTACCTATCCGAGATACGCGCGCCACTATTAGAGCCACTTTTTACGTGCAACCGCATTCTCGGTCATGTGTTGTCATCTGGTCAGCGTTACAGGAAGCACACTACAGTGGAAGCGATGTTTTTACGCTTTCAAGCAAGGCGGAATTCTCGTCTTCGCGTTCTTCTGACAGTGTCCAACAAAGTCCCGAAGTACTGAATAATCATGCGGTATATTTTTAAATTCATGTTTCAGTAATCTTGGTAAAGGTGTATGAATAATTTCTGTACTTCATGTCAACACAACGACGGTTCTTTTTGTTATCACAAGGCGTTCATTTAAATATGCATTATAATGCACACTCGGTCTCAATACGCGTTTCAGCACGCGTACCAAATCCAGCCTCAAGCGGTTGGTGTTAGGCGTTTTTTGGGATTAAACTTAGACATTTTTTTTCACCTAGGAGTGTTTTTCGAAAAGACAGAAGGTTTTCTCCAGACAATAACCATAACTCACCCCTCGCACCTCTAAATGTCTGACGATGAGGCTGTTTTTTTTTGCCCGTTACCTAGCCCCAAAAAACAGTTTTGGTGCTGAATCTTAGCTGAGCCACCGCGAAAGCTACTGAAAGCCAAGGAGCCTCCTGAACAAAAACGACGTGAGTAAGCAACATGCCAGAGCTTGCAAATAAGGTATCTTCCTCTGGATGCTACGACTTGGGAGGTCCTCAGCAAACAACTAAGTTCCGGTGCAGCATCTTCTTATGCATCACATCTGCGTGACACGGCTACTAGGATATTCCCAAACAACAAGAGTGTTTTTCGCGAGCAAATGTAAAATTTTGTTATAGGCGAGTTTGGTTCATTTCTTGCGCATCAAGACCCAGTGTGAATTATAATACACACACATGGGAGCAAAAGCTGTTAGCCGTGCAGGCGCAATTTTTTTCTCGAATAATAATGTATGTGCGTGCATTTCAAAGATGTGTTTTGATTTCACCTTTGTGAGACCAAATTTATCGGTGCTTGAGGAGAATGTGTAATGTTTACAGAATTGGATAGCTATCACTACAGCCACAATTGACGTTTCACAAACATTAGGGTCTGTTTGAAAAGTACTTTCGATACTGGCGCGACTATCTGGTAAAATACTTGAATGCCACGCAGAATTATGGGGTTCAATTCCTGCTGGGAGCCTGGCATTTGTTGTTTGTTTGTTCGTTGCCTGTAAGCACTGGTACATACCCACTCTGGGGGATCGGCCATGAAAGCTTGCAGTAGCCTATATGTGAGACACTGACCGTAAGCCTATTATTAAAAAAAGAAAAAATAGCAAATTATATTTCAAAATAAAATAATAAAATAAAGATGAATCAATAAACTAAATAGAAGAACTAATACTAGCATTTATTCTCGGTATTCTTTGGCTCACTGTGCCGATGTCAGATTTTTCTTTACACTTACGCGTCAAAATAATCCATGTCTGTTCTGACCATTCCTGAGTATACATAAAATTTTAATTACCTGTGGCGCATACCCACCCGCGGGTATGTGCCAAACGTCTGGCGGAAGGTCTTTATGACGTACGTGATGAGATTGTGCCATTAGCCACGTCATGAGCAGCTAGACATATTCGTCAAAAAATCGATTATACACTAGCACTTCTAATACTAACTTTGGTTCACCCCAAGTTAAGGTGGTCATCATCAGAGCACCCAGTTATAGCCGGCAAGATAGATAGACGCCAAAGTGCCTGCAGTAAAACACACACACACACACACACACACACACACACACACACACACACACACACACACACACACACACACACACACACACAACACACACACACACACACACACACACACACACACACACACACACACACACACACCACACACACACACACACACACACACACACACACACACACAAATACGCACTTTTTGCTGGTGCGAAATCCATTGTTCTAGTCAGTTGTTCGAAATCTATTGTTCTGGGACCAAATCTGGTGCGAAATTCATTGGTCTAGTTAAACTTAAGAATTATATTGGTACATATCCTACATCTGGCCATACGTTTGTTGGGTATATAAGTCAATCAACTGTACAAATAAATCATTAAATAATAAACGATCTTATTAAAAGCACACGTATTTCTTGTGAGCAGCAGTAATAGTATAGCGGCACCTGGTGGAGCAGATGTCAACCACACGCTTCTTTCTGCACGGTTTTTGAGTTCTGAGCCCACCAAGGCCGACGTGCGAGCGCCACTACCAGACACTTAAGTTAGGGCCCATTCAAGATGTATAGAACAATAGAGCGATCGACCGCTGATAAAGCAAGAAAATGGGTTAGTAAGCCAGCATGTCACAGTTCGCTCAGTTGGTCACTATTCAATATTCCTCACTTTATTGCTGTCACCAAGGCACACATAGGAGTGGCACTACTGAAAGATTCGCTCGAAAATCCACAACAATTGGTGCGATTGCAAAAAGAAAGAGTCGGTAGTTGTTGACATACTGGCCATACTTTTCCAACTTTCCCACCACTGTCATTTCGGAGCAGAGAGAATAAAGAACAGCGAGAGCGCTGCTCGCGTCACGCCTGACGCTGTCATGACGCAAAGCACGTCGCCGCGATTGGCCTAAAGTAATGGCGCGTCCAATCTGTCCTCGCGCAATTGCACGGCAAGTGACGGCTTGTCCGAATCCTGTCAAGAGCAGAAGCACTGCGCCACGGATAACACGTCGAATGAGTTGGAAGTACTATGCCAAAATAGACTTAACGAGGTGTTAGAGATCTTTCCGTATGGGCTGAGCTTCCGGAATTCCCCGTGCGCCCAATCTCGAAGTAGTAGAGCAGAAAAGTGAAACATAAAAAAAAGCTAATAGGTAAAAATGTGCGCCAACTGGCTCTCATAAAACCGTAAATTGCTTTAGATGCTAAGTGACGTGAACCCGAAAGACTGACATTGCAAAAGAGACTACGAAAGTAGAACTAGAAACAATGTCAGGTATAATAGAGTAATTCTTGTTTATGAATGAGCTCGCTGCCATGGGTGCTTGTTCAGCTAATACGGTTCGTGCTGAGATTACGACAATAATTAAGAAAATATTCTCACAATAGAACGCGTCCCATATGGCTCCGTTTCGCGAAGGTACGTGACCTTTGTGGAGGGTCTTGTATAATGGCGTGGAAATTGGCGAATAAGGTGAAAAAAAGAAGAACTAAAAGGAGAATTAAAAAAAAAAACACGGAAGAGGACGAAAGAAAAAAAAGAATTGAAGAAAACAAACAAGCAAAAGAATAAATGAGAAGACAACACTGGCAAGAGGAAAAAGGAGAAGATAAATACTAAGTAAAAAGAAGTTGTGCACAAAAAAAGCAATAGCAGTAAAAGAAAGAACACAATGAGAAAAAAATGAAAAAAAAAAGAAAGAACTAAAAAGGAAAGAAAGAAGGAAGGAAGGAAGGAAGGAAGGAAGAAAGGAAGGAAGGAGGGAAGAAAGTAAAGAAAGTGAACAAGAAGCAATGAGAAGCACGACGGAGCATTAGTAGTAGAACAATGAGTAACAAGAATAAGATGGAGAGAGGAGAAGCAAGAAGTAAATGAAGAACCAAGGGGAAGGAGGAGAAACGCAAATGGGACTCCCGTACACGGACTCATTGCAGATCCACTCGCCGAGCTGTTACGGCACCGCGATTTATGGCGACACGCTCGGACTTGCACGCTTGTGTAAGCGTTCCCCGGGGCACTGCAACTCGCGAAGAGTCCGGTTAATTTGCTAACCCGAGTTCGGATGCCGGGCCCGGGCACATCGCACGCGGCAACGGTGCCCGACAGCAAACACGCACAAAGCGGTTCACCCCATCCAAGCTGGCTTGCTCACTCAGGCACTGGCGGCGCGCTCTCACCTTCAGCCGTTAGGGGCAGCATGCAGTAGGGGTCTCCCCGGAGCAACACCTCCTGCATCACGATGGCGAAGCTGTACACATCGCCGGACTGAGTGCCACGACGCAGCAGAGAACAGTCTCCGCGGAGCAGCTCGGGCGCCGTCCACAACAAGTCTGCGAGCGATGAAAGGAGGAAAAGAAAGAAAGAAAAAAGGAAGGACCCGTGGGACACGAAGAGATTTGTGCCGCTTCAACTGCAACCTTGGCACTTGTTTTGTGACCTTTTCTACCCACAAAACTATTTTTGCTTTGTCTTCGCGAGACTTCGCGAAGACATTGGCTCACGCCCTATTTCTTCTTGGTGTTAGAAGGTGCCAGGATAAAAAAAAGAAGAAAACAAAAAGAAAAAGACATACCCAAAGACGCGAATCCCAAAGGCCAGCAGGAAATCAGACATGAAACGTGCTGTTCGAAACCTCGTTCCAGTTGAGCGGATGCAAGTTTGCATTCTCCGTTTGTCGCTAAACTTCAAAGGCCAGTTCCAAAAAGGCTAGTTCTTTTTACGCTCGTCAGAACACTGCGTGCTTTGTTTGGGGTTTGCTGTGGTGGCGTTCCCTATTCGACACTTCAGATAAAGGCTCTTGTATGTGAGTTCTTTCTTATAAGGCTATAGAGAAGGGCAGGATGCTTGTGAGGGGAAGGGAGGGAGAGGAGACGTGGGCACCGGAAATGAAGGCAGTTTTGCCTCCTGTAGTCTGCCTCCCCCAGCCCCCCACCCCAATTACGAAACTTCAAGCAACTCAAGCACTGCCCTCTCAACACGACAAACTGCTCTCTGCTCTTTATAGGTGATTGCCTGACTAAAATCTCAGAGCAATGCTTTGTGAGCAAAAGACTATTAGCCTTTAGTATCTGCTGCAATGGGGCAACTGTGCGTTGGAAGTCCTAATTAAAGGCTCTAGGTAGAGACGTATTAAAACCAGTATTACGAAAAAAAGAAACAGATGAATAAATAAACAATTTATTATTACTATTATATATAGTATTATCATCATCATCATAAACAACAACAAGAACAACAACAACAATAGTATCTATTATGTATATGTGCAACGACACAAGGAAATTCGCTGTGTATAGATGCGTTCGTAATTACATGAAGATAATTGTTAAAGTTTCCGTAGTGCGAGTGGGCTACTGGAATGGTCCCGAAATGGGCTGGTCGGATCGTAGAATCTTCCGGCATAATACATACAGTAGAGAAGGTAATAACTGAAAGGCATAAGACAAAGAATTTAACCAGAAGAGCGTCAGAGCGTCTATCGCAGCAGGTGGGAAGTAATGTTAGAAACAGAAAGAAACGAGCGTATCACAAGGGCGACCGAGGTGTTTACCTTTGGCTGACCTTACTAGAGTTGCGATGGCCTGAAGATCCTGGAAGGCGGGCATACCGTAGTCGGTGACTTTGAGCACCCAGCGTGAGTCGATGACGCAGTTACGTGACGTCAGGTGTCCATGCTGTCTTATTGGCGAGTTGTGCAGGTACCTCATACCCTGCAATATATATACGTACAACCTCTTTGAGATATCGAATGCGCATGGACAATGTGCGACCACTGCGAGGGCAGTAGTTGAATGCACTATCTTACACGCTGAGAAAGAAATAAACGCTGAGAAATGAAACATGCTCGGAAAGAAATAAGAACTTAGTAGCTTTGTTTGCTAAAAAGTGTTATTTTTTCATTACATATTTTTTGTATTCCTTCGCACTGAGTGTCACACCGTGCGAATGACAATGCCTCGATTTTAGAGGTGTTAGTGCTTGTGTTTGTGTGTTTGTGTGTGTGTGTGTGTGTGTGTTTTTGCGTGCGTGCGTGCGTGCGTGCGCGCGCACGGTTCCGTCGGGAAAGTAACTTTTGTGGAAGCACCAGAAACGCATATGTAGCGCAAATGATGTTGAGCAGAATTGATTCGGCTCATTCTAATAAAATGGTATGACATTCATCCTAGAAGAAAATTGTGAAACGTGCCCATATCAGGAGCACTTAAACAGAAGTGCACAAAATTGCTAGCTGGTCAGTGGAAGAGATATGCATAGAATCTCTGGAACATGGACGAAAAATGCATCAACTGTGAACTGATGGCGCGGATTTCGAACAAGCATAGATAACCTTGGGATATAAATGTAGAAACAGGCGATTGTGAACGATGCCAAAAACAAGCAAAGGAAGGAAGGAAGGAAAATGAAAGTGTATCATAAAGATGAGAAGAAGAAGGGGGAAGACAATGTGTGGTGGATTCGGCCGCGTATGTAGGAGTGTACCAGGACACAATGGAAGCTTCTAACTGGTCAAGTTGCCTATTTGAGTCCATCACGCAAGACATCTGACACCATTAAATACCGCCCCCAAACAATCACCAGTATTATAGTCCTCATCATCATCATCATCATCATCCACAAGAATGACGAGGACGAGCACGACATCAATAACAACTAATAGTAACACTTATTGAGATTTAGGGTTCATAAAAAAAACGATATCATTATGAGGTACGTCGTATAGAGGAAGGGTCCATAAACCTCGACCACTCTATGTTCTTTATCGAGAACTGGTGAAGAAGCTCACATGGCAAAGACTTGAGGAAGACGGGGTGCTATAGCGGAGGATGAAATCGCTATGGAAATCTTGCCTCGACGTGCCACTGAAAAGTTTGTAGATCGCATGGAACGCATTGAAGAATAGTCGATCGAGGTTGCCGTACTGTTTGTACATCTAAGTGTCCCTGACCTTTCCTTCATATACTTTGGAGTTAAAAAGCTCGAATTAATGTATGTACTGTTTTGATAGAAGCCAATAACATTTAGATGGGAAAACTCCGAGTCTTCGATCACGTACATGGCGTCTGCCGTGATGATGTTTGCCGTGGTAGAGAGCCTCAAACAGTAAAAAAAAAATGCAATGGTGTACATAGCAACCTTTCTCACTCAGCGAACCTGACCCTGTTAGTCTTTTCAATGATGCGCTCCATTTTCACCGACGGGGAAAAGTAAAAAAAGAAAGAGGAGAGGGTTGTATCGAATAACATTCCTCCAGGCTTCGCCGTTAGAATGTATCGCCGAGGGCACCAAACGGGTCGTGTGCCAAAAGCGGCGTTTATTTTAGCGCCTGTATATTTTCTCTTCAATCGTTTGCCTTCGGGGGTGCGTTCCATCAATACTGCGGACGAGTATACGCGATCTCGCAGAATTTGACTGACGTGCATTCCAGAGCCTCGGAGGCTGTATTTGATTCGCAGGGAAGAGCGGGAGAAAAAGATGAACGTGGCAAAACAAAGAAAACAGATACAAAAGATAAGACGGGGCGAAAGAACGTCGAGTGTTCTCGTACAGCTTTCATTTCTCGCCTGTGCCACGAAAACAAAGCACGAGACAAAGAGACTACAAGCGAATTTCAAGAAGAAGGAGAAAGCGAACGAAGAAAATCAAAAAAACAAAGGCGAGGAAGAGAGAAGAACGACAGGAGGCGAAGAAAGGGGATTGGCACGGTGAAATCGTGCGTGCGTTGCGGCGGAGTATGCGAACGATACTTGAAAACCCCTCCGAAGCTTCCAAAAGAATGATAAGGATATTCGCCTAGAGCGCGCCGAAATCGAGAGAAATGATGACCGGATACAGAGAGCGGGTGGTTCGGAGTGGAGGGGCTTAAACAAAGAGCAAGATGCGAGCGATTCGCAGCTGACGCCATGCAGATCGAGGTGCACATAAGTCAAGAAATCAGCGGTAAGTGACGAGAAGAAAGATCGAGCGAAAAGAACGCCAGGAAAGGAATTTTGCTGAATCTGATGATTACAAATAAAGAATAAATCGACGAAAGAGAAAAAACAAAACAAAACGGGAATGCCTGTCGCGAACATTGGGCGAGCGGGAAATGAAGTGCTATATGGTATAAAGTTGGTACGTCTCTCGAACGCCCGAGGAATCGCGTCGCCGCCTGTCGAAAGGGCGGCGCTGCTGTCGCCGTACGTAATGCAGCGTGAGCTCTGGGTTGTGTGCGTCGCGCAGTCGTTGAGACGGAGGAGCAGCGAAATGGAGAGAGTGGTGCTGAGAAATGACAACAGCTCCGCGGTGCCAGTTCAGCGACATTGGCGGCTGAATCGATGTCGACACTGCAAGGTTAAAGACGGTCGCTAGCTCACTCACACGCCTGGCCAGCCGACGACAAGCGCCAAAAGGCACGAAGTTCTCTCTCTCCCAAACATAAAGAGTAGTGTCGCGACAGCAGCTTGGTTTATTTCTCCTGAAGGCCCTACGAAAAGCAGTGAAACAAAGAAAAAAAAGAGAGAAGCGTTTTGAAGGAAGAGAAACAGTACATCTCGTGTACGCAAAAACACGCGATGAAAAACACTAGCGCTTGTGTTTTTATGACCTCTACGAAGTGAGAAAAGGTCCACCACTCAAGGATCACCAGTAAAGAGCCTCGACGCCAAGAGAAACCCGGTGAGTAGGTCGTAGGAGTTCCGGCCGTATAAAGGAAACACACATACACTCATATTAAAAGTGTAAAGAAGATAGCATAAGTGGTGGCTGTGTTCTCTCCACTGAATCCATGTAGGATAGAGTTGCTGCAACGATGCGATTGGTAAGCTTAACGGGGCCGCGTCTCTTGATCGTCGTCACTGGTGGGCGGAGAGTAATGGCAGTCGGTACATACGGTTAGTGATTCTTGTTTTTTATAGAGCGACGCACACCAAGTCGATGCCCGAGAAAACAAACACAAAGCAAGTGTTTCTGTGCGCGCTGACTTACGGATGTCGTCATTTATTGAGGCCACTCGCGAAGAGACTTGAAATGGAAGGCGAATAAGTAGAAAGAGAGAGAGAAAACGAGGGAGAGAAAAGATGTATAATGCCTCTTGCCGAGTTCAGCGAGAAGCTGAACGGTTGGGTGTTGTTATCGTTTTGGAAGGTACGTAAACCAGCTTTGGATCATTGCTAAGGAGGAGTTTGAAAGGCTCAAAATGTGGGATGGAAGAAACGGTGAATGATTGATGCCGCTGTTTTTTCTGGTGGTATTCGAGTGTGGGAGAAGATATTGAAAACGGAAGGATGTGCTTTTTAGACATTAGAAAAATGAGAGCTCGATGGTACTGTTTAAATGAGTCTACAGCTAAAAAAAAGGCTCTAGAAAAGATATAAGAAAAAGAAATAAGGTTTTTTTCTGGTAAAGTGAGAGTACGCCATATGATAAATAAACAAGAGATAAAATAAAATGCCCCTGTTTATGAAGGAAAACTGAGGTTAAACAAAAAGAAGCCATACGCGTATAAACGATGTGCAGTCCTCAGCTACGCACAATGTGACTTTAGTTCACTGTTTAGGCTTTACTGAAGACATTTGTACGTACCCCTTCTTATTACATGATGAACAAAGATAACTATTCCAGTTTTAAGGTATATATACCTTGGTAGTGTTAGATATAAAAGCCAGGGAATCACAGGAAGCGTTCGAAAAGAAGAAAAAAATGTTTGAAAATTCAGAAAAAAAACATTTCGGATGCTATCATAGTGTATTAAAACATACAGTGGCTAGAATAAAGCTCTCGAAAGAACTGGCGGCTGCAAGAAAGTATTGTGGTTCCTAACCTGGGGAACGAAATTCCAATGAGGAAAAGATGAGGGGATGGTATGTTTACGATGGTTCGCTTCGTTTCCGAAACGGTGGCGTACCTTAACAAGGTCGTTGAGTAGCGACAGGCGGAATGTCCAGTCCAGGCGGATGTCCTCGCTGGCCAGCACGTCGGTGAGCGAACCTCGTGTGCACATTTCCCACACGAGCGCCGGCTTCGACGGGTCCGCCAGGCAACCCAGGAAGGAATTGATGTTCTCGTGGCGCATCTCATACATCTGTAATAACGAATTTGTTATTAGGCATGGATAACCTCACTCGCATGTCTCAATCACTTACGATATTTTCGGGTTTTCGTGTTTGTTACTGGTCTGTAAGAGCCCTGAATCCCGCGTCTCCCAATAATCGAAGGTTTCGGTGAAAGTTCATTAGGTCGGACCGTGGTCGGATCTGACTGGTGGCAGTGAAATACGGTCATTGACCCAGTGTGATGATGGAATAATGTTCCGTAACCGCGTACAGATTTCACGTTTGTCGATTCTTCTTCACTCTCAGTGAATAGTCGTAATTATCTTTCATCTCGATTTAATATCGACCTGTAAGACTGTACGAAATGAGATCCACTATTTTTTCTCTTGAGTAACAAAAGCTGGCCTTATTGTTTACATTTCACCTTGTACATTATGGATTAAATCGCAACAAGCCGTATATAAAGATGCACGAAAATGCCCTTCGTCACACGTCTCATGCTCAATAACGTCCTACCGCAAAGAATTATTTAAAGAAGGGGCAAATTAGCTCCACGGCACCATGTTTTCTTACATTTTATAGTATCAGTCTCAGATGTTTAGAAATTGAGAAATTCTAAAACAATAGAGTAAAGAAGTTCAATAAATTTACTGCTATCAACCTAAAAAGACCGATTCAAAAATATGCTTTATTTCTTAGTCGCTTGAAATTAAAGGCAATGAAACTTGGAGGAATGGTTCCCAACGAGTGCGTTTCTCAGCATTGATCCAAATGACATTTATACTCTACCCTACCCCGCATGCAGCCCACGCAAAAAATATGGTGGTCAAATATATAGAAACGTGGCTCATTTCATATGCGTTTGTGCATTTATCTATATATCTGAACATGCGTGTACTTTGTAATCCTGCTAAGAAAGCGATACTACATTGTAGTATGAGACCTCTGCATCTCAGGAAAGCTGTTAGCTTTACGGTTTTATTGTAGGGTGATCTTTATTCTACGCAGATGTTACAAGAAGTTTTGTTTCAAATTTTCCTCCATTTTTTCCCACAAATGTAAGAGTCAATAGAACAGGCATAATCATTTCGTTTTGCAACGAAAGGTATTAATGAAAGCCTAAGTAGCTGGGTTTAGAAGGAGGTACTGAAAACATGTGCATGTTGGGATCTAAATTTCACATTGTTTACGCAAGGCTCAGGCCAGAATTACACAACAAAATCACAGTATATCAGCGGAGTGAATGATGATGAGTGGTGAGAAGCGTCCGTAAGTCCATCCGTCTGAGTGTCCATCCGTACGTACATGCATTCATGCGTCCGATCGCGTTCGAGAATGCAGACGGGGTGCGAGTAACAACAACGAGACGCGAGCCAAGGAAGCCGAGCGCAAGCGTCTTCAACGCGGCCACCGCTCTGCTTCGTCCGTGCCTCACCAACGATCCGACATGTACTGCGACTATCTAGGAGACAGAGGCACTCGTTCTCCGAGTACCCAGGCACAGCCCGTGCAGCAGCCAATACAGAGTAGCGGTACAGTGCCATCTAGAACATCCTCACTCAACTGCAGTTTTTATGTACTGCTGTAAGACAGCGCCGTCTATTATACTGTACTGGAGATACTGCCTTCTTTTATTTCTCGTCTCTTCTTCTCTCAGTTACGCGTTACCGATGACAAGATTAGACGAAGAGGAGCTTCTCCCCTAAAAAATCACAGCATATCCACGGAGTGAGCGATGATAAGCTTACTTTTTCTCATTTTCTTCCCCTTTTATTCTCATCACTCTCTTTTAGTGGTGAAACTCCTTAAGGCGTGTGTCGTGCGCCTTTTGTGTGTAATAGCCACCTCTTGTTTTAGTCCTTTGAATGTCCACTGGATGGCGTACTTGTATATGATGAATATATGATGAAAAGATTCGAGATGACGGTATTTGGAGTGTTCACTAGGTGAACATACGGACGGACAGACATACAGACAGATGGACTTGCAGTCAGGCGGACAGACGGACAGACAAACAGACGGATCGACCGACAGAGAGGCGGACCGATGGACGAACAGACAGACGCTCAGACAGACAGATGGAAGGATGGACGAATGGACCGACGGAATCATGCAAGGGCACACAATCAGACGAACTGACGGATGGACGAATGGATCGACAGGCGGATGGACAGACGGACAGACAGACGGAAGGACGGACGGATGGACTGACGGAATCATGCACGCACAGACGGATGAACAGACAGACGGACGGACGGATGGACCGATGGAAGGATGAACAGACAGACAGACAGACAGACAGACAGACAGACAGACAGACAGACAGACAGACAGACAGACAGACAGACAGACAGACAGATGGACGGACGGACGGACAGACACAAAGATAGACGCACAGACAGACAGACGGAAGGACGGATCGACGGAATAATGCACAGACAGACAGACGGACGGACGCATGGATGGTTGGGCAAACGAAAGTACGGATGGTTCGCCAAACTCATCACCGTTCACTCCGTGGGCACTCAGATTTTTTTTCTATGAGAAATATGAGAAATTCGGGAACATAGGGTGGGGTATTGTAGCCGACATTTGGAAAGAGGACTTGTTTTTTTCCAAGGCGGAAACTGAAATTGTTGCTGTTGCTCGAAACGTCGGCTTGAAAACCCCACGCCATGTTTTCGAATTACTCATCGCATTCTTTCATCTTGCTCTTCATGCCTTTCTTTTGTTTTTTTATGCACTTCCTGCCTGTCCATTTCAATTTATTTCTTCCTCTTTCTTTTGTTTTTCTGTTTCTTTATATCTCACTTGCTCTTCCTTGTTCTTCTTCTCTGTCTTTTCTCTCCCTCTCTTCGATTTCCTTTTTTCTGTCTGTTCTATTTTTCTCTATACATCTACTTTGATTTCTAAGCTACGCTTCACTGTCTCTTCGCTTCCCTCCTCCTCACCCTCACAGCACTTTGCCACCCCCTTGCCGTACTTATACTATAGAAGGCCACGTTTTGATCTGCTTAACTGCCTGGTTATCCGAGTGGTTACGACGCTCGTCTGCACATCGTGGGTACGCAAGTTTGAATCCCGTCTCGCCAAGGGGATTTTTTCGCCGACAACTTCTGCATTTTTTCCTCTCCGTATCTATTCCAATCCTCTGTTTATTTTATTGCGATATAAATCATATGGACACTCTCAGCTGGATTTCGCCGCCAGCATAGCCATCACTCACCCTACATGTACACGTATCTATACATATAAAAAGCAAGAACGAAAAATAATCCAGAAAAAGACTCCGGTGCGCGAAATAGAACGTCGTACCTCTGAATTGTGAGTGCGAGGCGTTAGCCACTGAACCACGAAGCAGCACATCTTTCAAGGTTCAAACGGCAAGCTATTTATATCTACCACTTACCACTGGTGATGGGCATCTCGGTGGAAACTATCGTGTTTTTAGCCTTACCAGCAAGATGGCGCCATGAGCACGCGTCACCACATCGTTAGGACGCGGCGGCGCGCGCCCTCATCTCCCACGCGTACTTTGACCCACGGAGAGGGCCGGGTGGATGCTCACGCGTGCGCTTGCTTATCCCTCGGTGGGGACAATCGTACGCCTTGGCTGCCTTGGGCTTTCACGGGAATAATTTTGTTGTTACCGGGCGCTTAAAGGTGACTACAGTCGTTGGCACAGTCTTCGTTTGCGAAAAGCACGCAATTTTCAGACACAGCGAAGTAACAATTGGGATTCTTATTCGCGTTCATCTGTACACGTGAGTATGTTTGGTGCGTCATTTTTGCGTGAGAAACACTTGGAGCTTTTCGATCTACTTGCCATTCTGCGCGTGACCTTCCAATTTGTTGCTATCGCGTTCATTGCTTCGCCTTTGTGGCAAAGCTGTGACTTTCTGTCGTTGTCGCTGCACTCGTTCTCTCGCCCATCAGAGTTAACGCATCCCACGCCGAACGGGTCGGCGCACTTTTTGTAAGAATAAAGCAGACGAAGAGGGAGCAGATCGCACAGAGCATCCTGGTTGGTGATAAGGACGGTAGTTTTCTATTCACACTGCTTGGACGAATGATGGACGTCAACAGCTTCGATGTCAAATAAAGTGTCAAGAATAAATTCGTGCAGTAACTTGCTAACTAGACGTGATAATACTTCTAGACAGGAGAGGGTGGTTAGTAGGCCAAGGTAAATACTGCTCTCTACCCGTTTAACCGACTCCTTTGTTATGAACACTGCAAAATTTTAGTTTTTTTTATTTGTAAAGTTGGCTTTGCCACATACAGGATGTTTGTACAACAAAGCACGCTTTACAAAGCTCAATATCAAGGTCAATAGCTGTATCCGTGTGCCCCTGTGGCATTCTAAGTAGCAAGGAAAAGATTTCAAGGAAGACGCCTGCCCATTAGTCGAACACCCGCGTTCTTCTCCAAGCATAAACATATCTCTTTTGAGGAGGCAAACGCGCCTTTGTTCCTAGTGAATCCACTTCCATCTTTGGACATCGTGTGTACTTGCGAATGCTTTGTAGATGCGATCTGTCAATGAACTCATGACATGTAATGTCACTTGTATTACCAGCTACTAGATCATTAATCCAAAGAATAGAATCACAGCTTGCTGTAATCGCACAGATAACTAAAAATTAGGAGAGAGACTAGTAATTATGGAGTTGTGGTCCGTGCGAAAATCCACAAGTGTGGCAATGGGGCTTTGTGTTTGGCTGAATGAAAAATGAACAACTCCTATGTAATTGAATCAAACGCAGACAGATCACAGTAAAATGGCAGTGAGCAGGAGTGTAATACTTACTATCTGAAGTTGTTTCATTGCTTTCGTCTTGATCTCGAAGGCGCTATGGACTATGAGATACTTTAGGTAAACTGTATCTCCCTGCAACAAAATGGATGAATAACACGTAAAGAAAATGACAATAAACAATAAACAAAGTATATATGACATAATTGGTTAATTAAGTTTAATAAGCAAAAAATGTGAGTAATGACGATGTTGAAGAGTGGCAAAATTAGGTATATTGAACGTAAGAAGTTCAGAGCGACAATTAAAATGTCAGCAGTGACCGTTTGTCTACTGAAATGCTGTTCCTGAAAAAGGCTAGAAGGCACAAATTTTGACCCCTGAATTGTAAGGTAATGAAGATTGAAAATGAGTACTAAGAGAACAATCTATATAAACAAGTACAAACCTTCGCCTTCAGCCTTGCACAATTAGGCCTTTCGTCGAGGCTGGCGTGCAGACTCTGAAGGCTGCTGTTGGTGTGTGCCTGCCTGAGGGAATCGTGGGAGCCCTTCAGTATGTCTGGACGTTCGAAGTAATAACCATCGAAAGCCTGCGTGGACGGCAGCAACATGTTCTTTCATATTCAAACTCTGTCAAGTGAAACCTACAAAAAGAGTAGTGCACACTCAGAGAAAGATTTAGTAGGGTAAAGCGGCTCAATAGCAAGTGGCAGTGGTTGCTGATGCACGCAATAGCCCGACATTGCAATGATCTCTGACACATTGCTTCACAAAGAACTGGTTAAAATTGAAACCTTGTAGGTGTTGCAGCTATAAATGACGATGCCTGAGTATGTTGTGTGCAAGTTATGCCCTAGCCCCAAAGAGAAATGTAAGCATAGCTGAACAGACAACGGGACTGACTCATGACTTAGCTTTATTGTCGACGAGGCTGTCCCATAGCCTTTAATAATTTAATGGATCACGTAACGTTGAGTTCCTCACTGCCACTCCAACCTCCATCCAGCCTTCATTGACGCGAAGCTGTACGTTTCTATCGGCGTAGCTCGAGTTGCCTTCATGAAAGCATGTATAACATCAATTAGCATGACTGTCAGTGCGGCATGCAATCTTTGTACCTCTTAAAGTATAGACTACATGTTAAATTGAGTAGTCTTGTTCAGCATAGACTACTCAATTTTCCCGAAAGAGACAAGCACCTTCAAATACGGAGAGCAAGATTAAGTGCTTTCGGCTCAGGCGTTACCGTCCAGAGGCATTCGCACATGGCCTTGTCCAAACACCTCAAACTTTGGTGCTGTCCCCCGTCTTTTTTTTCGTTCTCTTATACACTTCTATTTTCTATCTCTATATATATCTCTCACGCACGTTGCTATACCCGTACCCAATCCTCTAGTTTAGGGTAGCCAATCGGAAGCTTTTCTGGTAATCCTCCTCGCCTTTATGTTTCTTTGCTTTCTTCTTTTTGCACGCCATTAAATTCCAGCACACGTCGACAACATCTAAATAGTTTTACATGGCCAAGCCTGCATACGTTAGAAAAATTAATTGTCCTGCTAGTAACGCGCACATTATTTAGTATAACTGCACTTTCATTTTCAACGCAACGTAAACAAAGAACACACGATAATGGGAGAAGCGCAGTGGCCTCATTAATTACCTCCCCGGTAGACACTTATTAATACATCGAGGTTGCTAATGGTTACACTGTCTTCACATCATAACGAAAATGAAGTAATCTGCCAGGAAAATGAAGGAAGCTATATCGGCCACCCGACAGACGTCTCGAAAAAAGCCAGTCTTCGTCAGTAAGTACATCAGGCTCCGCCCCGTTGGAGCTAATGGAAATTCCCTGTAACTTTGGATGCCATCGATACCTACCCACAAATGCCGTTGTATGAATGATTCACGTAGCGAAACTCGTGTAAGATTTTGTCTTGTTCCCTTCACGCCGCCTGTTGTATCAGCAAGCGACACAAATACAAAATGAAATAGAATGGACGCTTTGTATATTTGGACATTGGTTCTTACATGAAACCACATTCACTGTTGGCGGATATAGTTGATTTGCTTACACTTTATTGTCATTTTTGAGAGGCAGTGTCGTAACTAGCTTTTTTGTCTATATGTAGATAATCATGTGGGGCATTTCCCGATACGATAGTTTTTATTTGCTGCAGGTACATTCCTGATAATTTCAAGCGAACACTGAACTCAAACAATGAATCAGCTTAGGTTGATAATTTGTGCTATGAGAGTCATATTGTCTTAAATTTCACTACTATGGGTTATAAGAAGAGTTGGGGGTCCCTTAAGCTTCGTCTTTAAGAGATGATCGCGATAGCAATATTTTGTTCTTAGAGCGCTCTTCAAACACTTAGTATATGAAATCTTTCCGTACTTGCTATGTACCCACTACGTGGCCTTAAGGGTGCAGGAGCGTGTGTGATTTTTATAGTGATTGATGGCTTTAAACTATAAAGACATTGCAATAATCTCATGTTCTGACGCCTGCTGGCAGTATATACGCTTGTCTCAGGCATTTTTTACGGCATTATATCATGCTGTATTGTAAACATGCACACAGGACATGTGTTTTTGTAAAGCATAAAAGTTACTTTCACTGAATTACCAAGCAGAGGAAGTTATTTTCACTGCATTCACAAGCAGAGGCATGACTGTGCAAGAGAACGCACCTCTTGTTTGAACCTCTCCCAGACAGCAAATAAATGTAAATCAGTCTGAAAACAATTAGTAAATGCGTTACACACCCGAGTGGTAAACGTTTTATTGCTGGAAAGGACGGAATCATGTTTCCAAAGAGCCCGACGGGGACAAAACTTTACATTGGAATTTTTACCTGGTCGAGCAGTGACAATGCAGTTGTCCGTAAACGGTACCGTTTCAGCAACACAAGACTGTATTCACGGGTATGTTCGGGAAAGGTCGTTGTTAGATGTATTCGTTTTAGATATGGTGAACTCTTGGGTGCTGTGTACTCACCACTGTGTCGCGATAGAAGAATAATGCACATATTAGTTATTTGTGTGTATTTGCATTACAGCTATGTTTAAAATAAATAAGTTCCATAAAAAGAGAAAGAAAAAAAGGCGTGGCTGTGTGGTGGAACACCCGCTTCCACGCAAACGACCAGGGTTCGATTCCCACTCAGACCCGGAATGTTTCATTATTTATTTTATTTGCACGTTTCTCGATTTTTCACTCACACAAAGAAGGCCGATTTCTAAGTCACGCAAAGATGATGATTTTCGCTCACAACCACCGACATCAACGCTGGGATACTCTGTGAAACGGGCTCTTTAACGCTATCGCGTTAAAGTCAAAGCCGAAGAAATCTCCAGGCACAACGCCGCGGACACCAGAGTGTAAATTTAGTTTTCTAGTGGCACTGGGCCAATGAATCACCTGAGACGTGGTATGTCAAGTATATTGTACCATCGAAGGACACTATTTAAGTTTTAATGACCAGAAACTACGTAGGTTATAGTAGGCGCTATCGAAATCCAAGATGTCATGGAACTTAAAAAATGTGTTGAATTTCTTTTCGCGCGTGCTTTCTCGACAAGCGTGGTCATTTCAGTATCGCGACAAAGTATTTTAATATTATGAGAAAACATTTTTCTCTATCGCACCATAATAAAAGCATCTCGCGAGATCATTAACGTTTACTGTAACAGAGCACATATCGCATCAGGGCGGACGTGAAGGTCACCTCAATATGTGTCAGCTGGCAAATAAAGTAACTAACGTTGACCTTCCCAGCAACTGATCGTAAATGTCCCGTTTCTCTTAGGTTTCGCTCCACGCTTGTATTTTTGCGATATACTTAGCCGCGTCGTTGTTTTTAAGTCGGCGTTTTATTAATTCATTTTACGTTCCCATATTGCGTTCAAGTGGCACGTTCTATTTCTATATCGAATAAGAAGTGAATACCATGAGACAGGTTGACACTGTACTGCTGCATCTCTGAGATACACCCAAAATTTTCGCTGATGACAACGAACGACGCCACAAAATGTTTTGAGCAACGTAGTGCAAAAAAGAACGAACGTATCGATGTTTCAATCACAATTTCGAAACGATAAGTTGTGAAATAAAATAAAATACATCTAATGATGTAACGCTAAGCTAGGTATGTCGATTAAATTCAAATCGATCCATCAGCCTGACTACACCCACTGCAAGGCAAAGGCCCCTTTGATGTTTTTTTTGCTCAAGATAACTCGGTACTGTGCTTGCTTCATCCAAGTTATCTCCGCAAAATTTGTCATATCACCGGCCCACATAACCTCCTGCCTCCCTGTCCCGCGCATGTCGCCTCTGAGCCTTCATATTTGCGCTTAACTTGACCGGATCACGAGCAGAACAGCACCAAGCATTTATTACGACAGTACCCGACAGAAGGCACAAGGGGCATTTTCGCAAACCACCAAAAAGATTCCATTGTGTTTTACCTGCGTTTCGAGAGATATTGACGCAGTGTCACAACAAATAAGTGAAACTGCAACGAAAGATAAGGCTGATAACAGACCAGCAAGGCAGGGCCCAATGTCATCTGCTTCGAAAATGATTAACTTTTGCCACCAGTCTGATCCGGTAAAGAGGTGGAATAGACATGTTGAGTGAATACCCAACACGTCAATGAAGTCTCATGGAGGAGGCGCTAATAGTGGTTTCTTTAACAACACCCAGTCGTTTGCGCACTTGAAAATATGCCTTAACTTTCCACATAAATCAACGCGTTACTTGTGGTCAACTCAATGTTACAAGGACGTTCTTTATGTTTTGTTTTTAGTGTATGGTTATTTAGTTACCTTCAGATGCTTCACCAAACACAAGACGTGGCAGGCAGCGTTGGCGGTGTCAGCATTCCGCCAGGACTACGTCGCTACATGACATCATCACGACGTCGGAAGTGCCCAGAATCGTGACGTCAACATTACATAGTAATGACTAGAGTTATTCAATCATATCAGGTGTGAAACTGCGTACCGATGCCGCTCACGCAACTGGCCGACTTTGCGGGAACTAGCACACTGTCGCGCCATCTAGAAATGGCAATACAAAACACAAAATAATGCGTATAATAGTTGGTGTGCTGATCAAAAGATGCCGCAAAAATCTTTACATTCCCAACATCTGCCCTGATGGCGTGTTCGGATTTTGATACATGGAGCCTATGGGGAGTTTCGCAACTCATATTATAGAATAACTCTGATCATGACGTCCCATTATGACGTCATTACATGACCTCGTTGCTTGACCAAAAGTGGGCTGATCGCGGAGGCAGTGCATCAAAGCCAGATAAGGTGCAAAAGGGCCTAGAGTTTCATACAATAATACCTAGAGAGGAGTGTGGCGCTGCGATCGTGTACCTCCATGGAAATTATGGGAAGTGCAGGCTTCGGATTGGATAGGCTTAGCTAGCGAACTGTCTAAAAACTTTTTTCTATAGTTTCAGTGTCGCTCTTTGTGCAGCGTGGGTAGTGGGGTGCGGTGAAAAGCACTGCAGCAGCGCCATTGTTGTTCAAAGAGGCTTAAGACCACTAGGTGTGAAATTTGCTGCGACGTTGGATATTTACGAGTCGCATTAGACAGTTTAAACGAAGCGTCGTCCACTCACCGCTGCGCATAGATGTAGCATCGAATGCCAGTGCAGGATATTGCATCGAGTTCACGTCATTGACGAGCGCGTCTTGCCTAAACTCGTTTTAATTCGACTGCAAAACGATGACGAAGCTAAGTAGACGCACCGTCATGCTCCTCCGACTCGACTTCACAACAAAACAAGAAGTATATTGGGGGCAGAGCCCTTGGACAGACTCACCTAGCATCGAAGAAGACGAAACATTGAGGTTTTCTCACTTAATACTGTACTGTTATTTCCACAAAGACATACTGCTTACTTTCGGGAGAAAAACAAGCATGCTTGTTTTCGAGTGTTATAAAAAATATTTCAATAATTCTTGATGCCAAATCTGGAACGCAATGGCAGAGATATCCTGATGGTTATTTTGTCCAGGTTTCACTTTTGTCGCCTCGTCACAAAAACCGTTTGCAATAAAGTATGCGTGCAAATAAATGAAGCAAATTTCAAATAAATATCAGTTCGTATCACTTTGTTTTACACTCGGAACAGAAGTGTCGCGAATCTTAAGAACGTAATTCATTCGAAGCAGATCCGAAGCCTGTACTTCCCATAATTACCGTGGGGGTATAAGCACCGCTGAAGGAGCCCACGTAGACACTAGTGCCAGATTCTCCTCTAGGTATTATTGTATAAAACTCTATGCAAAAAGGATAACAATGTCAACAATTTCGGAGGCAATGCAATGTCACGTTAGAGGCAGAAAGCTTTCACAAGGAGGCAGTGGAGGACCAGTACACTGACTGAGAAGAAAAAAGGTTTTCGCCTTCAAGTAATCTTTGGCGAATGCATAAGGTTGCCCCTTGGGAATAATTTTCGCAAAAGTCAATGCGCAACGTATGCGGCGTTTCATTTTCTGCATTTACTTTATTGTATTACCCATACGACTGAGCATTCATTTAGATTAGCAAGTCATTAAAAAGCCTTAATTGCCAGTTTTATCGCAACTAATTAAGAATAAGCAACACTCTAAGCGAAGCGGCCGGCTTTTGTTTATTGTAGCTCCGAAAACTCCCTCGACACAGAAAAAAGAACGAGATAGTAATTTAGGAAGTCAAGAGCGCGTGTTGTACTGGACATGAAAAAACAAAAAAAGTGACAATAACGATGATCCGAATGATAAGAATGAAAATGAAGAAAAAGAGAAGGGGGAAGTTGTTCCCCACGGCAAAGCCCCGAAGAGACTCCTACAAGACGAATGGCTGCAATATATCACCGGGAACTCGGCAACTGTTATCTCGTGCGTCACAATATTTATGCGGCTCAAGGGCGCCGTTTAGGGGGCCCGCACGGAGCTGCACCACTCTCTCGTGCTTTAGCATTGTCGTCGTTACGTTTTGGTTATGCCATAACTTACGGCACACTTTTCCGCCGTGACAGTGTATAGGGAAATAGCTGGCGCATTCGGAGGCCTCGTTTCGCTCGTCGCGCAGTGATGGTGGCCTGCGCTTCAGACGGCTCGTTAAGGGCGTTTCATTATCCGTCACCGCTCGAGCGTTCTTGGAGGAACATAGAGAACGAGGAGGAGAGGAGGAGGGAAATGATGAGGAGACGTAAAGAAAGAAAGGAAGAGAGAGTAACAGAACAAGGCAAAGAGTGGCATAGGTAGATAGATAGATAGATAGATAGATAGATAGATTGACATATAGATAGATAGATAGATAGATAGATAGATAGATAGATAGATAGACAGGACAGTATGAGGTAGAATGAGGTGGAAAGTGAGTGACAGAGCGAGATAGAAATAAGAAGATGAAGAAAGGAGAGAAGATGCCGGGATAGGAGAGTTAGCAAGATGAAGAGTGGAAAGATGAGAAGAGTACGTCAGACACTAATGCGTTTGGGGCGATGAGCACCAAGCCCGTACGCCGCAGCAGCCTCGATAGATCAAGGCTCCAGAGCATCCGCGCTCGTGTGGCAATCGTTGTAATGCGACTGGCGTTTTTCGGTGGAAGCCTCCTGTTCGGTGATACGCGGCACGAGATAATTAAGCGCCCTCCGGCTTCTGACTCGTTTCGTTCGCGACACCCGGCTCGATTGTCGTGCGACGACCTTTCACTCGAATTTCGATCTCTCCTGGAAGTGGCGGCCCTTAACGATGATGACTTCCAATGGCGGCCACCCTCCCTGCTGTACCGAAAAATTTACTCGTACGTGACTGCTTTTCACAACGCACTCAAAAGAACGGTGGTTTCTCGTGTTTTGTGTGGTTTATAGCCGCTTTGTTGGCTGACAAACCACCATACAAAAAAAAAACGCAACGTCCACGTAAAACAAAAAAAAAATCCAAAGTGAGGCACCAATGACGAAATTGTTCACATCGACATGATCATAAGAATAAGTACATGCCATGAGATGCAAATAAGGCGTAGTGATAGATGCAGAAAACCTAAAACGTTAAGGCGGTAACAAGGCGTTGCTTTGTTACTATCACTTGTCTACCCCTCCCCATTGCTGTCCTATACACATTGTGCTATAACCTCTTTGTTTTTCCCTTACTTCCCCTAACCCCTGTTTCCTTTTTGCACACTCTTGCTTTACATACTACACATGGTTATGCTCTGCCTTATCCTTTCGTCCACCTCCTCCGCATACCACTCTCATCCCCCAACGCACCTCTTCCACGACCTTGCTATGCTTTCTACACTGTTCTTATCCCTTCTTCGCTATGCTGTGAACATCAACAGACCCATCTGAGTTTGGCTTTAATCACTTCACTGTAAAACATCTGCCCAGCGTACTGTTACTACACAAAGCCCCGAAACGCTGAATAAGAAACCTTGGTCAGAACATTTATCACCAGTGCCTCCCGAAAGAAAGCATAAGAAATATTTTCACAAGCATTAAATTAGTTCCTTTGTGTCTTTCGTATTTACGTGTATTTCGAGACGTCGCAAAAAGACGGCAAAGTAAAATTCAATAGAAGCCGTAGAAAGCGCCAACGTCGTTAGCAGACCAAGAAAAGCGTTTCTGGCAAAAGAGCGAGAGAACACAGGCAAGTAAGTGACACGGTCGGCGATCAAAGGAGCGACTTCATGGAGCCATGAGAAACTGCCTCCAGATTATTTTCGTGAGGACTGTCGGAAGACAACTCCGTAAAGTAATTGCCGCAGTACCACAAAGCTAGTGCAGCAAACCACGCGAGGACACTATTATGACAGACGAAGTTGTTCGAGCACGCATGATCGTGCGAAAGCAACACACCACACACACACACACACACACACACACACACACACACACACACACACACACACACCACACACACACACACACACACACACACACACACACACACACACGCACACGCACACGCGCACGCGCACACACACACACACACACACACCCCACACACACACACACACACCACACACACACACACACACACACACACACACACTTACGCGGAATTTTTATTTGTTTGAACGGCCATTGCTGGGCCGAGTTAGTGTCGGTAAAAGCGGGGGCTATCAGCAACCTGATGGCGGATAGTTAGGGTAACAACTACGTAGAAAAAATAGAACTGTCGGGAACTTTACAGAGCTACTTCTATTTTTCGTTGTTTGGCGTTAATATGAAAGTGCCATTTCTACAGATAACTTTGTGAAAACCGAGTAAAGAACCGAAGGATACTGACGGCAGCTGTGATTCAGCTTCGGATGATCCTGCACACAGTCAATTGAATAGGGTATTTATCGCCTCTTAAAGATGAATAACTCGCCTGAGATTGTGTTGTTTCTGCACTCTGATTTTTATTTGTTACCATTTGCTGTTACAAATTTGTAAGAGCAAATTGTAATTAGTTTTTCCTATTGTACGCATATTTGAAACTTAAAATATGTGTGCCACATTGTAGTTGCTTTAACCCGTCTCTCCTGCTTCACAGTATTGTGTCCCCACACCTGTGTATTGCCGTGAATAAAATGTAGTTCTTACTTCTCTTCCCTTTGTCCAGATTATTACTTTTGATGGCAGCATATTGAATATTTTGCTGATGAAAAGACAGACGGACGCATGTACGCACGCACAAGCACACACAAACATGCCAACCCTGAATTTTACAAATAGTGTCACAAAGTCTCAATGGAAAACATCGATGAAGTTTTGTTCTACATATTTCTAAAGTTATTCCCCGTTGTAGATCCACCAGTTTTTCTTTCGACTAAAACTTTCTGTTCATTTCATAGTGGTTTGTTAATGATGACAGAAACCTCCATACGAGTAAGAAGAAGATTACTGAGTCAGTGATTGTATAATTTGCTAGATAGAACGGATACAAGGTTGGAAAGCACCATTGATCGTCGGAGCGAGGCAAAGTGCTTTGTACCAGAATAATAGGGCCCCATTTGTTCAACGTCCTAGCATTTGAAGTTTTTCTTCTTTTGTTCTCTCTTATGGTTACTGAACGGGACAGAAAATTGCATCACTATACATTTGACTCCTCACTAATAACATGCGACTTTCTTTCTATGCAAATGTTATTCGTCCTCTGTGCAAAGCCTTTCTACCCTAAAAGAAAAGAAAATGAACCTACTTTTTTAGGAGTTATATTTTATGACTGCTTTATTAGTTGGGAGGACCATCGTGGTTACGTTTGAAGTGCTATTTTAAACATATTGTGGAAGGTGGCTGTTCGATAATTATGACACGATAAAAGAACCTTCCCTGCGGGGTCTGGGCGCCCGCGCTGAGAGTAATCAAAACGCAAACTCGCACGTTGAGAGAACTACGCGTACTGACGTAATTTCTGTCACTTAGAGTCTCGTAGACGCTCGCTTAATGTTCTCAGTTAAATTGAGGAACTGGCTGAGTCAGATTACGATTCAATAGATTGCAAGTTGGCACTTCGGCAAGAATAAACGGAGCATTGTGATTGAAGTATAGATTGATCAAGTAAGTAACACTTCTTAAGGAAGCACGTATATCGCTAACAAATTTCATTTCAAAACGGCATAACATGGTTGCATTAAAATAAATGCTAAGCATATCTTGCTAAAAAACATTATTTAGGAATGCATGTGGAGGCTGAACCACACAAACAGGCTCAAATTGATGAGGAGTCGTCGAAATAGGAGCCGACGTTTGAACAAAGAAAAGAAGTTGTCTGTTTAAGGGCTCTATAGCAAAAGCAAATCTTCTTGTCGAAGTGCCCTTTCCCACGAAATTTTTGGTTTGCGATTTTTCACTTCTTAAAGTCTCCATCTTATTGCCACGTTCCATTTCCCAAGTTTTTGTTATTGTCCCAAAACACCGCACGATTCTCAGCGCAAACCGCGCCTGCAGTTTTCTAGAAGGTTCCGGACTGTAGTAGATCATTTCGATAAGATCACGCCCACTGTGCGAACGGTACAGATTGTTCTGGAACATACGCCACCGCCAGCGATAACGCTAGAACATTCGACGGCAAGAGTATAAATGCCGACGCGCTTCGCCACTTGTCAGTTGTTGATCGAAGGCCGACGCTCCGTTCGCCGCTATCAGTCCGAGACTGCTATCTGTGCGAGACTGCTGCTGTAATTGGACTTTCCGTTTACCGGGCACAGGTTCGCCCAAATAAGCAGTTAAATCCCAACACGAAGACTCCTGTCTTCGGCCACGTCACGACCCCGTGACATCTGGTGGAGGTGCTGCTTCGTTCATGTACCGGACGCCCCCGTCAAGCCGTGAACCCAGCCCACGTCGCGGAGAAGACACCGACGCCAACCAGGAGCAGCGAACAAGCCGCCGACAGCAAGGGCTACTACCGGAGTTCGGGCTTCTACCAGGCAAGGCGCGGAAGACGAAGGCCATGACCGCGACTGCAGCGACAATGACAACCGCAGCGTCCCAGCCCACGATGGTCATGCATCAACCCAGGGAACCACCAATTTTCCATGGGTTATCGTTTGAAGACCCGGAGTCCTGGCTAGAAACATACGACCGTGTGGCCGCCCTCAACCACTAGGACCATGACGAAAAGCTGCGTCGTGTGTTCTTCTATTTGGAAGACACCGCAAGGACTTGGCTTGAAAATCGGGAGTCCACGCTCCGAACGTGGGATGTTTTCTGCGGCGCATTCCTGCAAACGTTTGCGAGCGTCGCTCGCAAAGAGAGGGTCGCTGCTTTATTAGAGACTCGGGTTCAGCTACCAAATGAAAATGTCGCCATTTTCACAGAAGAAATGACCCGACTATTCCGTTACACTGACCCAGACATGCCTGAGGAGAAAAAAGTTCGTTTCCTCATGCGAGGGGTCAAACAGGAGCTCTTCACTGGACTGATGAGAAACCCATCGATAACCGTCCAAGAATTTGTAGCCGAAGCTACCACTATCGAAAAGACCCTGGACATGCGCACCAGACAGTATAATCGTCGCCTGACTGCAGACTGCGCTGCTGCTCAAGCTAGTAACTCCGGAGACCTGCGTGAAACGATCCGAGCGATCGCGCGGAAAGAGCTGCGCAAGTTGTTGCCTTCGGCACAGCCTCAAGTGGATTCAATTGCCGACATTGTGCGAGAAGAAGTTCGGCAATCGCTTCAACATCCCCACGCACCGCTGCCCGAGCCGGAAGCTATGAGCTACGCCGCTGCACTGCGCCACAACGCTCCTTCCCGTCCACGCCAAAAACGCCGCCCCATCGCATTTCCGTCGACAGACGGCACCGCCGCCACCACCCCCACCGATGTCATACGGTTCGCTAGCGGCCCAGCGCAGTGCACCGAGGAAGACTGACGTCTGGCGCACCCCTGATCATCGCCCGCTCTGATACCACTGCGGCGAGGCCGGACACACATACCGCCGTTGCAAGTACCGACAGATGGGACTGCGTGGCTTCGCCGTCAATGCACCGCGTCCACAGCCAGGAGAACGACCACGTGACATCGCCGACTACCTAACAGGAACTCGGTGGACACCACGAAGCCCTTCGCGTTCACCGCCACCCAGCCGCCGCACGTCACCGCACCACCGGCAGTACTCTGGCCCAACGCGGGCCGGTCTCCTAGCCCGTATCCCGGGAAACTAAGGGCAGCAACCGGTGGAGGTGCGGTTGCTGTGCGACGAACTACCGAAGATCCTCCTCCGACGACGACGCCGCGACGGAGCTTTCCGAACACAACGCCAACCAGGCAAAGCCCTGACGGCGAAAGCTTCATTTACCGAAGGTGGCCTGACGAACGCAGCATGGAAGCAGCGGAAACAAGCCGACGCATCCGTGACCCGACGCCACGCCTAACTGTAATGCGAGACGGCGAACTAGCGACCTCGACGTTCTTATCGACGGCCACAGTGTGACCGCTCTCGTCGATACTGGAGTCGACTATTCTGTCATCAGTGGTCGTTCGCCGCGAAGTTAAAGAGAAGTTAGGACAGCTTTGAAAGGACCTGAAATCCGCACAGCCGGAGTACATCTCGTAACGCCTGCAGGAATCTGCACAGCGAGAGTCACCATTAACGGCCGTATTCATCCTACAGACTTCGTAGTCCTACAGCGCTGCTCGAGAGATGTCATCCTTGGCATGGACTTCTTATGCCTCCATGGTGCTGTCATCAACCTAAAACAAAGGCGATAACGTTATCCACAGAAGAAGCACTACCGCCGCGCACGCCGACAGGACACCATGTCTTGAATGTGCTGGAAGAACAAGTCACCATTCCGCCTCGCTCAAGCGTAATTATTTCAGTCGGCGCTCCTAAATCACCTGACTTGGAAGGCGTCGTTGAAGGAAGTCAGCATCTCTTGGTCACCCGAAATATTTGCGTCGCAAGAGGAATTGCAGCGCTGCGGGGAGGCAAACAAACGGTTATGCTCACGAATTTCAGCAATGAGTACAAACATGTGAACAAAGGAACAACGGTCGCATACATCGAAGAAATTGTCGAAGCCACCAGTGCTTTCGCCCTCGCCGATTCTGCGGAACCTGCTCAGAGGAACCAAGCTCCTCCCACAGCTTTCGACGTCAATCCCAGACTTCCGAACGATAAGCAAGAACAGCTCAAGCTCTGCTCCTGCAATACGAAGATTGCTTTTCGTCGTCATCGAAAATTCGGCAGACCCCAATCACGAAACATCGCATCATAACCGAAGAAAATGCCAGACCACTCCGTCAGAGTCCGTACAGGGTTTCGACGCGAGAACGTGAGGCCATGAAGAGACAAGTTGATGAAAACGCTGCGGGATGACATTATCCAGCCGTCCAAGAGTCCATGGGCATCCCCCGTGGTGTTAGTGAAGAAAAAGAATGGGACCATACGTTTCTGCGTCGATTATTGCCGCCTGAACAAAATCACAAGAAAGGACGTGTATCCCCTCCCACGAATAGACGACGCACTTGATCGGCTCCATAACGCCAAGTACTTTTCGTT